>CM051239.1:437236454-437566454 GCA_027917425.1 Gastrophryne carolinensis | reverse complement strand
CCCTGACCAACCTAACCCCACTCACCCGTCACATCCCCTGACCAACCTAACCCCACTCACCCGTCACATCCCCTGACCCACCTAACCCCACTCACCCGTCACAGCCCCTGACCCACCTAACCCCACTCACCCGTCACAGCCCCTGACCCACCTAACCCCACTCACCCGTCACATCCCCTGACCCACCTGACCCCACTCACCCGTCACATCCCCTGACCCACCTGACCCCACTCACCCGTCACAGCCCCTGACCAACCTAACCCCACTCACCCGTCACATCCCCTGACCCACCTAACCCCACTCACCCGTCACAGCCCCTGACCCACCTAACCCCACTCACCCGTCACATCCCCTGACCCACCTAACCCCACTCACCCGTCACAGCCCCTGACCAACCTAACCCCACTCACCCGTCACATCCCCTGACCCACCTAACCCCACTCACCCGTCACAGCCCCTGACCCACCTAACCCCACTCACCCGTCATACCCCATGACCCTCTGCCATAGCACTGTACAAACAGGGCTGAATGTCAGGACGCCCATCTCGGCACAGGAGCTGGCAATCTATAAAGGGGGCGTTCTGGAAGTGGCTGTTTGTTTGTACAACGCTATGGCATATGATAGCGCCATGGTGACGGCCACAGTCTGTACAGTGGGGTCGCGCCGGCCGGGAGCGAGGCTCTGGTTCTGATTCGCCCCACTTGGCCTCAGTGACGGCTTGGATGGGGGACTGGAAACCATGGGTGGGGCAGACTGGCAGCGACAGGAAATGTCGGCACGTCCCCCGGCTGTCAGCGCAGTGACAGGGCCGCACAGCTGAGAATGTGGCTCCGGAGGCCGCGGCTATTCCTGGGGGGAGACGTCAGGACGGGAGCTTTGATACACAGGACGCCGGCGACCCGCAGCACCCACCACCGCCAGGGTGACAGCACCCACCTACCCCATCACTGGGTGACAGCACCCACCTATCCCCACCATCACTGGGTGACAGCACCCACCTATCCCCACCACCGCCAGGGTGACAGCACCCACCTACCCCATCACAGGGTGACAGCACCCACCACCGCCAGGGTGACAGCACCCACCTACCCCATCACAGGGTGACAGCACCCACCTACCCCATCACTGGGTGACAGCACCCACCTACCCCCACCTACCCCATCACTGGGTGACAGCACCCACCTATCCCTACCCCATCACTGGGTGACAGCACCCAAAACCCACCTACCCCCACCCCATCACTGGGTGACAGCACCCACCACCGCCAGGGTAACAGCACCCACCTACCCCATCACTGGGTGACAGCACCCAGCTACCCCCACCTACCCCATCACTGGGTGACAGCACCCACCTACCCCCACCCCATCACTGGGTGACAGCACCCACCTACCCCCACCCCATCACTGGGTGACAGCACCCACCTACCCCCACCCCATCACTGGGTGACAGCACCCACCTACCCCCACCCCATCACTGGGTGACAGCACCCACCACCGCCAGGGTGACATCACCCACCTACCCCATCACTGGGTGACCACTTATCTGCCCGTGAGTCAGCGCCGCGCCCTGCAATGACCTCCCCTGGCACCCAAACCCATCAATGATTAACCCCCCTCACCCGCATAGCACCCGCCTGACGCCCTGTGCCACCCACCATCACCCAATTAGGTCACCCCACTGCCAAGTAATGATCCCCTCCTCATCTCTGCCCAGTGCAGTAACCAGGAGATCCCCCGACACGCAATCCCATCAATGATTAACCCCCCCACCCGCATATCACCCGCTTGATGTACTGCACACCAATGAGTCACATGACCAGCCCCATGTTTTGAGCCCACCCAGTGACTGGCAGATCCCCCCCAGTGACGGACGCCGGCCTGAGGCTCTGAGCACATCCACACTCAGTGATCAGATTCAGCCAATCACAGCAGCTCCAGCCCTGATTGGTGGCCAGAAAGAGCCTATATAAAGCATGGTGATCAGATCGTCCAATCAGCAAGGAGCTTACACTCTACTGGGGATCAGATCGTCCAATCACCAAGGAGCTTACACACTACTGGGGATCAGATCGTCCAATCACCAAAGGAGCTTACACTCTACTGGGGATCAGATCGTCCAATCACCAAGGAGCTTACACTCTACTGGGGATCAGATCGTCCAATCACCAAGGAGCTTACACTGGCACATGGAGGTTGGAGCATCCCTTTAAAAGAGGGCGGAGCTCTGACTCATTTGCCAAGCGTTGTAATTGCCCCCGATTCTGATTGTATTGGCACAGTCCCGTCTTTATCAGGAATGGCGCAGATTTGGGGTGGGGGAGATAAAACAACACAAAGCACAGGGGTGACCTCACGCTGCAATCTGATTGGCCGCTGCGGGAGGCCCAGGAAATCAATGATGACTGTACCATGTGATCCGCCAGTCCATCAGAAGTTCCCTGGTTGCTCGTCAATCTGATTCCCCGTAAACCAGTAGATTGTGAGCTTCCCGTTTCCATGGCGATCGTACAAGTTACTGTAAATCAGATTGAACAGTTCAGGAGAAGCCAAAGTGGGGATCAGACTGTATCATCGCCATGGAAACGGGAGCTGAGCAGCCTACTGCAGAGGAACCAAGGAGCTTATAATCAAACTGTACAATGGACTAAAGAGCTTACACTCTACCCTACTATACCGCAGCACTGTTCACTCTACTGGGGATCAGATCGTCCAATCAGCAAGGAGCTTACACTCTACTGGGGATCAGATCGTCCAATCACCAAAGGAGCTTACACCCTACTGGGGATCAGATCGTCCAATCACCAAGGAGCTTACACTCTACTGGGGATCAGATCGTCCAATCACCAAAGGAGCTTACACCCTACTGGGGATCAGATCATCCAATCAGCAAGGAGCTTACACTCTACTGGGGATCAGATCATCCAATCACCAAGGAGCTTACACTCTACTGGGGATCAGATCGTCCAATCACCAAGGAGCTTACACTCTACTGGGGATCAGATCATCCAATCAGCAAGGAGCTTACACTCTACTGGGATCAGATCATCCAATCACCAAGGAGCTTACACTCTACTGGGGATCAGATCGTCCAATCACCAAGGAGCTTACACTCTACTGGGGATCAGATCGTCCAATCACCAAAGGAGCTTACACCCTACTGGGGATCAGATCATCCAATCAGCAAGGAGCTTACACTCTACTGGGATCAGATCGTCCAATCACCAAGGAGCTTACACTCTACTGGGATCAGATCGTCCAATCACCAAGGAGCTTACACTCTACTGGGATCAGATCGTCCAATCACCAAGGAGCTTACACTCTACTGGGATCAGATCGTCCAATCACCAAGGAGCTTACACTCTACTGGGATCAGATCATCCAATCACCAAGGAGCTTACACTCTACTGGGGATCAGATCGTCCAATCACCAAGGAGCTTACACTCTACTGGGGATCAGATCGTCCAATCACCAAAGGAGCTTACACCCTACTGGGGATCAGATCATCCAATCAGCAAGGAGCTTACACCCTACTGGGGATCAGATCATCCAATCAGCAAGGAGCTTACACTCTATTGGGGATCAGATCGTCCAATCACCAAAGCTCCTTGGTTCCTCTGCAGTAGGCCTCAAGCTCCCCGTTTCCATGGCGATGATACAGCCACTTCGGCTTCTCCTGAACTGTTCAATCTGATTTACTGTAACTTGTACGATCGCCATGGAAACGGGAAGCTCACAATCTACTGGGAACCTGATTGAATGATTGACCAGCAACCAGGGAACTTCCGATCACATCCATTGATTGGCCGAGGCCCAGGACAATCAGATTGCAGCGTGAGGTCACCCCTGTACTTTATGTTTGTTTTTATCTCCCCCTCCCCAAATCTGCGGCGCCATTACTGATAAAGACGGGACTGTGCCAATATAATCGGAATCGGGCACGAGTCAGAGCTCAACCTCCAGGTGCCACCCATTGGCTGCCAGCACCCGCTCCGGTCCCGGTGACACCCATTGGCTGCCAGCACCCGCTCCGGTCCCGGTGACACCCATTAGCTGCCAGCACCCGCTCCGGTCCCGGTGACACCCATTGGCTGCCAGCACCCGCTCCGGTCCCGGTGACACCCATTGGCTGCCAGCACCCGCTCCGGTCCCGGTGACACCCATTGGCTGCCAGCACCCGCTCCGGTCCCGGTGACACCCATTGGCTGCCAGCACCCGCTCCGGTCCCGGTGACACCCATTGGCTGCCAGCACCCGCTCCGGTCCCGGTGACACCCATTGGCTGCCAGCACCCGCTCCGGTCCCGGTGACACCCATTGGCTGCCAGCACCCGCTCTGGTCCCGGTGACACCCATTGGCTGCCAGCACCCGCTCTGGTCCCAGTGACACCCATTGGCTGCCAGCACCCGCTCTGGTCCCAGTGACACCCATTGGCTGCCAGCACCCGCTCTGGTCCCAGTGACACCCATTGGCTGCCAGCACCCGCTCTGGTCCCGGTGACACCCATTGGCTGCCAGCACCCGCTCCGGTCCCGGTGACACCCATGGTGATGATGCGGTCAGGGTGCCTCGGGGTGATGTGGGTGCGGCCCTATATCCGGGCCCCACAGATGGTTAATAGGACGGGGGACGTGACACCCTGTGAAGTGATCCCGGCGCCCAGCTGCGAGGTCCCATAAAAGTGGGACTAACGACAGGCGACAGCCGGGCATTCTGGGTAATTTCCAGGCTGAGGTGCCAACGGGTGTCACCTCCCCGCAGACACTAATGAGGGGCTGACAGGTGACCGGACGCCGCAGGCCCATCGCACCGAGGTGTCACCCGCCGCGGGGGCCCCACATCTGTCACATGGGCCACAGCCAAGATGGCCGCACATCTGTCCGGGATCCCGATCGCACTTCCACTGAACGATCAGATCCTACAATCTAATTGTACTGAATGGATCCTGATTGTACGATCAGATTGTACAGTGTGTGTGTGATTGTACGAAGATCTGACTATACTGAATGTACACAGCCTGGATTGTACGGTCAGATTGTACAGTGTGTGTGTGATCATACACTGATCTGACTATACTGAACCGGTGAGGCCCTGATTGTACAATCAGATTGTACAGTGTGTGTGTGTGATCGTACACTGAACCTGTGAGGTCCGGGATCCCGATTGCACTTTCACTGAACGATCAGATCCTACAATCTAACTATACTGATTGTACACAGCCTGGATCTCGATTGTACGTTCTCCGAGCTCATCCAGCCAGGCGCAGCCACACACTGTACAACCCGATTGTCATAACTCTATACAATCTTACCATTATATTGCGGTATAACGCTGGCCACACCCCCTTCCTGTCCGATCGCACAATCTTACAAAACGTTACATGACACGAGATGACGTCCGATCAGAATTTGCTCGACGCGACTCTACAGCAGAGACAGGGATTGGCCCATGTGTGGGCGAAGGATCGCCCCGCTACACCCCAAAGATTCCAATACCCACATTACTGGTGTATCCGGCCCGTCCAATCACATTGCAGCGATGGGTGACCAACAGCACCCTGCGGGGATCCCCCGACCCGCTCTCATGGAACTAGGCCCCGGGTCTGATCGCTCAGCCAAGCAGCATGGGACAGGAAGTGGGGAGATATCTCACTCACACACACACTATGATACATACACAATACACAAGTATACAAATCACACACAATGATATGTGAGTTACACACACAGTCACCCATATAGACAATTACACACACACACAGTGATACATACAATCACATATATACACACACATAATATCATACACACACATATATACAATCTCTGTAACACACTATCAAACATATCAACCTGATCAAGTCACATATACAAACAAATGCACAAAACCATATAATCTCACACACACCCCATGATACGATATGTATATCTTATGTATATATACACAATAACACACACATACGATGATACACGGTAATATAAAATCACATGTATACACACACACACACACAATCACACACATATATACAATACAATACATATATAATATCACACATACACACATACAATCGCATGTATACACACATATATATACAATCTCTCTAACACATCCAACATCACACATACACACTAATATAATTATATATATACACTAGTCCCAGTCATGCCACTGGCCCTGGGTGAGGGGTGAAGGGCAGAGGGCAGGATGGGGGGAGGGGCAATCTGTATAAACACTGGGCTGTGATTGGTGGGGGTTGGGGGGGGTTTCCACATTCCAGGGAATCCGGGGAATCCCGCTCAGATAATGAAGAGATTTCCTGGAAGTACAGCTCCATCCTCACACAGCATCAGCATCTCGCCCGTCTCCATGTCGCCCCCAGCATCTCGCCTGTCTCCATGTCGCCCCCAGCATCTCGCCCGTCTCCGGGATGCCCCCAGCATCTCGCCCGTCTCCGGGATGCCCCCAGCATCTCGCCCGTCTCCGGGATGCCCCCAGCATCTCGCCTGTCTCCGGGATGCCCCCAGCATCTCGCCTGTCTCCGGGATGCCCCCAGCATCTCGCCTGTCTCCGGGATGCCCCCAGCATCTCGCCTGTCTCCGGGATGCCCCCAGCATCTCGCCTGTCTCCGGGATGCCCCCAGCATCTCGCCTGTCTCCGGGATGCCCCCAGCATCTCGCCCGTCTCCGGGATGCCCCCAGCATCTCGCCTGTCTCCGGGATGCCCCCAGCATCTCGCCTGTCTCCATGTCACCCCCAGCATCTCGCCTGTCTCCGGGATGCCCCCAGCATCTCGCCTGTCTCCGGGATGCCCCCAGCATCTCGCCCGTCTCCGGGATGCCCCCAGCATCTCGCCCGTCTCCATGTCGCCCCCAGCATCTCTCCTGTCTCCGGGATGCCCCCAGCATCTCGCCCGTCTCCGGGATGCCCCCAGCATCTCGCCCGTCTCCATGTCGCCCCCAGCATCTCTCCTGTCTCCGGGATGCCCCCCAGCATCTCGCCTGTCTCCGGGATGCCCCCAGCATCTCGCCTGTCTCCGGGATGCCCCCAGCATCTCGCCTGTCTCCGGGATGCCCCCAGCATCTCGCCCGTCTCCGGGATGCCCCCAGCATCTCGCCCGTCTCCATGTCGCCCCCAGCATCTCTCCTGTCTCCGGGATGCCCCCAGCATCTCTCCTGTCTCCGGGATGCCCCCAGCCTCTCGGCCGTCTCCGGGATGCCCCCAGCATCTCGCCCGTCTCCGGGATGCCCCCAGCATCTCTCCTGTCTCCGGGATGCCCCCAGCATCTCGCCCGTCTCCGGGATGCCCCCAGCATCTCGCCCGTCTCCGGGATGCCCCCAGCATCTCGCCCGTCTCCGGGATGCCCCCAGCATCTCTCCTGTCTCCGGGATGCCCCCAGCATCTCGCCCGTCTCCGGGATGCCCCCAGCATCTCGCCCGTCTCCGGGATGCCCCCAGCATCTCTCCTGTCTCCGGGATGCCCCCAGCATCTCTCCTGTCTCCGGGATGCCCCCAGCATCTCGCCCGTCTCCGGGATGCCCCCAGCATCTCGCTGTGCAGTAGCCTGGATGTCTCTGGGATGTCTCATGTGCAGTAGCCGGGATGTCTCATGTGCAGCAGCTTCCAGTAACAGACTCTGTTTATTTCTCCTGATGCGAGGAAGCCGGGACACAAACCAGAACCAAATGTCTCTTCCCTGCCAGCACCAGACCCGGCTGTCTCTTCCATACAGGACTGTCTCATACACAGAGAGGTCTCATCACATAGAGGAGAAAGACTCCATACAGGAAAGACTACCATGTGTTTAGAGAGCTGTCTCTTGCATACTAGACTGTCTCTCATACAGAGAGGTCTCACCACATAGAGAAGACCTCCATACAGGAGAGACCACCGTATAGGAAACTTTCTGCTATACAAGAGACAGCCCAGCATGCAGAAGAGACAGCCAATCCCTGTCCCCAGTACTAGGGAGCGGTCTCTTCCATACATTTCTGGGCTGTCTCTTCCTTACCTGTACACACCTGTGCTACATACTACCATGTATTTAGGGAGCTGTCTCTTCTGTAATGTACAAAGTTACCCCCCTCTGTATAGCACTTGGTATATGTATGACTGTCTCTTCTGTACCGTACAAGGCGGTCTCCTCTGTATAGGACTTCATGTGTTGGTCTGTCTCTCATACACAGGAGACATTCTGCTATACAAGAAGAGACAGCCCAGCATATAGAAGAGACAGCCCAGCATATAGAAGAGACAGCCCAGCATATAGAAGAGACAGCCCAGCATATAGAAGAGACAGCCAGTCCCTGTCCTCAGTACTCGGAAGCAGTCTCTTCCATACATTTCTGGGCTGTCTCTTATACACATAGAGGAGAGCTATACAAGAGACAGCCCAGTATACAGATGAGACAGCTGTGTATAGAGAGAGCGGTCTCTTCTATAGGGTCAGAGGTGGAGGTCTGTCTCCTCGGGGTCACACACACACAATACGGTGGCGGTCACTTACCTTTGTACTTCTCTCGGACGTCCTCATAGGCCTGGATGAAGTCTCTTTCCTCAGCGTCGGGGGGCAGCACAGGTAAGTTGAAGGTGGCCATGGGGTGTCTCTTGCTGTCGGTCTCGGTCTGTCTCTTGCTGTCTCTTTCCCGGGTGCTGGTCTCAGTCTGTCTCTTGCTGTCTCTCAGTCTGTCTCTTGCTGTCTCTCCCCCGGGTGCTGGGTGGCAGCAGTCTCTCGGTCTGTCTCTTGCTGTCTCTCCCCCAGGTGCTGGTCTCGGTCTGTCTCTTGCTGTCTCTGCCCCGGGTGCTGGGTGGCAGCAGCTGTCTCTCTCTCTGGCAGACCCTCAGTCTCTCTGTCTCACATACCCATGCTGGGTCACATCACAGCAAGCTGGCCACGCCTCCAGCTACACCCCCTGACAAGGCCACGCCTCCGGCTCCGCCCACTTAAAGGCACAACAGCTGTGCAGAGCAAGGCGCTGATTTCCTCAAGTGGAGGCGAGTGTTCCACACGTGTGTGTAAAGCGCCGACATATAACGAGGCGCAGCATGTGTCCCCCGGACAGGAAGTGCACGTGCACCCGGGAATGTAATCCCCCCCCCCCCCCCCCCCGGGGTCACAGCTTTATATAGAGACATCATAGCGATCAGAACCAACACGTCCGACTGGTTGATCGAGTGGCATTCCTGCCCGTCACTGAGCCCGATCCTCTACTGCACAACCTAGAAATACTATGGACCGGCCGATCCTCTACTGCACAACCTAGAAATACTATGGACCGGCCGATCCTCTACTGCACAACCTAGAAATACTATGGACCGGCCGATCCTCTACTGCACAACCTAGAAATGTTATGGAGCAGCCGATCCTTCTCTGCACCTCCATTCAGCACAACCTACAAATGTTATGGACCTGCCGATCCTTCTCTGCACCTCCAATCAGCACAACCTACAAATGTTATGGACCTTCCGATCCTTCTCTGCACCTCCAATCAGCACAACCTACAAATGTTATGGACCTTCCGATCCTTCTCTGCACCTCCAATCAGCACAACCTACAAATGTTATGGAGCAGCCGATCCTTCTCTGCACCTCCAATCAGCACAACCTACAAATGTTATGGACGGCCGATCCTTCTCTGCACCTCCAATCAGCACAACCTAGAAATGTTATGGAGCGGCCGATCCTTCTCTGCACCTCCATTCAGCACAACCTAGAAATGTTATGGAGCGGCCGATCCTTCTCTGCACCTCCAATCAGCACAACCTACAAATGTTATGGACGGCCGATCCTTCTCTGCACCTCCAATCAGCACAACCTACAAATGTTATGGACCTTCCGATCCTTCTCTGCACCTCCAATCAGCACAACCTACAAATGTTATGGAGCGGCCGATCCTTCTCTGCACCTCCAATCAGCACAACCTACAAATGTTATGGAGCGGCCGATCCTTCTCTGCACCTCCAATCAGCACAACTTACAAATGTTATGGAGCGGCCGATCCTTCTCTGCACCTCCAATCAGCACAACCTACAAATGTTATGGACCTTCCGATCCTTCTCTGCACCTCCAATCAGCACAACCTACAAATGTTATGGAGCGGCCGATCCTTCTCTGCACCTCCAATCAGCACAACTTACAAATGTTATGGAGCGGCCGATCCTTCTCTGCACCTCCAATCAGCACAACCTACAAATGTTATGGACCTTCCGATCCTTCTCTGCACCTCCAATCAGCACAACCTACAAATGTTATGGACCGGCCGATCCTTCTCTGCACCTCCATTCAGCACAACCTACAAATGTTATGGACCTGCCGATCCTTCTCTGCACCTCCAATCAGCACAACCTACAAATGTTATGGACCTGCCGATCCTTCTCTGCACCTCCATTCAGCACAACCTACAAATGTTATGGACCTGCCGATCCTTCTCTGCACCTCCAATCAGCACAACCTACAAATGTTATGGACCTTCCGATCCTTCTCTGCACCTCCAATCAGCACAACCTACAAATGTTATGGACCTGCCGATCCTTCTCTGCACCTCCATTCAGCACAACCTACAAATGTTATGGACCTGCCGATCCTTCTCTGCACCTCCAATCAGCACAACCTACAAATGTTATGGAGCGGCCGATCCTTCTCTGCACCTCCAATCAGCACAACCTAGAAATGTTATGGAGCGGCCGATCCTTCTCTGCACCTCCAATCAGCACAACCTACAAATGTTATGGACCTTCCGATCCTTCTCTGCACCTCCATTCAGCACAACCTACAAATGTTATGGACCGGCCGATCCTTCTCTGCACCTCCAATCAGCACAACCTACAAATGTTATGGACCTTCCGATCCTTCTCTGCACCTCCAATCAGCACAACCTAGAAATGTTATGGACCGGCCGATCCTTCTCTGCACCTCCAATCAGCACAACCTAGAAATGTTATGGAGTAGCCGATCCTTCTCTGCACCTCCATTCAGCACAACCTAGAAATGTTATGGAGCGGCCGATCCTTCTCTGCACCTCCATTCAGCACAACCTACAAATGTTATGGACGGCCGATCCTTCTCTGCACCTCCAATCAGCACAACCTACAAATGTTATGGACCTTCCGATCCTTCTCTGCACCTCCAATCAGCACAACCTACAAATGTTATGGAGCGGCCGATCCTTCTCTGCACCTCCAATCAGCACAACCTACAAATGTTATGGAGCGGCCGATCCTTCTCTGCACCTCCAATCAGCACAACTTACAAATGTTATGGAGCGGCCGATCCTTCTCTGCACCTCCAATCAGCACAACCTACAAATGTTATGGACCTTCCGATCCTTCTCTGCACCTCCAATCAGCACAACCTACAAATGTTATGGAGCGGCCGATCCTTCTCTGCACCTCCAATCAGCACAACTTACAAATGTTATGGAGCGGCCGATCCTTCTCTGCACCTCCAATCAGCACAACCTACAAATGTTATGGACCTTCCGATCCTTCTCTGCACCTCCAATCAGCACAACCTACAAATGTTATGGACCGGCCGATCCTTCTCTGCACCTCCATTCAGCACAACCTACAAATGTTATGGACCGGCCGATCCTTCTCTGCACCTCCATTCAGCACAACCTACAAATGTTATGGACCGGCCGATCCTTCTCTGCACCTCCAATCAGCACAACCTACAAATGTTATGGACCTTCCGATCCTTCTCTGCACCTCCAATCAGCACAACCTACAAATGTTATGGACCTTTCGATCCTTCTCTGCACCTCCATTCAGCACAACCTACAAATGTTATGGACCGGCCGATCCTTCTCTGCACCTCCATTCAGCACAACCTACAAATGTTATGGACCGGCCGATCCTTCTCTGCACCTCCAATCAGCACAACCTACAAATGTTATGGACCTTCCGATCCTTCTCTGCACCTCCATTCAGCACAACCTACAAATGTTATGGACCGGCCGATCCTTCTCTGCACCTCCAATCAGCACAACCTACAAATGTTATGGACCTTCCGATCCTTCTCTGCACCTCCAATCAGCACAACTTACAAATGTTATGGAGCGGCCGATCCTTCTCTGCACCTCCAATCAGCACAACCTACAAATGTTATGGACCTTCCGATCCTTCTCTGCACCTCCAATCAGCACAACCTACAAATGTTATGGACCTGCCGATCCTTCTCTGCACCTCCATTCAGCACAACCTACAAATGTTATGGACCTGCCGATCCTTCTCTGCACCTCCAATCAGCACAACCTACAAATGTTATGGAGCGGCCGATCCTTCTCTGCACCTCCAATCAGCACAACCTACAAATGTTATGGACCTTCCGATCCTTCTCTGCACCTCCATTCAGCACAACCTACAAATGTTATGGACCGGCCGATCCTTCTCTGCACCTCCAATCAGCACAACCTAGAAATGTTATGGAGCGGCCGATCCTTCTCTGCACCTCCATTCAGCACAACCTAGAAATGTTATGGAGCGGCCGATCCTTCTCTGCACCTCCATTCAGCACAACCTACAAATGTTATGGACGGCCGATCCTTCTCTGCACCTCCAATCAGCACAACCTACAAATGTTATGGACCTTCCGATCCTTCTCTGCACCTCCAATCAGCACAACCTACAAATGTTATGGAGCGGCCGATCCTTCTCTGCACCTCCAATCAGCACAACCTACAAATGTTATGGAGCGGCCGATCCTTCTCTGCACCTCCAATCAGCACAACTTACAAATGTTATGGAGCGGCCGATCCTTCTCTGCACCTCCAATCAGCACAACCTACAAATGTTATGGACCTTCCGATCCTTCTCTGCACCTCCAATCAGCACAACCTACAAATGTTATGGAGCGGCCGATCCTTCTCTGCACCTCCAATCAGCACAACTTACAAATGTTATGGAGCGGCCGATCCTTCTCTGCACCTCCAATCAGCACAACCTACAAATGTTATGGACCTTCCGATCCTTCTCTGCACCTCCAATCAGCACAACCTACAAATGTTATGGACCGGCCGATCCTTCTCTGCACCTCCATTCAGCACAACCTACAAATGTTATGGACCGGCCGATCCTTCTCTGCACCTCCATTCAGCACAACCTACAAATGTTATGGACCGGCCGATCCTTCTCTGCACCTCCAATCAGCACAACCTACAAATGTTATGGACCTTCCGATCCTTCTCTGCACCTCCAATCAGCACAACCTACAAATGTTATGGACCTTTCGATCCTTCTCTGCACCTCCATTCAGCACAACCTACAAATGTTATGGACCGGCCGATCCTTCTCTGCACCTCCATTCAGCACAACCTACAAATGTTATGGACCGGCCGATCCTTCTCTGCACCTCCAATCAGCACAACCTACAAATGTTATGGACCTTCCGATCCTTCTCTGCACCTCCATTCATCACAACCTACAAATGTTATGGACCGGCCGATCCTTCTCTGCACCTCCAATCAGCACAACCTACAAAAGTTACAGAGCGGCCGATCCTTCTCTGCACCTCCAATCAGCACAACCTACAAATGTTATGGACCGGCCGATCCTTCTCTGCACCTCCATTCAGCACAACCTACAAATGTTATGGACCGGCCGATCCTTCTCTGCACCTCCAATCAGCACAACCTAGAAATGTTATGGACCGGCCGATCCTTCTCTGCACCTCCAATCAGCACAACCTACAAATGTTATGGACCTGCCGATCCTTCTCTGCACCTCCAATCAGCACAACCTAGAAATGTTATGGAGCGGCCGATCCTTCTCTGCACCTCCAATCAGCACAACCTAGAAATGTTATGGACCTGCCGATCCTTCTCTGCACCTCCAATCAGCACAACCTAGAAATGTTATGGAGTAGCCGATCCTTCTCTGCACCTCCAATCAGCACAACCTACAAATGTTATGGAGCGGCCGATCCTTCTCTGCACCTCCAATCAGCACAACCTACAAATGTTATGGAGCGGCCGATCCTTCTCTGCACCTCCAATCAGCACAACCTAGAAATGTTATGGAGTAGCCGATCCTTCTCTGCACCTCCAATCAGCACAACCTACAAATGTTATGGAGCGGCCGATCCTTCTCTGCACCTCCAATCAGCACAACCTACAAATGTTATGGACCGGCCGATCCTTCTCTGCACCTCCAATCGGCACAACCTACAAATGTTATGGACCGGCCGATCCTTCTCTGCCCCTCCAATCGGCACAACCTACAAATGTTATGGACCTTCCGATCCTTCTCTGCACCTCCAATCAGCACAACCTACAAATGTTATGGACCTGCCGATCCTTCCCCGCACCTCCAATCAGCACAACCTACAAATGTTATGGACCTGCCGATCCTTCCCCGCACCTCCAATCAGCACAACCTAGAAATGTTATAGACCGGCCGATCCTTCCCCGCACCTCCAATCAGCACAACCTAGAAATGTTATGGACCTGCCGATCCTTCTCTGCACCTCCAATCAGCACAACCTACAAATGTTATGGACCTGCCGATCCTTCTCTGCACCTCCAATCAGCACAACCTACAAATGTTATGGAGCGGCCGATCCTTCTCTGCACCTCCAATCAGCACAACCTACAAATGTTATGGACCTGCCGATCCTTCTCTGCACCTCCAATCAGCACAACCTACAAATGTTATGGAGCGGCCGATCCTTCTCTGCACCTCCAATCAGCACAACCTACAAATGTTATGGAGCGGCCGATCCTTCTCTGCACCTCCAATCAGCACAACCTACAAATGTTATGGACCTGCCGATCCTTCTCTGTACCTCCAATCAGCACAACCTACAAATGTTATGGAGCAGCCGATCCTTCTCTGCACCTCCAATCGGGTTTCTCGAAATCTTTACAATCTGATCTGACCAATCTCTATACAATAGTTATAGGCAGGACGATCAGAAACGGTGAAACCGATCTGTACAATCTCCATCCAATCTTTAAATAGAGATTACAGATCTATTACGGATAACGATTCTATATTTAGAAATCCTGATCTATAATTAGAAACTATAATCAAAAGGAAAAGAAACGGATTTCTGGGAATCTTTACAATCTGATCTGACCAATCTGAGGACAATCTTATCGATCAGATCAGAAAACATTTAACCGATTTCTCAAATCTTTACAATCTGGAACGGTGGTTCATTTCCATTTAAAAAACAAGCGTTGTCGTATTTTCGATGAAAACTGATCGGATCTGGTAGAATAAAATCTTTCAGTAATGCGCAAGTTCTGCAGAACGATTGAACGAATAATCCAAATGATTGACTTTTTTTTATTAACCCCCAAACGATCGAAATTGCCCGATTGAATGAATGATGTGTCTGCACTGAAGTCGAGGTCAGATCGTTCGATCAGACATTTCCTAAACTATTTTTTTTAATCAATTTAACCAAAAAATATAAAATAAATGAAGTGAAAGGCTTTTAATCTGATTGAATGGTGAGCGATCGGTCAGATGATGGAAGCGGGGGCGTGCGCGGGATTGCTGAGCCGTGTGGTGCATCCGATCGTTCCTTACAATCGGCGGCTGTGGTGCGATCGTATTGGATGGTGTGTGAGTTCTGATGGTCTGGCAGGAGCGGGGGGGGGGGGGGGGGGGGGAGGGGCCAGGTATCTGCACTCACCCGCAGCCACGCCCCTGCCACTCGCCCGATAAATCTCTCACCCCTCTCCCACATTCCTCACGTCGGCTCTTCCGGGAATATGGCCCCTCCCCCCCCCCCTCAAGAGCCAATCGGGCGCCTCCCAGGTGAGCTGTGTGACCAGTGTTTACTTATGCTAATTATAATTGGTGCCTCGTTATGCAGGAGGCGGGGCCTGAATTTGTAATGAACAACTATGTCCACTTCTTTTACCTCAGCCATCAGGATGGGTCACAGCAATCTGCAGCCTCAGCACAGGTCACAGCAATCTGCAGCCTCATCACAGGTCACAGCAATCTGCAGCCTCCTCACAGGTCACAGCAATCTGCAGCCTCATCACAGGTCACAGCAATCTGCAGCCTCAGCACAGGTCACAGCAATCTGCAGCCTCATCACAGGTCACAGCAATCTGCAGCCTCATCACAGGTCACAGCAATCTGCAGCCTCATCACAGGTCACAGCAATCTGCAGCCTCATCACAGGTCACAGCAATCTGCAGCCTCATCACAGGTCACAGCAATCTGCAGCCTCATCACAGGTCACAGCAATCTGCAGCCTCATCACAGGTCACAGCAATCTGCAGCCTCGCCACAGGTCACAGCAATCTGCAGCCTCATCACAGGTCACAGCAATCTGCAGCCTGGGCACAGGTCACAGCAATCTGCAGCCTCGTCACAGGTCACAGCAATCTGCAGCCTCATCGCAGGTCACAGCAATATGCAGCCTCATCACAAGTCACAGCAATCTGCAGCCTCATCACAGGTCACAGAAATCTGCAGCCTCGGCACAGGTCACAGCAATCTGCAGCCTCATCACAGGTCACAGCAATCTGCAGCCTCATCACAGGTCACAGCAATCTGCAGCCTCATCACAGGTCACAGCAATCTGCAGCCTCATCACAGGTCACAGCAATCTGCAGCCTCATCACAGGTCACAGCAATCTGCAGCCTCGGCACAGGTCACAGCAATCTGCAGCCTCATCACAGGTCACAGCAATCTGCAGCCTGGGCACAGGTCACAGCAATCTGCAGCCTCGTCACAGGTCACAGCAATCTGCAGCCTCATCGCAGGTCACAGCAATCTGCAGCCTCGGCACAGGTCACAGCAATCTGCAGCCTCATCACAGGTCACAGCAATCTGCAGCCTCATCGCAGGTCACAGCAATCTGCAGCCTCATCACAGGTCACAGCAATCTGCAGCCTCATCGCAGGTCACAGCAATCTGCAGCCTCATCACAGGTCACAGAAATCTGCAGCCTCGGCACAGGTCACAGCAATCTGCAGCCTCATCACAGGTCACAGAAATCTGCAGCCTCGGCACAGGTCACAGCAATCTGCAGCCTCATCACAGGTCACAGCAATCTGCAGCCTCATCACAGGTCACAGCAATCTGCAGCCTCATCACAGGTCACAGCAATCTGCAGCCTCATCACAGGTCACAGCAATCTGCAGCCTCGTCACAGGTCACAGCAATCTGCAGCCTCATCACAGGTCACAGCAATCTGCAGCCTCATCACAGGTCACAGCAATCTGCAGCCTCATCACAGGTCACAGCAATCTGCAGCCTCATCACAGGTCACAGCAATCTGCAGCCTCATCACAGGTCACAGCAATCTGCAGCCTCATCACAGGTCACAGCAATCTGCAGCCTCGTCACAGGTCACAGCAATCTGCAGCCTCATCACAGGTCACAGCAATCTGCAGCCTCATCACAGGTCACAGCAATCTGCAGCCTCATCGCAGGTCACAGCAATCTGCAGCCTCATCACAAGTCACAGCAATCTGCAGCCTCATCACAGGTCACAGAAATCTGCAGCCTCGGCACAGGTCACAGCAATCTGCAGCCTCATCACAGGTCACAGCAATCTGCAGCCTCATCACAGGTCACAGCAATCTGCAGCCTCATCACAGGTCACAGCAATCTGCAGCCTCATCACAGGTCACAGCAATCTGCAGCCTCATCACAGGTCACAGCAATCTGCAGCCTGGGCACAGGTCACAGCAATCTGCAGCCTCGTCACAGGTCACAGCAATCTGCAGCCTCATCGCAGGTCACAGCAATCTGCAGCCTCATCACAGGTCACAGCAATCTGCAGCCTCATCACAGGTCACAGCAATCTGCAGCCTCGGCACAGGTCACAGCAATCTGCAGCCTCATCACAGGTCACAGCAATCTGCAGCCTGGGCACAGGTCACAGCAATCTGCAGCCTCGTCACAGGTCACAGCAATCTGCAGCCTCATCGCAGGTCACAGCAATCTGCAGCCTCATCACAAGTCACAGCAATCTGCAGCCTCATCACAGGTCACAGAAATCTGCAGCCTCGGCACAGGTCACAGCAATCTGCAGCCTCATCACAGGTCACAGCAATCTGCAGCCTCATCACAGGTCACAGCAATCTGCAGCCTCATCACAGGTCACAGCAATCTGCAGCCTCATCACAGGTCACAGCAATCTGCAGCCTCATCACAGGTCACAGCAATCTGCAGCCTCATCACAGGTCACAGCAATCTGCAGCCTCATCACAGGTCACAGCAATCTGCAGCCTCATCACAGGTCACAGCAATCTGCAGCCTCATCACAGGTCACAGCAATCTGCAGCCTCATCACAGGTCACAGCAATCTGCAGCCTCATCACAGGTCACAGCAATCTGCAGCCTTGGCACAGGTCACAGCAATCTGCAGCCTTGGCACAGGTCACAGCAATCTGCAACCTCGGCACAGGTCACAGCAATCTGCAGCCTCATCACAGGTCACAGCAATCTGCAGCCTCATCACAGGTCACAGCAATCTGCAGCCTCATCACAGCTCACAGCAATCTGCAACCTCGGCACAGGTCACAGCAATCTGCAGCCTTATCACAGGTCACAGCAATCTGCAGCCTCGGCACAGGTCACAGCAATCTGCAGCCTCGGCACAGGTCACAACAATCTGCAGCCTCGGCACAGGTCACAACAATCTGCAGCCTCGTCACAGGTCACAGCAATCTGCAGCCTCATCACAGGTCACAGCAATCTGCAGCCTCATCACAGGTCACAGCAATCTGCAGCCTCATCACAGGTCACAGAAATCTGCAGCCAATGATGCTCATTATATAGTTAGAACTGCAGCACAAGCAGAAAAGTGTAAGCAGAACCTGCAGGGCAGCCAGCAAGGGGTTAACAGTGCAGCTCCGCCCCTTCCCCTCCTCCATACACAGCGCCAACCAGAGGCTGGAGGAGGAAATGGCAGCCGGCTTCATCAGTGATGTCAGCCAATGGCTGCCCAGGATGCGACTATCAGGGAGAACCAATCAGCCTGGGGCTCCGAGTGTGGGAAAATCCTTCAGGCTCCCTGCAGGGAAATCCCTACAGACACCCCCGCCCCCCGCGTCCCCAACCTCTAACCCTTCCCAGAGACCTAACAGCGTCACTACCAGGAAAACTGTAACATAGCGCCGGCCTCTAGCAGTCTCCTATAACGCGGCGCCGGGCCTCTATAGTGAGGTGCTCTCTTTATGTTGGATCCAGTGCTGATGTAACGCTGCCACCTACTGGACACATGTGGTATCACACCCCTGCACAGGCTGCAGCACAGAGGCACCATAGGACTAATAGACCAAGGCAACTGGATGCGCTGCACTTTGCCTGTCTGGCTCGCTAGTTACTGATTGCGGGAGAGCGTCACTAATACACGATATGCGTTGGCTCGCTAGTTACTGATTGCTGGAGAGCGTCACTAATACCCGATATGCGTTGGCTCGCTAGTTACTGATTGCAGGAGAGCGTCACTAATACCCGATATGCGTTGGCTCGCTAGTTACTGATTGCAGGAGAGCGTCACTAATACACGATATGCGTTGGCTCGCTAGTTACTGATTGCTGGAGAGCGTCACTAATACCCGATATGCGTTGGCTCGCTAGTTATTGATTGCGGGAGAGCGTCACTAATACCCGATATGCGTTGGCTCGCTAGTTACTGATTGCTGGGGAGCGTCACTAATACCCGATATGCGTTGGCTCGCTAGTTACTGATTGCGGGAGAGCGTCACTAATACCCGATATGCGTTGGCTCGCTAGTTACTGATTGCAGGAGAGAGTCACTAATACACGATATGCGTTGGCTCGCTAGTTACTGATTGCAGGAGAGCGTCACTAATACACGATATGCGTTGGCTCGCTAGTTACTGATTGCTGGAGAGCGTCACTAATACCCGATATGCGTTGGCTCGCTAGTTACTGATTGCAGGAGAGAGTCACTAATACACGATATGCGTTGGCTCGCTAGTTACTGATTGCAGGAGAGCGTCACTAATACACGATATGCGTTGGCTCGCTAGTTACTGATTGCTGGAGAGCGTCACTAATACCCGATATGCGTTGGCTCGCTAGTTACTGATTGCAGGAGAGAGTCACTAATACACGATATGCGTTGGCTCGCTAGTTACTGATTGCAGGAGAGCGTCACTAATACACGATATGCGTTGGCTCGCTAGTTACTGTTTGCAGGAGAGCGTCACTAATACACGATATGCGTTGGCTCGCAAGTTACTGATTGCTGGAGAGCGTCACTAATACCCGATATGCGTTGGCTCGCTAGTTACTGATTGCTGGAGAGCGTCACTAATACCCGATATGCGTTGGCTCGCTAGTTACTGATTGTAGGAGAGCGTCACTAATACACGATATGCGTTGGCTCGCAAGTTACTGATTGCGGGAGAGCGTCACTAATACCCGATATGCGTTGGCTCGCTAGTTACTGATTGCGGGAGAGCGTCACTAATACCCGATGTGCGTTGGCTCGCTAGTTACTGATTGCAGGAGAGCGTCACTAATACACGATATGCGTTGGCTCACTAGTTACTGATTGCGCGAGAGCGTCACTAATACCCGATATGCGTTGGCTCGCTAGTTACTGATTGCTGGAGAGCGTCACTAATACCCGATATGTGTTGGCTCGCTAGTTACTGATTGCAGGAGTGCGTCACTAATACACGATATGCGTTGGCTCGCTAGTTACTGATTGCAGGAGAGCGTCACTAATACCCGATATGCGTTGGCTCGCTAGTTACTGATTGCAGGAGAGCGTCACTAATACCCGATATGCGTTGGCTCGCTAGTTACTGATTGCTGGAGAGCGTCACTAATACACGATGTGCGTTGGCTCGCTAGTTACTGATTGCTGGAGAGCGTCACTAATACACGATATGCGTTGGCTCGCTAGTTACTGATTGCGGGAGAGCGTCACTAATACCCGATATGCGTTGGCTCGCTAGTTACTGATTGCGGGAGAGCGTCACTAATACCCGATATGCGTTGGCTCGCTAGTTACTGATTGCTGGAGAGCGTCACTAATACACGATATGCGTTGGCTCGCTAAATACTGATTGCAGGAGAGCGTCACTAATACCCGATATGCGTTGGCTCGCTAGTTACTGATTGCTGGAGAGCGTCACTAATACCCGATATGCGTTGGCTCGCTAGTTACTGATTGCTGGAGAGCGTCACTAATACCCGATATGCGTTGGCTCGCTAGTTACTGATTGCAGGAGAGCGTCACTAATACACGATATGCGTTGGCTCGCTAGTTACTGATTGCGGGAGAGCGTCACTAATACCCGATATGCGTTGGCTCGCTAGTTACTGATTGCGGGAGAGCGTCACTAATACCCGATATGCATTGGCTCGCTAGTTACTGATTGCTGGAGAGCGTCACTAATACACGATATGCGTTGGCTCGCTAGTTACTGATTGCTGGAGAGCGTCACTAATACCCGATATGCGTTGGCTCGCTAGTTACTGATTGCAGGAGAGCGTCACTAATACCCGATATGCGTTGGCTCGCTAGTTACTGATTGCTGGAGAGCGTCACTAATACCCGATATGCGTTGGCTCGCTAGTTACTGATTGCAGGAGAGCGTCACTAATACCCGATATGCGTTGGCTCGCTAGTTACTGATTGCGGGAGAGCGTCACTGATACCCGATATGCGTTGGCTCGCTAGTTACTGATTGCAGGAGAGAGTCACTAATACACGATATGCGTTGGCTCGCTAGTTACTGATTGCAGGAGAGCGTCACTAATACACGATATGCGTTGGCTCGCTAGTTACTGATTGCGGGAGAGCGTCACTAATACCCGATATGCGTTGGCTCGCTAGTTACTGTTTGCAGGAGAGCGTCACTAATACACGATATGCGTTGGCTCGCAAGTTACTGATTGCTGGAGAGCGTCACTAATACCCGATATGCGTTGGCTCGCTAGTTACTGATTGCAGGAGAGCGTCACTAATACCCGATATGCGTTGGCTCGCTAGTTACTGTTTGCTGGAGAGTGTCACTAATACCCGATATGCGTTGGCTCGCAAGTTACTGATTGCGGGAGAGCGTCACTAATACACGATATGCGTTAGCTCGCTAGTTACTGATTGCGGGAGAGCGTCACTAATACCCGATGTGCGTTGGCTCGCTAGTTACTGATTGTAGGAGAGCGTCACTAATACACGATATGCGTTGGCTCGCAAGTTACTGATTGCGGGAGAGCGTCACTAATACCCGATATGCGTTGGCTCGCTAGTTACTGATTGCGGGAGAGCGTCACTAATACCCGATGTGCGTTGGCTCGCTAGTTACTGATTGCAGGAGAGCGTCACTAATACACGATATGCGTTGGCTCACTAGTTACTGATTGCGCGAGAGCGTCACTAATACCCGATATGCGTTGGCTCGCTAGTTACTGATTGCAGGAGTGCGTCACTAATACACGATATGCGTTGGCTCGCTAGTTACTGATTGCAGGAGAGCGTCACTAATACCCGATATGCGTTGGCTCGCTAGTTACTGATTGCAGGAGAGCGTCACTAATACCCGATATGCGTTGGCTCGCTAGTTACTGATTGCTGGAGAGCGTCACTAATACACGATGTGCGTTGGCTCGCTAGTTACTGATTGCTGGAGAGCGTCACTAATACACGATATGCGTTGGCTCGCTAGTTACTGATTGCGGGAGAGCGTCACTAATACCCGATATGCGTTGGCTCGCTAGTTACTGATTGCGGGAGAGCGTCACTAATACCCGATATGCGTTGGCTCGCTAGTTACTGATTGCTGGAGAGCGTCACTAATACACGATATGCGTTGGCTCGCTAAATACTGATTGCTGGAGAGCGTCACTAATACCCGATATGCGTTGGCTCGCTAGTTACTGATTGCTGGAGAGCGTCACTAATACCCGATATGCGTTGGCTCGCTAGTTACTGATTGCTGGAGAGCGTCACTAATACCCGATATGCGTTGGCTCGCTAGTTACTGATTGCAGGAGAGCGTCACTAATACACGATATGCGTTGGCTCGCTAGTTACTGATTGCAGGAGAGCGTCACTAATACCCGATATGCGTTGGCTCGCTAGTTACTGATTGCGGGAGAGCGTCACTAATACCCGATATGCGTTGGCTCGCTAGTTACTGATTGCAGGAGAGCGTCACTAATACCCGATATGCGTTGGCTCGCTAGTTACTGATTGCGGGAGAGCGTCACTAATACCCGATATGCGTTGGCTCGCTAGTTACTGATTGCTGGAGAGCGTCACTAATACCCGATATGCATTGGCTCGCTAGTTACTGATTGCGGGAGAGCGTCACTAATACCCGATATGCGTTGGCTCGCTAGTTACTGATTGCGGGAGAGCGTCACTAATACCCGATATGCATTGGCTCGCTAGTTACTGATTGCTGGAGAGCGTCACTAATATACAATATGCGTTGGCTCGCTAGTTACTGATTGCTGGAGAGCGTCACTAATACCCGATATGCGTTGGCTCGCTAGTTACTGATTGCAGGAGAGCGTCACTAATACCCGATATGCGTTGGCTCGCTAGTTACTGATTGCTGGAGAGCGTCACTAATACCCGATATGCGTTGGCTCGCTAGTTACTGATTGCAGGAGAGCGTCACTAATACCCGATATGCGTTGGCTCGCTAGTTACTGATTGCGGGAGAGCGTCACTAATACACGATATGCGTTGGCTCGCTAGTTACTGATTGCAGGAGAGCGTCACTAATACACGATATGCATTGGCTCGCTAGTTACTGATTGCGGGAGAGCGTCACTAATACACGATATGCGTTGGCTCGCTAGTTACTGATTGCAGGAGAGCGTCACTAATACCCGATATGCGTTGGCTCGCTAGTTACTGATTGCGGGAGAGCGTCACTAATACCCGATATGCGTTGGCTCGCTAGTTACTGATTGCGGGAGAGCGTCACTAATACCCGATATGCGTTGGCTCGCTAGTTACTGATTGCGGGAGAGCGTCACTAATACCCGATATGCGTTGGCTCGCTAGTTACTGATTGCGGGAGAGCGTCACTAATACCCGATATGCGTTGGCTCGCTAGTTACTGATTGCGGGAGAGCGTCACTAATACCCGATATGCGTTGGCTCGCTAGTTACTGATTGCGGGAGAGCGTCACTAATACCCGATATGCGTTGGCTCGCTAATTACTGATTGCAGGAGAGCGTCACTAATACAAGATATGCATTGGCTCGCTAGTTACTGATTGCGAGAGAGCGTCACTAATACACGATATGCGTTGGCTCGCTAGTTACTGATTGCTGGAGAGCGTCACTAATACACGATATGCGTTGGCTCGCTAGTTACTGATTGCGGGAGAGCGTCACTAATACCCGATATGCGTTGGCTCGCTAGTTACTGATTGCTGGAGAGCGTCACTAATACCCGATATGCGTTGGCTCGCTAGTTACTGATTGCAGGAGAGCGTCACTAATACCCGATATGCGTTGGCTCGCTAGTTACTGATTGCTGGAGAGCGTCACTAATACCCGATATGCGTTGGCTCGCTAGTTACTGATTGCAGGAGAGCGTCACTAATACCCGATATGCGTTGGCTCGCTAGTTACTGATTGCAGGAGAGCGTCACTAATACCCGATATGCGTTGGCTCGCTAGTTACTGATTGCAGGAGAGCGTCACTAATACCCGATATGCGTTGGCTCGCTAGTTACTGATTGCAGGAGAGCGTCACTAATACAAGATATGCGTTGGCTCGCTAGTTACTGATTGCGAGAGAGCGTCACTAATACACGATATGCGTTGGCTCGCTAGTTACTGATTGCTGGAGAGCGTCACTAATACACGATATGCGTTGGCTCGCTAGTTACTGATTGCGGGAGAGCGTCACTAATACACGATATGCGTTGGCTCGCTAGTTACTGATTGCAGGAGAGCGTCACTAATACCCGATATGCGTTGGCTCGCTAGTTACTGATTGCAGGAGAGCGTCACTAATACCCGATATGCGTTGGCTCGCTAGTTACTGATTGCAGGAGAGCGTCACTAATACCCGATATGCATTGGCTCGCTAGTTACTGATTGCAGGAGAGCGTCACTAATACCCGATATGCGTTGGCTCGCTAGTTACTGATTGCGGGAGAGCGTCACTAATACCCGATATGCGTTGGCTCGCTAGTTACTGATTGCAGGAGAGCGTCACTAATACCCGATATGCGTTGGCTCGCTAGTTACTGATTGCAGGAGAGCGTCACTAATACCCGATATGCGTTGGCTCGCTAGTTACTGATTGCTGGAGAGCGTCACTAATACACGATATGCGTTGGCTCGCTAGTTACTGATTGCAGGAGAGCGTCACTAATACCCGATATGCGTTGGCTCGCTAGTTACTGATTGCGGGAGAGCGTCACTAATACCCGATATGCGTTGGCTCGCTAGTTACTGATTGCTGGAGAGCGTCACTAATACCCGATATGCGTTGGCTCGCTAGTTACTGATTGCTGGAGAGCGTCACTAATACCCGATATGCGTTGGCTCGCTAGTTACTGATTGCAGGAGAGCGTCACTAATACCCGATATGCGTTGGCTCGCTAGTTACTGATTGCTGGAGAGCGTCACTAATACCCGATATGCGTTGGCTCGCTAGTTACTGATTGCAGGAGAGCGTCACTAATACCCGATATGCGTTGGCTCGCTAGTTACTGATTGCTGGAGAGCGTCACTAATACCCGATATGCGTTGGCTCGCTAGTTACTGATTGCGGAAGAGCGTCACTAATACACGATATGCATTGGCTCGCTAGTTACTGATTGCAGGAGAGCGTCACTAATACCCGATATGCGTTGGCTCGCTAGTTACTGATTGTAGGAGAGCGTCACTAATACCCGATATGCGTTGGCTCGCTAGTTACTGATTGCTGGAGAGCGTCACTAATACACGATATGCGTTGGCTCGCTAGTTACTGATTGCTGGAGAGCGTCACTAATACCCGATATGCGTTGGCTCGCTAGTTACTGATTGCGAGAGAGCGTCACTAATACCCGATATGCGTTGGCTCGCTAGTTACTGATTGCGGAAGAGCGTCACTAATACACGATATGCATTGGCTCGCTAGTTACTGATTGCGGGAGAGCGTCACTAATACCCGATATGCGTTGGCTCGCTAGTTACTGATTGCTGGAGAGCGTCACTAATACCCGATATGCGTTGGCTCGCTAGTTACTGATTGCTGGAGAGCGTCACTAATACCCGATATGCGTTGGCTCGCTAGTTACTGATTGCGGAAGAGCGTCACTAATACACGATATGCATTGGCTCGCTAGTTACTGATTGCGGGAGAGCGTCACTAATACACGATATGCGTTGGCTCGCTAGTTACTGATTGCAGGAGAGCGTCACTAATACAAGATATGCATTGGCTCGCTAGTTACTGATTGCGAGAGAGCGTCACTAATACACGATATGCGTTGGCTCGCTAGTTACTGATTGCTGGAGAGCGTCACTAATACACGATATGCGTTGGCTCGCTAGTTACTGATTACGGGAGAGCGTCACTAATACCCGATATGCGTTGGCTCGCTAGTTACTGATTGCAGGAGAGCGTCACTAATACCCGATATGCGTTGGCTCGCTAGTTACTGATTGCTGGAGAGCGTCACTAATACCCGATATGCGTTGGCTCGCTAGTTACTGATTGCTGGAGAGCGTCACTAATACCCGATATGCGTTGGCTCGCTAGTTACTGATTGCTGGAGAGCGTCACTAATACACGATATGCGTTGGCTCGCTAGTTACTGATTGCTGGAGAGCGTCACTAATACCCGATATGCGTTGGCTCGCTAGTTACTGATTGCGGGAGAGCGTCACTAATACCCGATATGCGTTGGCTCGCTAGTTACTGATTGCTGGAGAGCGTCACTAATACCCGATATGCGTTGGCTCGCTAGTTACTGATTGCAGGAGAGCGTCACTAATACCCGATATGCATTGGCTCGCTAGTTACTGATTGCAGGAGAGCGTCACTAATACCCGATAGGCGTTGGCTCGCTAGTTACTGATTGCGGGAGAGCGTCACTAATACACGATATGCGTTGGCTCGCTAGTTACTGATTGCGGGAGAGCGTCACTAATACACGATATGCGTTGGCTCGCTAGTTACTGATTGCTGGAGAGCGTCACTAATACCCGATATGCGTTGGCTCGCTAGTTACTGATTGCGGGAGAGCGTCACTAATACACGATATGCGTTGGCTCGCTAGTTACTGATTGCGCGAGAGCGTCACTAATACCCGATATGCGTTGGCTCGCTAGTTACTGATTGCGGGAGAGCGTCACTAATACACGATATGCGTTGGCTCGCTAGTTACTGATTGCAGGAGAGCGTCACTAATACACGATATGCGTTGGCTCGCTAGTTACTGATTGCTGGAGAGTGTCACTAATACCCGATATGCGTTGGCTCGCTAGTTACTGATTGCTGGAGAGCGTCACTAATACCCGATATGCGTTGGCTCGCTAGTTACTGATTGCTGGAGAGCGTCACTAACACCCGATATGCGTTGGCTCGCTAGTTACTGATTGCTGGAGAGCGTCACTAATACCCGATATGCGTTGGCTCGCTAGTTACTGATTGCTGGAGAGCGTCACTAATACCCGATATGCATTGGCTCGCTAGTTACTGATTGCAGGAGAGCGTCACTAATACACGATATGCGTTGGCTCGCTAGTTACTGATTGCTGGAGAGCGTCACTAATACACGATAGGCGTTGGCTCGCTAGTTACTGATTGCAGGAGAGCGTCACTAATACCCGATATGCGTTGGCTCGCTAGTTACTGATTGCTGGAGAGCGTCACTAATACCCGATATGCGTTGGCTCGCTAGTTACTGATTGCTGGAGAGCGTCACTAACACCCGATATGCGTTGGCTCGCTAGTTACTGATTGCTGGAGAGCGTCACTAATACCCGATATGCGTTGGCTCGCTAGTTACTGATTGCTGGAGAGCGTCACTAATACCCGATATGCATTGGCTCGCTAGTTACTGATTGCGGGAGAGCGTCACTAATACACGATATGCGTTGGCTCGCTAGTTACTGATTGCTGGAGAGCGTCACTAATACCCGATATGCGTTGGCTCGCTAGTTACTGATTGCTGGAGAGCGTCACTAATACCCGATATGCGTTGGCTCGCTAGTTACTGATTGCGGGAGAGCGTCACTAATACCCGATATGCGTTGGCTCGCTAGTTACTGATTGCGGGAGAGCGTCACTAATACCCGATATGCGTTGGCTCGCTAGTTACTGATTGCGGGAGAGCGTCACTAATACCCGATATGCGTTGGCTCGCTAGTTACTGATTGCTGGAGAGCGTCACTAATACACGATATGCGTTGGCTCGCTAGTTACTGATTGCGGGAGAGCGTCACTAATACCCGATATGCGTTGGCTCGCTAGTTACTGATTGCGGGAGAGCGTCACTAATACCCGATATGCGTTGGCTCGCTAGTTACTGATTGCTGGAGAGTGTCACTAATACCCGATATGCGTTGGCTCGCTAGTTACTGATTGCGGGAGAGCGTCACTAATACACGATATGCGTTGGTTAGCTAAAGCCAATGGGGAAAATCATTTCTGCCATAGGCTGCTTGGCAGTCATGTGACCACATGGGGTGGAGTTCTGAGTTTGCTCACAGAATGAATTACGATGCAGTTGTTCATGTCACCTGTGTAAATGGCGCGCCCCCTAATGACGATGCAGTTGTTCATGTCACCTGTGTAAATGACGTGCCCCTAATGACGATGCAGTTGTTCATGTCACCTCTGTAAATGGCGCGCCCCCTAATGACGATGCTGTTGTTCATGTCACCTGTGTAAATGGCGCGCCCCCTAATGACGATGCAGTTGTTCATGTCACCTGTGTAAATGGCGCGCCCCCCAATGGCGGGTTCCCGCATTACAGGCACTTACCTGCGATCCGGATGACGGCTCTCTCCGCTGCGTCCAGCACGATGCCTCCGCCCGACACTGAGGACGACCTCTTCACCCTCTGGTTCTTGGACAGGTTCCAGGGCAGCGTGTCCCCCGGCGTGGGCGAGCCGCTGCTGGCGCTAGAGCTCTCCTCCGCCATCCTGGAGCGCCCCCTCCTGTCCAGCGACATCAGCTCCTGCAGCAGAGACACAGAGATTTCCCATCAGGCCAAGCGGCACCACCATCGCCCCTCATACATGTACTCACCCTTCCCCATACCTGTGCCCCTCCCCCATACATGTACTCACCCCTCCCCATACCTGTGCCCCTCCCCCATACATGTACTCACCCCTCTCCTATACATGTGCCCCTCCTCCATACCTGTGCCCCTCCCCCATACATGTACTCACCCCTCCCCATACCTGTGTCCCTCCCCCATACATGTACTCACCCCTCTCCTATACATGTGCCCCTCCTCCATACCTGTGCCCCTCCCCCATACATGTACTCACCCCTCCCCATACCTGTGCCCCTCCCCCATACATGTACTCACCCCTCTCCTATACATGTGCCCCTCCTCCATACCTGTGCCCCTCCCCCATACATGTACTCACCCCTCCCCATACCTGTGCCCCTCCTCCATACCTGTGCCCCTCCCCCATACATGTACTCACCCCTCCCCATACCTGTGCCCCTCCCCATACCTGTGCCCCTCCTCCATACCTGTGCCCCTCCTCCATACATGTACTCACCCCTCCCCATACCTGTGCCCCTCCTCCATACCTGTGCCCCTCCCCCATACATGTACTCACCCCTCCCCATACCTGTGCCCCTCCCCCATACATGGACTCACCCCTCTCCCATACATGTGCCTCTCCTCCATACCTGTGCCCCTCCCCCATACATGTACTCACCCCTCCCCATACCTGTGCCCCTCCTCCATACCTGTGCCCCTCCCCCATACATGTACTCACCCCTCCCCATACCTGTGCCCCTCCCCATACCTGTGCCCCTCCTCCATACCTGTGCCCCTCCTCCATACATGTACTCACCCCTCCCCATACCTGTGCCCCTCCTCCATACCTGTGCCCCTCCCCCATACATGTACTCACCCCTCCCCATACCTGTGCCCCTCCCCCATACATGTACTCACCCCTCCCCATACCTGTGCCCCTCCTCCATACCTGTGCCCCTCCCCCATACATGTACTCACCCCTCCCCATACCTGTGCCCCTCCCCCATACATGTACTCACCCCTCCCCATACCTGTGCCCCTCCCCCATACATGTGCTCACCCCTCCCCATACCTGTGACCCTCCTCCATACCTGTGCCCCTCCCCTATATATGTGCCCCTCCCCCATACATGTATTCACCCCTCCCCATACATGTGTCCCTCCCCCATACATGTACTCACCCCTCCCCCATACATGTGCCCCTCCCCCATTCACCCCTCCCCATACATGTGTCCCTCCCCCATACATGTACTCACCCCTCCCCCATACATGTGCCCCTCCCCCATACATGTATTCACCCCTCCCCATACATGTGTCCCTCCCCCATACATGTGCCCCTCCCCATACATGTACTCACCCCTCCCCATACATGTGCTCACCCCTCCCCATACATGTGCCCCTCCCCCATACATGTGCCCCTCCCCATACATGTACTCACCCCTCCCCATACATGTACTCACCCCTCCCCATACATGTGCTCACCCCTCCCCATACACGTGCTCACCCCTCCCCATACATGTGCTCACCCCTCCCCATACATGTGCTCACCCCTCCCCCATACATGTGCTCACCCCTCCCCATACATGTGCTCACCCCTCCCCATACATGTGCTCACCCCTCCCCATACATGTGCTCACCCCTCCCCCATACATGTGCTCACCCCTCCCCCATACATGTGCTCACCCCTCCCCCATACATGTGCTCACCCCTCCCCCATACATGTGCTCACCCCTCCCCCATACATGTGCTCTCCCCTCCCCATACATGTACTCTCCCCTCCCCATACATGTGCTCACCCCTCCCCATACACGTGCTCACCCCTCCCCATACATGTGCTCACCCCTCCCCATACATGTACTCACCCCTCCCCCATACATGTGCTCACCCCTCCCCATACATGTGCTCACCCCTCCCCATACATGTGCTCACCCCTCCCCATACATGTGCTCACCCCTCCCCATACATGTGCTCACCCCTCCCCATACATGTGCTCACCCCTCCCCATACATGTGCTCACCCCTCCCCCATACATGTGCTCACCCCTCCCCCATACATGTGCTCACCCCTCCCCCATACATGTGCTCTCCCCTCCCCATACATGTACTCTCCCCTCCCCATACATGTGCTCACCCCTCCCCATACATGTGCTCACCCCTCCCCCTATACATGTGCTCACCCCTCCCCATACATGTGCTCACCCCTCCCCATACATGTGCTCACCCCTCCCCATACATGTGCTCACCCCTCCCCCATACATGTGCTCACCCCTCCCCCATACATGTGCTCACCCCTCCCCCATACATGTGCTCTCCCCTCCCCATACATGTACTCACCCCTCCCCATACATGTGCTCACCCCTCCCCATACACGTGCTCACCCCTCCCCATACATGTGCTCACCCCTCCCCATACATGTGCTCACCCCTCCCCATACATGTGCTCACCCCTCCCCATACATGTGCTCACCCCTCCCCCTATACATGTGCTCACCCCTCCCCATACATGTGCTCACCCCTCCCCATACATGTGCTCACCCCTCCCCATACATGTGCTCACCCCTCCCCCATACATGTGCTCACCCCTCCCCCATACATGTGCTCACCCCTCCCCCATACATGTGCTCTCCCCTCCCCATACATGTACTCACCCCTCCCCATACATGTGCTCACCCCTCCCCATACACGTGCTCACCCCTCCCCATACATGTGCTCACCCCTCCCCATACATGTGCTCACCCCTCCCCATACATGTGCTCACCCCTCCCCCATACATGTGCTCACCCCTCCCCATACATGTGCTCTCCCCTCCCCATACATGTGCTCACCCCTCCCCCATACATGTACTCACCCCTCCCCCATACATGTACTCACCCCTCCCCATACATGTGCTCACCCCTCCCCCATACATGTACTCACCCCTCCCCATACATGTGCCCCTCCCCATACATGTACTCACCCCTCCCCATACATGTACTCACCCCTCCCCATACATGTGCTCACCCCTCCCCATACATGTACTCACCCCTCCCCATACATGTACTCACCCCTCCCCCATACATGTGCTCACCCCTCCTCATACATGTGCTCACCCCTCCCCATACATGTGCTCACCCCTCCCCCATACATGTGCTCACCCCTCCCCATACATGTACTCACCCCTCCCCATACATGTACTCACCCCTCCCCCATACATGTGCTCACCCCTCCTCATACATGTGCTCACCCCTCCCCATACATGTGCTCACCCCTCCCCATACATGTGCTCACCCCTCCCCATACATGTGCTCACCCCTCCCCATACATGTGCTCACCCCTCCCCATACATGTGCTCACCCCTCCCCCATACATGTGCTCACCCCTCCCCATACATGTGCTCACCCCTCCCCATACATGTACTCACCCCTCCCCATACATGTGCTCACCCCTCCCCATACATGTGCTCACCCCTCCCCCTATACATGTGCTCACCCCTCCCCATACATGTACTCACCCCTCCCCATACATGTGCTCACCCCTCCCCATACATGTACTCACCCCTCCCCATACATGTACTCACCCCTCCCCCATACATGTGCTCACCCCTCCTCATACATGTGCTCACCCCTCCCCATACATGTGCTCACCCCTCCCCCATACATGTGCTCACCCCTCCCCATACATGTACTCACCCCTCCCCATACATGTACTCACCCCTCCCCCATACATGTGCTCACCCCTCCTCATACATGTGCTCACCCCTCCCCATACATGTGCTCACCCCTCCCCATACATGTGCTCACCCCTCCCCATACATGTGCTCACCCCTCCCCATACATGTGCTCACCCCTCCCCATACATGTGCTCACCCCTCCCCATACATGTACTCACCCCTCCCCATACATGTGCTCACCCCTCCCCATACATGTGCTCACCCCTCCCCCTATACATGTGCTCACCCCTCCCCATACATGTGCTCACCCCTCCCCATACATGTGCTCACCCCTCCCCATACATGTGCTCTCCCCTCCCCATACATGTGCTCACCCCTCCCCCATACATGTACTCACCCCTCCCCCATACATGTACTCACCCCTCCCCCATACATGTACTCACCCCTCCCCATACATGTGCTCACCCCTCCCCCATACATGTACTCACCCCTCCCCATACATGTGCCCCTCCCCCATACATGTGCCCCTCCCCATACATGTACTCACCCCTCCCCATACATGTACTCACCCCTCCCCATACATGTGCTCACCCCTCCCCATACACGTGCTCACCCCTCCCCATACACGTGCTCACCCCTCCCCATACATGTACTCACCCCTCCCCCATACATGTGCTCACCCCTCCCCATACATGTGCTCACCCCTCCCCATACATGTGCTCACCCCTCCCCATACATGTGCTCACCCCTCCCCATACATGTGCTCACCCCTCCCCATACATGTGCTCACCCCTCCCCCATACATGTGCTCACCCCTCCCCCATACATGTGCTCACCCCTCCCCCATACATGTGCTCACCCCTCCCCATACATGTACTCTCCCCTCCCCATACATGTGCTCACCCCTCCCCCATACATGTGCTCTCCCCTCCCCATACATGTACTCTCCCCTCCCCATACATGTGCTCACCCCTCCCCCATACATGTGCTCACCCCTCCCCATACATGTACTCACCCCTCCCCATACATGTACTCACCCCTCCCCCATACATGTGCTCACCCCTCCTCATACATGTGCTCACCCCTCCCCATACATGTGCTCACCCCTCCCCATACATGTGCTCACCCCTCCCCATACATGTGCTCACCCCTCCCCATACATGTGCTCACCCCTCCCCATACATGTGCTCACCCCTCCCCCATACATGTGCTCACCCCTCCCCATACATGTGCTCACCCCTCCCCATACATGTACTCACCCCTCCCCATACATGTGCTCACCCCTCCCCATACATGTGCTCACCCCTCCCCATACATGTGCTCACTCCTCCCCCTATACATGTGCTCACCCCTCCCCATACATGTGCTCACCCCTCCCCATACATGTGCTCACCCCTCCCCATACATGTGCTCACCCCTCCCCATACATGTGCTCACCCCTCCCCCATACATGTACTCACCCCTCCCCATACATGTGCTCACACCTCCCCCATACATGTACTCACCCCTCCCCATACATGTGCTCACCCCTCCCCCATACATGTACTCACCCCTCCCCATACATGTGCTCACCCCTCCCCCATACATGTACTCACCCCTCCCCATACATGTACTCACCCCTCCCCATACATGTGCTCACCCCTCCCCCATACATGTACTCACCCCTCCCCCATACATGTGCTCACCCCTCCCCCATACATGTACTCACCCCTCCCCATACATGTGCCCCTCCCCCATACATGTGCTCACCCCTCCCCCATACATGTACTCACCCCTCCCCCATACATGTGCTCACCCCTCCCCCATACATGTGCCCCTCCCCATCGAGGTGGGCGGGGCGTGTGGCACTGAAGCTGTGCACAGGGATAATGGGCATCACATAAACACTATAAAGTGACCTGAGGTCAGAAGCATCTTTATCTCACTTTTAACATTTGCCGAAATTTGGGCTGTCCCAACAATTACAGGTCTTTAGTAAACCAGAATTCTGCACTGGGCCCCGGTGCAGACAATACAGGATCTGGGCCCCGGTGCAGACAATACGGGATCTGGGCCCCGGTGCAGACAATACGGGATCTGGGCCCCGGTGCCGACAATACAGAATCTGGGCCCCGGTGCCGACAATACGGGATCCAGGCCCCCGGTGCAGACAATACAGGATCTGGGCCCCGGTGCAGACAATACAGAATCTGGGCCCCGGTGCAGACAATACAGAATCTGGGTCCCGGTGCAGACAATACAGAATGTGGGCCCCGGTGCAGACAATACAGAATCTGGGCCCCGGTGCAGACAATACAGAATGTGGGTCCCGGTGCAGACAATACAGAATGTGGGCCCCGGTGCAGACAATACAGAATCTGGGCCCCGGTGCAGACAATACGGGATCTGGGCCCCGGTGCAGACAATACAGAATCTGGGCCCCGGTGCAGACAATACAGAATCTGGGCCCCGGTGCAGACAATACAGGATCTGGGCCCCGGTGCAGACAATACGGGATCTGGGCCCCGGTGCAGACAATACAGAATCTGGGCCCCGGTGCAGACAATACAGAATCTGGGCCCCGGTGCAGACAATACAGGATCTGGGCCCCGGTGCAGACAATACAGAATCTGGGCCCCGGTGCAGACAATACAGAATCTGGGCCCCGGTGCAGACAATACAGAATCTGGGCCCCGGTGCAGACAATACAGGATCTGGGCCCCAGTGCAGACAATACAGGATCTGGGCCCCGGTGCAGACAATACAGGATCTGGGCCCCGGTGCAGACAATACAGGATCCGGGCCCCGGTGCAGACAATACGGGATCTGGGCCCCGGTGCAGACAATACGGGATCTGGGCCCCGGTGCAGACAATACAGAATCTGGGCCCCGGTGCAGACAATACAGAATCTGGGCCCCGGTGCAGACAATACAGGATCTGGGCCCCGGTGCAGACAATACAGGATCTGGGCCCTGGTGCAGACAATACAGAATCTGGGCCCCGGTGCAGACAATACAGAATCTGGGCCCCGGTGCAGACAATACAGAATCTGGGCCCCGGTGCAGACAATACAGGATCTGGGCCCCGGTGCAGACAATACAGGATCTGGGCCCCGGTGCAGACAATACAGGATCTGGGCCCCGGTGCAGACAATACAGGATCCGGGCCCCGGTGCAGACAATACAGGATCCGGGCCCCGGTGCAGACAATACAGGATCTGGGCCCCGGTGCAGACAATACAGGATCTGGGCCCCGGTGCAGACAATACAGGATCTGGGCCCCGGTGCAGACAATACAGGATCTGGGCCCCGGTGCAGACAATACAGGATCCGGGCCCCGGTGCAGACAATACAGGATCCGGGCCCCGGTGCAGACAATACAGGATCCGGGCCCTGGTGCAGACAATACGGGATCCGGGCCCCGGTGCAGACAATACGGGATCCGGGCCCCGGTGCAGACAATACGGGATCTAGGCCAAGTGCAGACAATACAGGATCTGGGCCCCGGTGCAGACAATACGGGATCTGGGCCCCGGTGCAGACAATACAGGATCTGGGCCCCGGTGCAGACAATACAGGATCTGGGCCCCGGTGCAGACAATACAGAATCTGGGCCCCGGTGCAGACAATACAGAATCTGGGCCCCGGTGCAGACAATACAGGATCCGGGCCCCGGTGCAGACAATACAGGATCTGGGCCCCGGTGCAGACAATACAGGATCTGGGCCCCGGTGCAGACAATACAGGATCCGGGCCCCGGTGCAGACAATACGGGATCCGGGCCCCGGTGCAGACAATACGGGATCCGGGCCCCGGTGCAGACAATACGGGATCCGGGCCCCGGTGCAGACAATACGGGATCCGGGCCCCGGTGCAGACAATACAGGATCTGGGCCCCGGTGCAGACAATACAGGATCCGGGCCCCGGTGCAGACAATACAGGATCCGGGCCCTGGTGCAGACAATACAGGATCCGGGCCCCGGTGCAGACAATACAGGATCTGGGCCCCGGTGCAGACAATACAGGATCCGGGCCCCGGTGCAGACAATACAGGATCTGGGCCCCGGTGCAGACAATACAGGATCTGGGCCCTGGTGCAGACAATACAGGATCTGGGCCCCGGTGCAGACAATACAGAATCTGGGCCCCGGTGCAGACAATACAGGATCTGGGCCCCGGTGCAGACAATACAGGATCTGGGCCCCGGTGCAGACAATACAGGATCTGGGCCCCAGTGCAGACAATACAGGATCAGCCAATCAGATGAGAGGAAGGGGCACCATTACCCCGCGCACGCACCCGTGTGACTTCCTGCTCCTGTCACCAGCACATCAGCCGCTTCCTGGGCAGCGCCGCCGTGCAGCACATATACCGTGGCGTTGTACAAGTCGCAGGTCACCGCCGCCAGCAACCGAAACCAAACCCGGACGTGAAACTCCCGATAACGCCGTGCCCCGGGGATGCCCGCGTTATCGGCATCACCAGCACGGGCTACCGAAGGGGGTGTGGCCACTCCTGGCTGTCACCAATGAAAACTTGGCGCTCGCACCACACAACTTGCAGCATTGCGAGGGGTAATCCACCCACCAGCCGCCGGGGTTGTGATGTGCAACCCCCACGCGTCTCCTTTAATTGGCTTATCAGGTCACATGTCATTGGGTGGCTTTGGTCTCATCAACAAATGTGCTTTGGCTATAACAGACCTCACTGCTGCAAGGACATGACGGGGTGACCATTAGGGGGCGGCACCAGCTCCCGCAAGACAGGTCATAGCCACAAGTGTATTGCCTTAGTGTGCGCTTATCCCATTAAAGTATATCCACAACTTGAGCTGCTCTGATCTACCTTGACCTCAACTCAAAAGTCTGTGTCTTTCAGGTAAATCACTGCCCACTGGGCCGGCGTCAGGCCCCAGATTTCCCTCAATGGACCAGGTATCTAACAGAGCCATTCCGAAGCCTAACCCAGCCCAAATCCTAAACCTATACTAACCCAACCTCAGCACAACTGTAACTCTACCCCAGTCCCGCCTAACCCAGCCCAAAACCAGCTCCAAACCCTAAACTTACTCTAACCCAACCTCACCACAGCTGTAACCTTACCCCAGTCCCGGCCTAACCCAGCCCAAAACCAGCTCCAAACCCAACCTAAACCTATTCCCGGGCCTGACCCTACACCATCTCCAAATCCTAAACCTAAACTAACCCAACCTCAACACAGCTGTAACCCTACCCCATTCCCAGGCCTAATCCAGCCCAAATCCTAAACCTGGAATGAACCCAACCTCAACACAGCTGTAACTCAATCCCATTCCCTGGCATAATCCAGCCCAAAATCAGCTCCAAACCTACACTAACCCAACCTCAACACAGCTGTAACTCTAACCCGTTCCCGGCCTAACTCTACTCCAGCTCCAAACCCTAAACCTGCTCTAACCCACCTCATCACAGCTGTAACTCGAATCTCCAAATCCTAAACCTAAACTAACCCAACCTCAACACAGCTGTAACCCTACCCTATTCCCAGGCCTAATCCAGCCCAAATCCTAAACCTGGAATGAACCCAACCTCAACACAGCTGTAACTCAATCCCATTCCCTGGCATAATCCAGCCCAAAATCAGCTCCAAACCCTAAACCTACACTAACCCAACCTCAACACAGCTGTAACTCTAACCCGTTCCCAGCCTAACTCTACTCCAGCTCCAAACCCTAAACCTGCTCTAACCCAACCTCATCACAGCTGTAACTCGAATCTGTTCCTGGCCTAAACCTAATCTAGCTTTAAACCCTAAACCTATAATAACCCAAACTCAACACAGCTGTAACTCTAACCCATTCCCGGCCTAACCTAGCCTATAACCAGCTCCAAACCCTAAATCTACGCTCACCCAACCTAAACCCTTTCCTGGGGCCTAATCCTACCCCAGCTCCAACCCTAAACCTAAACTAACCCAACCTCAACACAGCTGAAACTGAATCACATTTCCTGGCATAATCCAGCCCAAAATCAGCTCCAAACCCTAAACTTACTCTTACCCAACCTCAACACAGCTGTAACTCTAACCCGTTCCCAGACTAATCCAGCTCCAAATCCTTAACCTACTCTAACCCAACCTCAACACAGCTGTAACCCTAACCCCTTCCAGGCCTAACCTTACTCTAGCTTCAAACCCTAAACCTACACTAACCCAACTTAAACCCATTCCTGGGCCTGACCCTACACCAGCTCCAAACCCTAACCCAACCTCAACACAGCTGTAACGCTACCCCATTCCAGGCCTAACCTTACTCTAGCTTCAAACCCTAAACCTACATTAACCCAACTTAAACCCATTCCCGGGCCTGACCCTACACCAGCTCCAAACCCTATACCTACTTTAACCCAATCTCAACACAGCTGTAACTCTACCCCATTCCCAGCCCAAAACCAGCTCCAAACCCTAAACCTACACTAACCCAACCTGAACACAGCTGTAACTATCTCATTCCTGGCCTTAACCTACTCTAGCTTCAATCCCTAAACCTACTCTAGTTTCTAACCCTAAACGTATGCTAACCCAACCTCAAAACAGCTGTAACTCTACTCCATTCCCAGCCTAACCCAGTCCATAACCAGCCCCAACCCCTAAACTTACTCTAACCCAACCTCAACAAAGCTGTTACTCTAACCTGTTCCCGGCCTAAACCTACTCTAGCTTCAAATCCTAAACCTATACTAACCCAACCTCAACACCGCTGTAACCCTACCCCATTCCCGGCCTAACCTAGCCCAAAACCAGCTCCAAACCGTAAACCTGCTCTAGCCCAACCTCAACACAGCTATAACTCTAACCTGTTCCAGGCCTAAACCTACTCTAGCTTCAAACCCTAAACCTACTCTAACCCAAACTCAACACCGCTGTAACCCTACCCCATTCCCGGCCTAACCTAGCCCAAAACCAGCTCCAAACCCTAAACTTACTCTAACCCAACCTCAACACAACTGTAACTCAAACCTGTTCCCTGCCTAAGCCTACACTAACCCAACCTCAACACAGTTGTAACTCTAACCCGCTCCTGGCCTAAAACTAGTCTAGCTTCAAACCCTAAACTTACTCTAACCCAACCTCAACACAGCTGTAACCCTACCCCATTCCCGGCCCAACCCAGCCCAAAACCATCTCCAAACCCTAAACCTGCTCTAGCCCAACCTCAACACAGCTGTAACTCTAACCTGTTCCAGGCCTAAACCTATTCTAGCTTCAAACCCTAAACCTATGCTAACCCAACCTCAAAACAGCTGTAACTCTACCCCATTACCAGACCTAATCCTACCCCAGCCCCAACCCTAAACCTATACTAAACTAACCTCAACACAGCTAGCCCTAATCTAGCCTCAAACCCAGCTCCTAACCCTAAACCTACTCTAACCCAACATCAACACAGCTGTAATGCTAACACGTTCCCGGCCTAACCTTACTCCGGCTCCAAGTCTAGCTCCAAACCCTAAACCTACTCTAACCCAAGCTCAATACAGCTGTAATCCTAACCCCTTCCCTGGCCAAAACGCTACTCCAGCTTCAAACCCTAAACCTACTCTAACCCAACCTCATCACAGCTGTAACCAAACTATAAACCCCAAGTTTACTTTACCCCGATCCAACACTAACCTAACCCTCTGCAACCCAACCGCAACACAGCTGTAACCCAGATCCAAAACCTAACTCTACCAGAACCCTTAACCCAACCTTTAACTGAACAGGTCTCCAACCAACCTCCTATAACCTTATGTAACCCAAACCCATATCTAGACAAACTCTTAAGGCCCAAACTTACCTCTCAAGTCTCAAACCCTAATGCTTTCCTAATACAACCACAACACAACTAACTGTAAGCTAAGTCTAAACCCTAACCCAACACAGCCAGACCCCAAACCCAACACAGCCAGACCCCAAACCCAACACAGCCTGAACCCAAACCCAACACAGCCTGAACCCAAACCCAACACAGCCTGAACCCAAACCCAACACAGCCTGAACCCAAACCCAACACAGCCTGACCCCAAACCCAACACAGCCTGAACCCAAACCCAACACAACCTGAACCCAAACCCAACACAACCAGCTGTGATTCAACTTTAACCCATTGCTGACGAAGCTCTAAACCCTAACCCTACTCTAGCCCTGACCCAAATCCAACACAGCCTGAACCCATCCCCAACACAGCCAGAACCCAAACCCAACACAGCCAGAACCCAAACCCAACACAGCCAGAACCCATCCCCAACACAGCCAGAACCAACCCTAGAAAAGCAGCTGTGATTCAACTTTAACCCATTGCTGATGAAGCTCTAAACCATAACCCTACTCTAGCCCAAACCCAACACAGCCAGAACCTAAACCCAACACAGCCAGAACCAACCCTAGAAAACCAGCTGTGATTCACCTTTAACCCATTGCTGACGAAGCTCTAAACCCTAACCCATCCCCAACACAGCAAGAACCCAAACCCAACGCAGCCCGAATCCAAACCCAACACAGCCCCAGAACCCATCCCCAACACAGCCAGAACCCATCCCCAACACAGCCAGAACCCAAACCTAACACAGCCAGAACCCATCCCCAACACAGCCAGAACCCATCCCCAACACAGCCAGAACCCATCCCCAACACAGCCAGAACCCATCCCCAACACAGCCAGAACCCATCCCCAACACAGCCAGAACCCAAACCTAACACAGCCAGAACCCAAACCTAACACTAACACAGCCAGAACCCAAACCCAACACAGCCAGAACCCAAACCCAACACAGCCAGAACCCATCCCCAACACAGCCAGAACCCATCCCCAACACAGCCAGAACCCAAACCCAACACAGCCAGAACCCATCCCCAACACAGCCAGAACCCAAACCTAACACAGCCAGAACCCAAACCCAACACAGCCAGAACCCATCCCCAACACAGCCAGAACCCATCCCCAACACAGCCAGAACCCAAACCCAACACAGCCAGAACCCATCCCCAACACAGCCAGAACCCAAACCTAACACAGCCAGAACCCAAACCTAACACTAACACAGCCAGAACCCAAACCCAACACAGCCAGAACCCAAACCCAACGCCGAACTAACCCTAATCCCTAACATGACAGCCGTGACTCATTCCTAACCTAACTCTAAGGGATGGTCCTACCATGGAGGCCAGGCACAAACCAGCGGCACTACAAGTCCCAGCGATCCGGGAACTATTCATCACCAAGCTGCCATGTGGTGTACAAATCGACCACATGGAGAACCCAGAGGAGGCCGGGCAGTGTGACCTATACAGCAGCGCGCACACACATACACACACACATATACACACACACACACACACTCCATTGCATTTCCTATGTGACACAAGTGTTGCGTTACACAATGCAGGCGGCGCGTGGAGAAAAGCCGCAGGACAGGGAAGCCATCCGGCCCCCGGGCCACACTGGCCCGTGTGTGTACAGGAGGGACGGTGTCTGCACAACCACATACACAAAGCATGTCCTACACATTGGGTGTGTTACACTGTGCGGGGACCGGCCCTGGAGGTCACAGCCATGATGGCATGGCCGGCAACATTGTGACCGGCATCACACAATGGAGATCTAGAGATTGGAACCAACACTGCAACACACACCTAGGGCCTGGCCTGGGGTATGGTGTGCGCAGGACAACACCACGGCTTGTGTCAGCCACACACACACACACTGGCATACATGTCTGGCCCACATAGTGCTGTGTACACCGCCATGGCATGTGTCAGACACACACACACACACACACACACACACACACACACACACTGGCATACATGTCTGGCCCACATAGTGCAGTGTACACCGCCATGGCATGTGTCAGACACACACACACACACACACACACACACACACACACACACTGGCATACATGTCTGGCCCACATAGTGCAGTGTACACCGCCATGGCATGTGTCAGACACACACACACACACAGGCATACATGTCTGGCCCACATAGTGCTGTGTACACCGCCATGGCATGTGTCAGACACACACACACACACACACACACACACACACTGGCATACATGTCTGGCCCACATAGTGCAGTGTACACCGCCATGGCATGTGTCAGCCACACACACACTGGCATACATGTCTGGCCCACATAGTGCAGTGTACACCGCCATGGCTTGTGTCAGCCACACACACACTGGCATACATGTCTGGCCCACATAGTGCAGTGTACACCGCCATGGTATGTGTCAGCCACACACACACTGGCATATATGTCTGGCCCACATAGTGCAGTGTACACCGCCATGGTATGTGTCAGCCACACACACACTGGCATATATGTCTGGCCCACATAGTGCAGTGTACACCGCCATGGCATGTGTCAGCCACACACACACACTGGCATACATGTCTGGCCCACATAGTGCAGTGTACACTATCATGGCTTGTGTCAGACAGACACACACACACACACACACACACACACACACACACACACACACTGGCATACATGTCTGGCCCACATAGTGCAGTGTACACCGCCATGGCATGTGTCAGCCACACACACACACACACACACACTGGCATACATGTCTGGCCCACATAGTGCAGTGTACACCGCCATGGCATGTGTCAGCCACACACACACACACACACACACACTGGCATACATGTCTGGCCCACATAGTGCTGTGTACACCGCCATGGCTTGTGTCAGCCACACACACACACACACACACACTGGCATACATGTCTGGCCCACATAGTGCAGTGTACACCGCCATGGCATGTGTCAGACAGACACACACACACACACACTGGCATACATGTCTGGCCCACATAGTGCAGTGTACACCGCCATGGCATGTGTCAGCCACACACACACACACACACACACTGGCATACATGTCTGGCCCACATAGTGCAGTGTACACCGCCATGGCTTGTGTCAGCCACACACACACACACACACACACACACACACACACACACACACACTGGCATACATGTCTGGCCCACATAGTGCAGTGTACACCGCCATGGCATGTGTCAGCCACACACACACACACACACACACACTGGCATACATGTCTGGCCCACATAGTGCTGTGTACACCGCCATGGCTTGTGTCAGCCACACACACACACACACACACACTGGCATACATGTCTGGCCCACATAGTGCAGTGTACACCGCCATGGCATGTGTCAGACAGACACACACACACACACACTGGCATACATGTCTGGCCCACATAGTGCAGTGTACACCGCCATGGCATGTGTCAGCCACACACACACACACACACACACTGGCATACATGTCTGGCCCACATAGTGCAGTGTACACCGCCATGGCTTGTGTCAGCCACACACACACACACACACACACACACACACACACACACACACACACTGGCATACATGTCTGGCCCACATAGTGCAGTGTACACCGCCATGGCTTGTGTCAGCCACACACACACACACACACACACACACACACACACACACACACACACTGGCATACATGTCTGGCCCACATAGTGCAGTGTACACCGCCATGGCATGTGTCAGCCACACACACACACACACACACACTGGCATACATGTCTGGCCCACATAGTGCAGTGTACACCGCCATGGCTTGTGTCAGCCACACACACACACACACACACACACACACACACACACACACTGGCATACATGTCTGGCCCACATAGTGCAGTGTACACCGCCATGGCATGTGTCAGCCACACACACACACACACACACTGGCATACATGTCTGGCCCACATAGTGCAGTGTACACCGCCATGGCATGTGTCAGCCACACACACACACACACACACACTGGCATACATGTCTGGCCCACATAGTGCTGTGTACACCGCCATGGCTTGTGTCAGCCACACACACACACACACACACACACACACACACACACACACACACACACACTGGCATACATGTCTGGCCCACATAGTGCAGTGTACACCGCCATGGCTTGTGTCAGACACACACACACACACACACACACTGGCATATATGTCTGGCCCACATAGTGCAGTGTACACCGCCATGGCATGTGTCAGCCACACACACACACACTGGCATACATGTCTGGCCCACATAGTGCAGTGTACACCGCCATGGTATGTGTCAGCCACACACACACTGGCATATATGTCTGGCCCACATAGTGCAGTGTACACCGCCATGGTATGTGTCAGCCACACACACACTGGCATATATGTCTGGCCCACATAGTGCAGTGTACACCGCCATGGCTTGTGTCAGCCACACACACACACACTGGCATACATGGCTGGCCCACATAGTACTATATATATATATATATATATATATATATATGTATACGGTATATATATAAGTATATGGTATATATATATATATATATATATATATATATATATATATATATATATATATATATGACATACATGTCTGGCCCACATAGTGCAGTGTACACCGCCTCGGTATATGTCAGCCACATGGTCACAGTGTATGGAGAGGGGGACAGCGCAGCGTCCAGCGCCTACCTCTATGTGATACTGCAGCAGTTTCCCGTCCCCCGTCCTCACCCGAGGAGGTGGAGGTGACCCCGATATGAGAGCGCTGCGCTGCAGATCCCCCCCCCGCTCTGCAGTAATTACCCCCCGGGGGGGCAGATCAGCATAATGCCCCGCCCCTCACCCACCACCTGCCCCCATCACCCGGTGCATCTTTCTCACCGCATCAGCATCCGACTCCCCATCATCCAGCCCGAGAGACACCCACCGACTGACCGAGAGACACCCACCGACCGACCGAGAGACACCCACCCACCGACTGACAGCCCGAGAGAGAGAGAGACACCGCCCCCTGCTGGAAGATCCTGGAAACACCGAGACACACAGAGACAGAGAGACTGCTACTGAGGAGAGAGAGCCAGAGATAGAGAGAGAGACAGCCAGAGATAGAGAGAGAGAGACAACCAGAGAGACTGCTACTGGGGAGGAGAGACAGCCAGAGAGACTGCTACTGAGGAGAGACAGCCAGAGATATAGAGAGAGAGACTGCCAGAGATAGAGAGGAGAGACTGCCAGAGATAGAGAGAGAGACTGCCAGAGATAGAGAGGAGAGACTGCCAGAGATAGAGAGAGAGAGACTGCCAGAGATAGAGAGAGAGAGACTGCCAGAGATAGAGAGGAGAGACTGCCAGAGATAGAGAGAGAGACTGCCAGAGATAGAGAGGAGAGACTGCCAGAGATATAGAGAGAGAGACTGCCAGAGATAGAGAGGAGAGACTGCCAGAGATAGAGAGAGAGAGACTGCCAGAGATAGAGAGAGAGAGACTGCCAGAGATAGAGAGAGAGAGACTGCCAGAGATAGAGAGGAGAGACTGCCAGAGATAGAGAGGAGAGACTGCCAGAGATAGAGAGAGAGAGACTGCCAGAGATAGAGAGGAGAGACTGCCAGAGATAGAGAGAGAGAGACTGCCAGAGATAGAGAGAGAGAGACTGCCAGAGATAGAGAGGAGAGACTGCCAGAGATAGAGAGGAGAGACTGCCAGAGATAGAGAGAGAGAGACTGCCAGAGATAGAGAGGAGAGACTGCCAGAGATAGAGAGAGAGACTGCCAGAGATAGAGAGGAGAGACTGCCAGAGATATATAGAGAGAGACTGCCAGAGATAGAGAGGAGAGACTGCCAGAGATATAGAGAGAGAGACTGCCAGAGAGAGAGAGAGAGGCAGCCAGAGATAGAGAGGGAGAGACTGCCAGAGATAGAGAGGAGAGACTGCCAGAGATAGAGAGAGAGACTGCCAGAGATAGAGAGGAGAGACTGCCAGAGATATATAGAGAGAGACTGCCAGAGATAGAGAGGAGAGACTGCCAGAGATATAGAGAGAGAGACTGCCAGAGAGAGAGAGAGAGGCAGCCAGAGATATAGAGAGAGACTGCCAGAGAGAGAGAGAGAGGCAGCCAGAGATATAGAGAGAGAGACTGCCAGAGATAGAGAGGAGAGACTGCCAGAGATATAGAGAGAGAGACTGCCAGAGATAGAGAGGAGAGACTGCCAGAGATAGAGAGAGAGACTGCCAGAGATAGAGAGGAGAGACTGCCAGAGATATAGAGAGAGAGACTGCCAGAGATAGAGAGGAGAGACTGCCAGAGATATAGAGAGAGAGACTGCCAGAGATAGAGAGAGAGAGACTGCCAGAGATAGAGAGGAGAGACTGCCAGAGATATAGAGAGAGAGACTGCCAGAGATAGAGAGGAGAGACTGCCAGAGATATAGAGAGAGAGACTGCCAGAGATAGAGAGGAGAGACTGCCAGAGATAGAGAGGAGAGACTGCCAGAGATAGAGAGAGAGAGAGAGACTGCCAGAGAGAGAGAGAGAGGCAGCCAGAGATAGAGAGGGAGAGACAGCCAGAGATAGAGAGACAGCCAGAGATAGAGTGGATAGACTGCCAGAGATAGAGAGACAGCCAGAGATAGAGAGGAGAGACTGCTACTGAGGAGAGACAGGAAGAGAGAGACAGCCAGAGATAGAGAGAGAGAGACAGCCAGAGATAGAGAGGAGAGACTGCTACTGAGGAGAGACAGCCAGAGATAGAGAGGGAGAGACAGCCAGAGATAGAGAGACAGCCAGAGATAGAGTGGATAGACTGCCAGAGATAGAGAGACAGCCAGAGATAGAGAGGAGAGACTGCTACTGAGGAGAGACAGCCAGAGATAGAGAGGGAGAGACAGCCAGAGATAGAGAGGGAGAGACAGCCAGAGAGACTGCTACTGGGGAGACGAGACAGCCAGAGACAGGGAGACAGCCAGAGAGACTGCTACTGGGGAGAAGAGACAGCCAGAGACAGGGAGGAGAGACTGCCGCTGAGGAGGAGAGACAGTCAGCTACAGAAATGAATGACTGACAGGTGGAGAGACAGCAGAGCACCAGAAAGAGAGACAGTTCATGTGTGTCAGAGAAGCCAGTGCAGCAGTTACATATAGACAAGAGACAGCTCCCAATAGACAGTGTGAGGTGACAGCACCCAATAGACAGTGTGAGGTGACAGCACCCAATAGACAGTGTCATGTGACAGCACCCAATAGACAGTGTGATGTGACAGCACCCAATAGACAGTGTGATGTGACAGCACCCAATAGACAGTGTGAGGTGACAGCACCCAATAGACAGTGTGAGGTGACAGCACCCAATAGACAGTGTGAGGTGACAGCACCCAATAGACAGTGTCATGTGACAGCACCCAATAGACAGTGTGAGGTGACAGCACCCAATAGACAGTGTGATGTGACAGCACCCAATAGACAGTGTGAGGTGACAGCACCCAATAGACAGTGTGAGGTGACAGCACCCAATAGACAGTGTCATGTGACAGCACCCAATAGACAGTGTGAGGTGACAGCACCCAATAGACAGTGTGAGGTGACAGCTCCCAATAGACAGTGTCATGTGACAGCACCCAATAGACAGTGTCATGTGACAGCACCCAATAGACAGTGTGAGGTGACAGCACCCAATAGGCAGTGTCGTGACAGCACCCAATAGACAGTGTGATGTGACAGCACCCAATAGACAGTGTCATGTGACAGCACCCAATAGACAGTGTGATGTGACAGCACCCAATAGACAGTGTCATGTGACAGCACCCAATAGACAGTGTGATGTGACAGCACCCAATAGACAGTGTGAGGTGACAGCACCCAATAGACAGTGTCATGTGACAGCACCCAATAGACAGTGTCATGTGACAGCACCCAATAGACAGTGTGATGTGACAGCACCCAATAGACAGTGTGAGGTGACAGCACCCAATAGACAGTGTGAGGTGACAGCACCCAATAGACAGTGTGAGGTGACAGCACCCAATAGACAGTGTGATGTGACAGCACCTAATAGACAGTGTGATGTGACAGCACCCAATAGACAGTGTCATGTGACAGCACCCAATAGACAGTGTGAGGTGACAGCAACCAATAGACAGTGTGAGGTGACAGCACCCAATAGACAGTGTGATGTGACAGCACCCAATAGACAGTGTCATGTGACAGCACCCAATAGACAGTGTGAGGTGACAGCACCCAATAGACAGTGTCATGTGACAGCACCCAATAGACAGTGTCATGTGACAGCACCCAATAGACAGTGTCATGTGACAGCACCCAATAGACAGTGTCATGTGACAGCATCCAATAGACAGTGTCATGTGACAGCACCCAATAGACAGTGTGATGTGACAGCACCCAATAGACAGTGTGATGTGACAGCACCCAATAGACAGTGTGAGGTGACAGCACCCAATAGACAGTGTGATGTGACAGCACCCAATAGACAGTGTGAGGTGACAGCACCCAATAGACAGTGTGATGTGACAGCACCCAATAGACAGTGTCATGTGACAGCACCCAATAGACAGTGTGATGTGACAGCACCCAATAGACAGTGTGAGGTGACAGCACCCAATAGACAGTGTGATGTGACAGCACCCAATAGACAGTGTGATGTGACAGCACCCAATAGACAGTGTGATGTGACAGCACCCAATAGACAGTGTGATGTGACAGCACCCAATAGACAGTGTGATGTGACAGCACCCAATAGACAGTGTGAGGTGACAGCACCCAATAGACAGTGTGATGTGACAGCACCCAATAGACAGTGTGAGGTGACAGCACCCAATAGACAGTGTGATGTGACAGCACCCAATAGACAGTGTCATGTGACAGCACCCAATAGACAGTGTGAGGTGACAGCACCCAATAGACAGTGTGATGTGACAGCACCCAATAGACAGTGTCATGTGACAGCACCCAATAGACAGTGTGATGTGACAGCACCCAATAGACAGTGTGATGTGACAGCACCCAATAGACAGTGTGATGTGAGGCTATAAAGCCCCCCCCCCCCCCCCACCGATCATCCCATTGACATGACGATTGTTTGGATATAGAACAATCAGAGTGAAACCGTGTGTGGCCAATATGCTGCTTTATATCAATCGATCATTTTGTACAGCGCCACGGCATACGATGGTGCAATAACAATAACAATAACCCGAACACTATACAGATTTATATCAATCGATCAATAAAAATAAATAATAATAAATAAAAATAACCCATAATAATAATAATAATAACAATCCGTTCAGCTAATTCACTGCAAAGCTGAAGGGAAACGGATGAAGAGGTTTCATTAAAACGTCATCTGATCGTTGGCCAATCTAATACGACCGAGCGATTGGATAAACCCGGCCTCGCCCCATTCCTAAGAAGATTCCCTGAAACGATCGAAATGGCCGAGCGATCAAAATGACAGAACGATCAAAATGACAGAACGATCCATCGATAAAACAATCGTAGCTTTGTTCTACGTCTCCCAGCGATCCCGATAATCTGATTGTCTGCTCCCATTGCAGAGATAGAAACCCCCGGCCAGCGATCGGTCGCCGTGATGATCCCATAGCGGGCGTCTGATATTTACTGGTGGATGAACGATCAAAATCGGAAGAATCCCCCCACAATCTATGACTGACCTGATTGGCAGATGTGGCCGCGCTCCCGTCAGATGCTTTGTGCACAGACAAGTCTCACACAGGACAGATGGACGGACACACCCTCCCCTCCTCCGAGGATCGCTAGAGATCGCCTGGAGGAGGCGTGCATCCACAATCCCACCCGATCGATCGTCTGGAGGGGGCGTGCATCCACAATCCCACCCGATCAATCGCCTGGAGGAGGCGTGCATCCACAATCCCACCCGATCGATCGCCTGGAGGAGGCGTGCATCCACAATCCCACCCGATCGATCGTCTGGAGGGGGGCGTGCATCCACAATCCCACCCGATCAATCGTCTGGAGGAGGCGTGCATCCACAATCCCACCCGATCGATCGTCTGGAGGAGGCGTGCATCCACAATCCCACCCGATCAATCGTCTGGAGGAGGCGTGCATCCACAATCCCACCCGATCGATCGTCTGGAGGAGGCGTGCATCCACAATCCCACCCGATCGATCGTCTGGAGGAGGCGTGCATCCACAATCCCACCCGATCGATCGTCTGGAGGAGGCGTGCATCCACAATCCCACCCGATCGATCGCCTGGAGGAGGCGTGCATCCACAATCCCACCCGATCAATCGCCTGGAGGAGGCGTGCATCCACAATCCCACCCGATCAATCGTCTGGAGGAGGCGTGCATCCACAATCCCACCCGATCAATCGTCTGGAGGAGGCGTGCATCCACAATCCCACCCGATCGATCGTCTGGAGGAGGCGTGCATCCACAATCCCACCCGATCAATCGTCTGGAGGAGGCGTGCATCCACAATCCCACCCGATCAATCGTCTGGAGGGGGCGTGCATCCACAATCCCACCCGATCGATCGTCTGGAGGAGGCGTGCATCCACAATCCCACCCGATCGATCGTCTGGAGGAGGCGTGCATCCACAATCCCACCCGATCGATCGTCTGGAGGAGGCGTGCATCCACAATCCCACCCGATCGATCGCCTGGAGGAGGCGTGCATCCACAATCCCACCCGATCAATCGCCTGGAGGAGGCGTGCATCCACAATCCCACCCGATCAATCGTCTGGAGGAGGCGTGCATCCACAATCCCACCCGATCAATCGTCTGGAGGAGGCGTGCATCCACAATCCCACCCGATCGATCGTCTGGAGGAGGCGTGCATCCACAATCCCACCCGATCAATCGTCTGGAGGAGGCGTGCATCCACAATCCCACCCGATCAATCGTCTGGAGGGGGCGTGCATCCACAATCCCACCCGATCGATCGTCTGGAGGGGGCGTGCATCCACAATCCCACCCGATCGATCACCTGGAGGAGGCGTGCATCCACAATCCCACCCGATCAATCGTCTGGAGGGGGCGTGCATCCACAATCCCACCCGATCAATCGTCTGGAGGAGGCGTGCATCCACAATCCCACCCGATCGATCACCTGGAGGAGGCGTGCATCCACAATCCCACCCGATCGATCGTCTGGAGGAGGCGTGCATCCACAATCCCACCCGATCGATCGCCTGGAGGAGGCGTGCATCCACAATCCCACCCGATCAATCGTCTGGAGGGGGCGTGCATCCACAATCCCACCCGATCAATCGTCTGGAGGGGGCGTGCATCCACAATCCCACCCGATCAATCGTCTGGAGGAGGCGTGCATCCACAATCCCACCCGATCGATCGTCTGGAGGGGGCGTGCATCCACAATCCCACCCGATCGATCGCCTGGAGGAGGCGTGCATCCACAATCCCACCCGATCAATCGTCTGGAGGGGGCGTGCATCCACAATCCCACCCGATCGATCGTCTGGAGGGGGCGTGCATCCACAATCCCACCCGATCGATCGCCTGGAGGAGGCGTGCATCCACAATCCCACCCGATCAATCGTCTGGAGGAGGCGTGCATCCACAATCCCACCCGATCAATCGTCTGGAGGAGGCGTGCATCCACAATCCCACCCGATCGATCGTCTGGAGGAGGCGTGCATCCACAATCCCACCCGATCAATCGTCTGGAGGGGGCGTGCATCCACAATCCCACCCGATCGATCGTCTGGAGGGGGCGTGCATCCACAATCCCACCCGATCAATCGTCTGGAGGGGGCGTGCATCCACAATCCCACCCGATCAATCGTCTGGAGGAGGCGTGCATCCACAATCCCACCCGATCAATCGTCTGGAGGAGGCGTGCATCCACAATCCCACCCGATCAATCGTCTGGAGGGGGCGTGCATCCACAATCCCACCCGATCTTCCAAGATCAGCACTTTATTATTGAATAAATATAACGTAGTCAATTCTGATCACCAGGATCGGACACGTGTATGGTGCACAGATTGGTCTGATTGTACAATCTCGCCACAACCGCCTGGTGAGGGTCGGCAACACTGTACAACCGTATTGTGCCGTGTGTGGCCGGCTCAGGCTAATGGTGGAGTCTGATCGTTCACTTGCTCTATGTCTAGACAGCAAAACATAGAGGATCTCCTACGAATAGGTCTGATTAAACAGAGATCATACAATCACCATTGGAAGTGATTGCCTGGCTTAAGTCTGATCGTTCACTTATTTTTGTTCCACTTTAAACCCTGCAATCTTTGCGTTGACAGATGCTTAGGAGGCAGAAGGGGGATACGATCGTTCATTCTGAAATCGGCTTTGAAGAAGTCGCATTTGTCGGCCATCCCAAGGAGTTGAGGGGAAGCCGCGGCCGGCAGACGCCCGGAGCGATCAGACCTGTGGCAGCAGAAACGATCTGACCACCAATCCACAGCTTCCAATGAGGAGAACGCATTGCACCAATCAGTCTGATTTCCCCATCATGTGGTGCATGATCGCTCAGCTCCATTCAGTGATGTAAGATGCTGTGACATAACACACAGGGGTGGGAGGGTCTATGACATCACACACAGGGGCATGAGGGTCTATGACATCACACACAAGGGTGGGAGGGTCTATGACATCACACACAAGGGTGGGAGGGTCTATGACATCACACACAGGGGTGGAAGGGTCTATGACATCACACACAAGGGTGGGAGGGTCTATGACATCACACACAGGGGTGGGAGGGTCTATGACGTCACACACAGGGGTGGGAGGGTCTATGGCATCAGACACAGGGGTGGGAGGGTCTATGACATCACACACAGGGGTGGGAGGGTCTATGACATCACACACAGGGGTGGGAGGGTCTATGACATCACACACAGGGGTGGGAGGGTCTATGACATCACACACAGGGGTGGAAGGGTCTATGACATCACACACAAGGGTGGGAGGGTCTATGACATCACACACAGGGGTGGGAGGGTCTATGACATCACACACAGGGGTGGGAGGGTCTATGACGTCACACACAGGGGTGGGAGGGTCTATGGCATCAGACACAGGGGTGGGAGGGTCTATGACATCACACACAGGGGTGGGAGGGTCTATGACATCACACACAGGGGTGGGAGGGTCTATGACATCACACACAGGGGTGGGAGGGTAGCGCGCCCCTGTCTGGGGGATGTCACACAGCTGAGCATCCCAAATCAGGATACCCCAGGGTAATCAAAATCCAGGGTTTTGTTCCTCTTTAAAGTGTTCCCCCGCTCCCTACTGATTTAGCCTTATAGTGAGACAGGCTAATATACTCACCTGCTCTGCCCCGGGGTGAGGCGGGATGCCCCCATGTTAGGGGCAGACATTAATCCGGACCATCACCCTAAATAGGAGCCTATCTTATATGTTTCCCCCCCTGTAGCGATAACCCTTATCGCCGGAGGGCTTCCCCGCCAGAGACGTCCTTTTCCCAATCGTAAGAGGTGCTGCTGGAATTCCAGAGTCGTCCGTGAGGAAACAGGAACAGCCCTTACAAGGGCTAGTGAATTGTAATATAGCGTTTCCCCCAATAAGAGACAGAACTCAGTATTGAGGGTGAAGGTGAAGTGTTTTTATTAGTGCCACTCTAGGCCTTATATACACAAGTCTCCATGCAAGGGGACCTCCCCCGTGGACCTGATGGAGGACTGCATGACAAACACACCGACCAATAGCAGCAGGGCACACAATCCCTCAACTCTGCCTGTGACGCAATCAGCAACACAATAGACGTCTGTAACACAATCAATCAGAACAATGCCATTGTCTGGGACGTAATCAATCAACACAATGGCAGTCTGTACATGCTTAAGAAAAGGAAAGTAATGAACCTGTGTAAAGTCCAAAAGACAGAGCGTCTGTCACACCCCCTGTACATACTGATTGCTCACATTAATCCGGACCTTCAACCTGAATAAGAGTCTATCTTGTATGTCCCCCCACCGTACATACAGATTGTCCACATTAATCCGGACCTTCACCCTGAATAAGAGCCTATCTTATATGTTTCCCCCGTACATACAGATTGCCCACATTAATCCGGACCCTCACACTGAATAAGAGCCTATCTTATATGTTTTCCCCCTGTACATACAGATTGCCCACATTAATCTGGACCTTCACCCTGAATAAGAGCCTATCTTGTATGTCCCCCCCCCCCCCCGTACATACAGATTGTCCACATTAATCCGGACCCTCACCCTGAATAAGAGCCTATCTTATATGTTTCCCACACCCTGTACATACAGATTGCTCACATTAATCCGGACCTTCACCCTGAATAAGAGCCTATCGTATATGTTTCCCACACCCTGTACATACAGATTGCCCACATTAATCTGGACCCTCACCCTGAATAAGAGCCTATCTTATATGTTTCCCACACCCTGTACATACAGATTGCTCACATTAATCCGGACCTTCACCCTGAATAAGAGCCTATCTTATATGTTTCCCACACCCTGTACATACAGATTGCCCACATTAATCCGGACCCTCACCCTGAATAAGAGCCTATCTTATATGTTTCCCACACCCTGTACATACAGATTGCTCACATTAATCCGGACCTTCACCCTGAATAAGAGCCTATCTTATATGTTTCCCACACCCTGTACATACAGATTGCTCACATTAATCCGGACCTTCACCCTGAATAAGAGCCTATCGTATATGTTTCCCACACCCTGTACATACAGATTGCACACATTAATCCGGACCCTCACCCTGAATAAGAGTCTATCTTATATGTTTCCCACACCCTGTACATACAGATTGCCCACATTAATCCAGACCCTCACCCTGAATAAGAGCCTATCTTATATGTTTCCCACACCCTGTACATACAGATTGCCCACATTAATCCGGACCCTCACCCTGAATAAAAGCCTATCTTATATGTTTCCCACACCCTGTACATACAGATTGCCCACATTAATCCAGACCCTCACCCTGAATAAGAGCCTATCTTATATGTTTCCCACACCCTGTACATACAGATTGCCCACATTAATCCGGACCCTCACCCTGAATAAAAGCCTATCTTATATGTTTCCCACACCCTGTACATACAGATTGCTCACATTAAAAATCATCCTACCTGCATCTACTGCATGCTATGAGCCTTTAAACATCCAAGATGGCGGCTCATGGAGCATCAGGCAGCCTGCAAACAGGAAGTGCATTCTGACTGTGCTGCTCTGCATTCTGGGATTGCTGTCCTTTCCCTGACCCCAGCTCTACTCTGTCTCTGCAAAGCACAGCTATATCCCCGCCCCCTGCACTTTATCCCGCTCTCCTCTCTTCAGTATGTGATGCTTCTGAGGCAAGATGGCGGCGCCCGTATCCTAGAGTCCTGAACAGAGTTGCAGCCCAGTGGGGGAAAGAATAATAAGTAAGTGACTAAAAACTTAAAGTATATTAATATTAGATGCTGGGGAATCGTTAAGGGTTTGGGCTTTTCGTTAAATCCTGGTGAAGGTCGGGTTTAAAGCGATGGCCCCCGGCTGCTGTGAGGGGTAAAGGTGAGTATTTTCCCTATAATATTAATGGCGCCGGGTGATGCTGAGTTGGCGGATTGTGAGCAGCTGACAGAAAGGGAAAGTCAATGCCGAGCCTGAATAATTCATGTGCAGGGAAAGCCGGACAATGGAGGGGGCGGGGCAGGGGGCGGGGCCAGCTACACCTGACCTTGCAGAACAATGGGCCATACCTGCGCAGGCCATTAACCCCTCGCACACCGGAGACACAGAAGAGCTGAGCCAGCAATGAGACAGGTGATCGAGACGCTCATCAGCCTTTCCCCTGACACAGCAGATGCACAATGCTCCGGTGCCTGCATGAGGCCGGGGGCATCCCGGGAACGACACCAGGCCCATACTGAGGTCTATGTGGGCCCCTCAGCTTCATTCAGCTTTATTCAGTGATGTAAGATGCTGTGACATCACACACAGGGGTGGGAGGGTCTATGACATCACACACAGGGGTGGGAGGGTCTATGAAATCACACACAGGGGTGGGAGGGTCTATAACATCACACACAGGGGGTGGGAGGGTCTATGACATCACACACAGGGGCGGGAGGGTCTATGATATCACACACAGGGGTGGGAGGGTCTATGACATCGCACACAGGGGTGGGAGGGTCTATGACATCACACACAGGGGTGGGAGGGTCTATGACATCACAGCAGCTGCTCCAGAATCAGCGCGCTCAGCTCCATTCAGATATGTAAGACATTGTGACATCACACACAGGGGGTGGGAGGGTCTATGACATCACACACAGGGGTGGGAGGGTCTATGACATCACACACAGGGGTGGGAGGGTCTATGACATCACAGCAGCTGCTACAGAATCAGCGCGCTCAGATCCATTCAGTTATATAAGATGCTGTGACATCACACACAGGGGTGGGAGGGCCTATGACATCACACACAAGGGTGGGAGGGCCTATGACATCACAGCTGCTGCTGCAGAATCAGCATGCTCAGCTCCATTCAGTTATGTAAGACGCTGTGACATCACACAGAGGGGTGGGAGGGTCTATGACATCACACACAGGGGGTGGGAGGGTCTATGACATCACACACAGGGGTGGGAGGGTCTATGACATCACACACAGGGGTGGGAGGGCCTATGACATCACACACAGAGGTGGGAGGGTCTATGACATCACACACAGAGGTGGGAGGGTCTATGACATCACAGCAGCTGCTGCAGAATCAGCACGCTCAGCTCCATTCAGTTATGTAAGATGTTGTGACATCACACAGGGGTGGGAGGGTCTATGACATCACACACAGTGGTGGGAGGGTCTATGACATCACACACAGGGGGTGGGAGGGTCTCTGACATCACACAGAGGGGTGGGAGGGTCTATGACATCACAGCAGCAATCTGCATGAGGCCGGGGGCATCCCGGGAAGGACACCGGGCCCATACTCAGGTCTATGTGGGCCCCTTTGTATTGTGTAATGACACACATGGTGGATGTTGCCCCTTGTGGCCGTTATCCCCATAAAGTGGACCAAAACCCACAGAAACTGGCCCGGGAATCTATAAGATTCCAGGGCCGCTTGATCCCCCCCCCCCCGGGGCATCCAGAATCGGGATACCCCCCTGTGTGACACCCCTCAGGTATCCCGGAAACTTCTGGCAGAAGTCACTGCGGCGACGAAACGCGCTGGATCGCTTGGAGTTACTGGATCATTGGATTTTTTACTTTGGAAGACATTACTTAGGCCCTTATTCATGAAGCGATAGCGCCAGGCAGCGCCTTGTAAACAACAGGTAGCGACTGGTGAACGCTGGACACGGCAGCAATTACACATTTATCAAGCAGAATCTGTTGAGCGACTGGGATAGCGCCATGTAGCGTCTGATTCATCATTTTCACAGCCTCAGCGAACAGCGCCAGCGTTCAGCCTTGCACAGCGCCACGTCTTACCACTCGCTACCTGTCGCTCTCCCATACATTTCTATTGACGATCCTTTCCTTCTCTTTAAACTGGTTTTTTTTTTTTTTAAATCTCAAATAATGTTGTGACCTCTTCTGGTCTAGAAAAAGCCATTTTTTCGAAAAATTTTCATGTTTTATATATTTCCTCAGAAATGACATCACAGCTCTGCCATTAAAATGTCATGTTACAATGTTGTTACAATGTAATTCCATATGTTGTCGCTTTGTTACTGGTGGATAGATGCTGAAAAACAGACTTTAATCACACAGCCTCCTGCGCTCTGGGCTTCAGAGAAGCATTTTTCAGCGCCAGAGATTTGTGAGGCTGTTTTTTTGCTGAATATGTTGTGAGTCGGTCGCTATGAGTAGTCACTAACATGCGCTCCCATACAGCGCTGTACTGGTTATATAGCGACTCCTCACAATGTATTCATCAATGCTGCACAGCGCCTCGATCGCTATAAACTAGCGACCCACGGCCGAACACAGCGACTACTAGCGGGCGCTCTGAAAATGCCGCTACAGACGCTCATCTGTCGCTACCTGGCGTTAGTGATGAATCAGCCAGCCCGTCGCTATAAACTAGCGACCCACAGGCGAGCACAGCGACTACTAGCGGGCGCTCTGAAAATGCAGCTACAGGCGCTCATCTGTCGCTACCTGGCGTTAGTGATGAATCATGAAACTTTCCATCGGGTGAGGGTGTGGGCGCTATAATTGGTGATCGGAGCATGCGCAACGGGATGAAATATTTATGTTGCTGAACTATGACCCTCACGCAGGGCAGGCGTCAGCACTGGGCGTACCTGGGCAGGTGCCGGGGCCCCTGCAAATTGGGGGGGCCCCATCTAATCCCCTCTACCCTGGGCAGCTCCTATGCGAGGCCATACAGTAACTGGGTCTAATAACTGTTAGCAGGGCCGAGGCTGGGCTTTTGTGGGCCCCTTGTGTCACATCACATGCCCCCAAATGAAAAAGAAAAGAAAAAAGGGCAAGAGAAATAGAATTAGGGAGAAAAACAAAAGAAAGAAGAGAAAGAAGAATACGAAAAGAAAAAAAAGGCAGAAAGCAGGGTAGAAAGAGAAAAAAATAGAGGGAGAAAGAAAAGAAAGAGGAAATAAAAGAAAAAATAAATAAATATATATATATATATATATATATATATATATATAGAGAGAGAGAGAGAGAGAGAGAGAGAGAGAGAGAGAGAGAAAGAAAGAGAGAGAGAGATCTATATATATATATATATATATATATATATAGATATATATATATATAGATATATATAGAGAGAGAAAGAGAGAAAGAAAGTAAGAAAGAAAGAAAGAAAAGAAGGAAAGAAAAAAAGAAAGAAAAGAAGGAAAGAAGAAAGGAAGAAGAGAAAGAAAAAAGGAAAATAATAAAGGAAGGAAGCATAGTGGATAAGAAAATGCAAGGGAGCAACAATGGGAGGAAGGAAGGAGTAAGGAAGGATCACGGGCCCCCCTGGCTTCGGGGCCCTTGGCACGTGACCGAGTTTGCCGCCCTTTAGCGCCGGCCCTGACTGTTAGCCTGGGGCAGATTGGACATTGGGAGAGTGTTTCTTTCATTCTATCAGTCTTTCTATTCTTTGTTTCTTTCCATCTATTTCTTTCCATCGATTCTTTCTTTCATCTATTCTTTCTGCCATTCTATTTTTCAGTCTTTCTTTTTTCCTTCTATTATTTCTGTCAGTCCTTCTAGTCTTATTTTTTCCTTTGATCTATACTTTGTGTCTTTCTTTCATCTGTTTATTCTGTATTTTTTTCTTTCTTTTTCTTTCCTTCTATTATTTCTGTCAGTCCTTCTATTAATTGGTTATTTCCATAACCTCTTTCTTTCCTTCCTTCTATTATGTTTTCTGTCATCCCTTCTATTCTTTCTGTCCTTCTATTTATTTTTTTTTCTGCCAGTGCATCTATCCTTTCTCTTTCCATCTCTTCTCTCATTACTTCTCTCTCTCTTTCCTGCTTTTGTTTCTGTCATTCCTTTTATTCTTTTTTTGTCTCTTTCTATTTATTTTTTATATTTCTCTATCCTTTAATTCTGGTGTTTTATCATTTCTTTTCTCTTTCTTTTTTCTGTAATTTCTTTCTATTCTTTGTTTCTCTTTCTTTCTGTCATTCATTCTATTATTTTTCTTTCTATCTTTAGCAGTATTCACCTTTATCACCATGTATGGAGCGTCATACCACGCCGAAAGGGGCGCAATGAAACGCCATCGCCCGCGGGCCGTATAAACCCGGAGCCGGCCTGCCATCAAGCTCTGTGTTTCATTTATTGATATTGAGAACGAAGGACTCTGTGCAGGTTGAGCTGTATTTTGTATTGTTATTGTCTGTAATCACTACTTTGTACAGCGCTACGGAAGATGATGGCGCTATATTAATAAACAATAATAATAATAAAACAATAATAATTGTTGGCGCGATATCTGTATCTGTTAATATCCCGGAAACTCACCTTCTTTCCCTGTCCATCAGCGCATTGGCAGCAGCCAGACATCTGTGAGTGGCTGCCGGAAGGGGCGGGAGCGGATCAGAGGACGCTGATTGGACGAGAGGCTGTGCAGGGAGAGGTGAGTGTGTTCAGGCGACCTGAGTATAGTCAAAATCCTGGGTTTTGGTCCACATAAAGGGAAAAGGACACTTTCATAGACTCCAAAAACCTCAGAGCAGAGTGTCCCTGATTTGGAGGGATTGTCCCTCTTTTGAGTCCATGTCCCCCTGTCCCTCGTTGTTCCCATTTGTCCCTCTTTGAGGTGTAACATGCAGATCTGCAGCAATAAATGATTCATTTGCCTATTCAAAGCGTTTCTATTGTAACTGTTACAATGTATCTCCTATCCATCCCTCAATGAGGGGGCGTGGCTTCATCCATCCCTCAATGAGGGGGCGTGGCTTCATCCATCCCTCAATGAGGGGGAGTGGTCTCATCAATCTCTCAATGAGGGGGCGTGGCTTCATCCATCCCTCAGTGAGGGGGCGTGGCTTCATCCATCTCTCAATGAGGGGGCGTGGCTTCATTAATCCCTTAATGAGGGGTGTGGCTTCATCATCCCTCAATGAGGGGGTGTGGCTTCATTTACATATCATCCCTCTTTGAGGTGTAACATGCAGATCTGCAGCAATAAATGATTCATTTCTCTATACAAAGTGTTTCTATTGTTGTAATTGTTACAATGTATCTCTTATCCATCCCTCAAAGAGGGGGCGTGGCTTCGTCCATCTCTCAATGAGGGGGCGTGGCTTCATTCATCCCTTAATGAGGGGTGTGGCTTCACCATCCCTTAATGAGGGGGCGTGGCTTCATCCATTTCTCAATAAGGGGGCATGGCTTCATTCATCCCTTAATGAGGGGTGTGGCTTCATCATCCCTCAATAAGGGGCGTGGCTTCATTCATCCCTTAACGAGGGGTGTGGCTTCATCATCCCTCAATGAGGGGCGTGGCCTCACCATCCCTCAATGAGGGACGTGGCTTCATTTACATATCGCCCCTCTTTGAGGTGTAACATGCAGATCTGCAGCAATAAATGATTAATTTGCCTATTCAATGTGTTTCTATTGTTGTAACTGTTACAATGTATCTCCTATCCATCCCTCAATGAGGGGGTGTGGCTTTATCTATCCCTCAATGAGGGGGTGTGGCTTCATTTACATATCACCCCTCTTTGAGGTGTAACATGCAGATCTGCAGCAATAAATGATTAATTTGCCTATTCAATGTGTTTCTATTGTTGTAACTGTTACAATGTATCTCCTATCCATCCCTCAATGAGGGGGTGTGGCTTTATCTATCCCTCAATGAGGGGGTGTGGCTTCATTTACATATCACCCCTCTTTGAGGTGTAACATGCAGATCTGCAGCAATACATGATTAATTTGCCTATTCAATGTGTTTCTATTGTTGTAACTGTTACAATGTATCTCCTATCCATCCCTCAATGAGGGGGTGTGGCTTTATCTATCCCTCAATGAGGGGGTGTGGCTTCATTTACATATCACCCCTCTTTGAGGTGTAACATGCAGATCTGCAGCAATACATGATTAATTTGCCTATTCAATGTGTTTCTATTGTTGTAACTGTTACAATGTATCTCCTATCCATCCCTCAATTAGGGTGTGTGGCTTTATCTATCCCTCAATGAGGGGGTGTGGCTTCATTTACATATCGCCCCCTCTTTGAGGTGTAACATGCAGATCTGCAGCAATAAATGATTCATTTGCCTATTCAACGTGTTTCTATTGTTGTAACTGTTACAATGTATCTCCAAATGGGGCAAAAGGAGGCTTGTACAGCCCACACAGTTCTGCCGACCTGGTGCCATTAATCCTAGCAGCCACCCGCCATGTACCTACCTCCTTCTCTGGGTTGTGGCGGCTCCGCAGCATGGCTCTGCGCTTTCCCCGCGCTCCTTCCTGCGCCAGTGATGGCGGCTCCCGCGTCTTCTTACGCCTCCTCTGTAACACAACAGGAGGAGAAATCTCACCACTGCTTCTATGTACAGCGCTGTGGTATATGTCGGCGCTATATAATGTATAATAACAGTGTGTGAGTGCGGGGGAGACATTAGAGTGTGAGCTCTGAGGGACAGGAGGTCATGTGACTGCTTCTATGTACAGCACTGTGGTATATGTCAGCGCTATATAATGTATAATAACAGTGTGTGAGTGTGGGGGAGACATTAGAGTGTGAGCTCTGAGGGACAGGAGGTCATGTGACTGCTTCTATGTACAGCACTGTGGTATATGTCAGCACTATATAATGTATAATAACAGTGTGTGAGTGTGGAGGAGACATTAGAGTGTGAGCTCTGAGGGACAGGAGGTCATGTGACTGCTTCTATGTACAGCGCTGTGGTATATGTCAGCACTATATAATGTATAATAACAGTGTGTGAGTGTGGAGGAGACATTAGAGTGTGAGCTCTGTGGGACAGGGGGTCATGTGACTGCTTCTATGTACAGCGCTGTGGTATATGTCAGCACTATATAATGTATAATAACAGTGTGTGAGTGTGGAGGAGACATTAGAGTGTGAGCTCTGAGGGACAGGAGGTCTCTTGGTCTTCAGCTGTCACATTTGGGGTGCAGACCCTGATCGTCTGGTCCCACCCAACCTCCAAAATCCTGCCAGTCTATCATTAGAAAATATAGCACGCCCTCACCACCACACTTGAAGACGATCATTCCATTTCCTATTCGATCATTCCATTTCCTGCTCAATCATTCCATTTCCTATTCGATCAGTCCATTTCCTATTCGATCATTCCATTTCCTGCTCAATCATTCCATTTCCTGCTCAATCATTCTATTTCCTATTTTATTATTCAATTTTCCATTCATTCCATTTCCTATTCGATCATTCCATTTCCTGCTCAATCATTCCATTTCCTGCTCAATCATTCCATTTCCTGCTCGATCACTTTATTTCCCGCTTGATCCTCAATCCATTAGAGTGTAAGCTCCCGGGGTCAGAGCCGCCCCTCCTAATATCTTCCTGTATCGCCACCCCCTGCTGAGCATTATAATCACCTTTATCTATATAGCACCAACATATTCCACAGCGCTTTACAATCAGCCCATTATCTGATCTGACCCTGGCTGTCATTTCTACCTTGTACAACGCCACAGAACATGACGGCGCTCTATAAATAAACAACGTTCAATCTATCAAATCTCACTTCTGGGCGATGACTTTTTTTTTCGATGATTTAATATTTCATCTAAAAGAAGCGAAAAAAATAATTCTTTGATTTATTAAAAAAATTAAAAACAACTGAGATTTATAGTAACACATCAAGGCAACAGGACTTATGTAAAACATTGGAATAGGATAACTAGCAAAAAATCTTGAATAATAATACAGTGATGTCTTGTTGCCTTGGTTTATTACTACAGATCCTGACCAGAATGAATGGAAAGCTCCACACACTTATAAATACCCCCCCCACACTACTAATGAGGGCTAATTGCCCCACCCTGCCCCCAAGTGGTCAGAGCAGATGCTTTGCTTTGCACAGAAGGATCAAATCCCGTCCCAGAAGACTGGACAACCTGACACCACCCGGGATCCCCCCCCCCCCCCCCCCCCCGCACATGTGAGGTCACACCACCATCCATCTCATTTATTATTCACTAATGCCACATGTTCCATGCACTGCATCTGATGGGGGACAGGAAACTACTGCACCTCCCCTGCACGCCATCAGTGACCCTGCATTAGAGAGATACTCACCTTTTCCTAGCAGAGCTCCATCTGATGGGGGACAGGAAACTACTGCACCTCCCCTGCACGCCATCAGTGACCCTGCATTAGAGAGATACTCACCTTTCCCTAGCAGAGCTCCATCTGATGGGGGACAGGAAACTACTGCACCCCCCCCCCCCTCACACCATAGCTTCCGGCAGACAATGGCCCCCATTGTCCGATGGTCCAGCAACACGTCGCAGGACCTTCACCCGCTGGCCACTGACTCTGCGGCTCGTCCCATTCTTCACCTACGGAGGGTTAAAGTCCAACTCCGGGCAAAACTTTCTTCTTTGAAGTGTTTTAAAAGTTTTAAAAAGTTTATCAAAGTAAAAGAAAAGTATAAAGGAGACCCCCAGACCATCCAGGGGTGCAATAGACACTGGGCATGTTTGGGTTAATTAACCCCTCAGAGTCTGGAATGTCCCGGGGGGGGGGGGGGGTAATGGAGCGGCCCTCTGCCCTTTGCTGCCCACACTCTCCCCTGCTGGCTGTGAATGGTGACCATTGTGCCCGCCGTCCCCTCATCCCCTGCCAAGAGGAGGGCGCCATTGTGCCTGCCGGCGCCAGACCCTGACCCCAAATTCCCAGCGCTGCCCCCTGCTGGCTGCCGGTTATACTGAGCTCACTGAGCCCCACACTGCCACACCCTGCAGAAAAGGCAAATAGCTGAACATGATGGGAGTCTTGTAAATGATCTGCACACAGGGGATGCAGCTGTCACCCCGCGGAGCATCCTCATCGCTATACCAGGAAATGATCAACCAGAGGTAATAAACCCAGAGCATATATATATATATATATATATATATATATATATACTGCTTGGGATATACATAAAAGCGGAAATGAAGTGACCAGGAGTGCGTTAGAGGAGAGGGGCCGTGCCTGTGGCTGGGCACTGGTTAGACTGGTTAGACTCTAATATCATTGATGGCAGTTGAATTATAAAGTGGATCTGAAGTGCCCATGAGTGACTTGATGAGTGGGGCTGCATAGTGATTGAAATCAAAGTGGGAGAATTTATAAGATGGGGTATATTTGTGAGCTGTGTGTTAGAGACTGGGCGGTAGTTATGCTCTGATATTATCAATGGCAGCTAATTTATGATACATTAGGGTCGATTCATGGTCGTGCCCGAAAGAATTTGCACATGCTAGTGGCACTTGGGCTTCTGCCTGATTAATGGTCATCAAAATGGGCTGCGCGTTTGTTCTTGTGCCAATTTGCACCTGAGATTTTCTGCCCCCAATCATTCCATTTCCTGCTCAGTAATTCCATTCCCTGCTCAATCGTTCCTTTTCTTGCTCAATCGTTCAATTTCCTGCTTAATCATGCCATTTCCTGTTCAGTCATTCCACTTCCTGCTCAATCATTCCATTTCCTACTCGATCATTTCATTTCCTGCTCAATCATTCCATTTCCTGCTCAATCATTCCATATCCTGCTCAATCATTCAATTTCCTGCTCAATCATTCCATTTCCTGCTCAATCATTCCATTTCCTACTTGATCATTTCATTTCCTGCTCAATTATTCCATTTCCTGCTCAATCATTCCATTTCCTACTTGATCATTTCATTTCCTGCTCAATCATTCCATTTCCTGTTCAATCATTCCATGTCCTACTTGATCATTTCATTTCCTGCTCAATCATTCCATTTCCTGCTCAATCATTCCATTTCCTGCTCAATCATTCCATTTCCTACATGATCATTTCATTCCTGCTCAATCATTCCATTTCCTGCTCAATCATTCCATTTCCTGCTCAATCATTCCATTTCCTACTCAAACGTTCAATTTCCTGCTCAATTATTCAATTTCCTACTCATTCGTTCCTTTTCCATCTCAATCATTCCTTTTCCTGCTCAGTCACTCATTTCCTGCTCAATTATTCCATTTCCTACTCAATCATTCCATTTCCTACTCAATCATTCCATTTCCCGCTCAATCATTCCATTTCCCGCTCAATCATTCCATTTCCCGCTCAATCATTCCATTTCCTGCTCAATCATTCCATTTCCTGCTCAGTCATTCCATTTCCTGCTCAATTATTCAATTTCCTACTCAATCATTAAATTTTCTGCTCAATCATTCCATTTCTTGCTCGATCATTCCATTTCCTGCTCAATTATTCCATTTCCTGCTCGATCATTCCATTTCCTGCTCAATTATTCCATTTCCTACTCGATCATTTCATTTCCTGCTCAATCATTCCATTTCCTGCTCAATCATTCCATATCCTGCTCAATCATTCAATTTCCTGCTCATTCATTCCATTTCCTGCTCAATCATTCCATTTCCTACTTGATCATTTCATTTCCTGCTCAATCATTCCATTTCCTGCTCAATCATTCCATTTTCTATTCATTTGTTCCTTTTCCAACTAAATCATTCCTTTTCCTGCTCAATCATTCCATTTCCTGCTCAATCATTCCATTTCCTACTTGATCATTTCATTTCCTGCTCAATCATTCCATTTCCTGCTCAATCATTCCATTTCCTACTTGATCATTTCATTTCCTGCTCAATCATTCCATTTCCTGCTCAATCATTCCATTTCCTGCTCAATCATTCCATTTCCTGCTCAATCATTCCATTTCCTACTCAAACGTTCAATTTCCTGCTCAATTATTCAATTTCCTACTCATTCGTTCCTTTTCCATCTCAATCATTCCTTTTCCTGCTCAGTCACTCATTTCCTGCTCAATTATTCCATTTCCTACTCAATCATTCCATTTCCTACTCAATCATTCCATTTCCCGCTCAATCATTCCATTTCCTGCTCAATCATTCCATTTCCTGCTCGATCATTCCATTTCCTGCTCAATCATTCCATTTCCTGCTCAATTATTCCATTTCCTACTCAATCATTCCATATCCTACTCAGTCATTCCATTTCCTGCTCAATCATTCCATTTTCTGCTCAGTCATTCCATTTCCTGCTCAATTATTCAATTTCCTACTCAATCATTAAATTTTCTGCTCAATCATTCCATTTCTTGCTCGATCATTCCATTTCCTGCTCAATTATTCCATTTCCTGCTCGATCATTCCATTTCCTGCTCAGTCATTCCATTTCCTGCTCAATTATTCCATTTCCTGCTCGATCATTCCATTTCCTGCTCAATCATTCCATTTCCTGCTCAATTATTCAATTTCCTACTCAATCATTCCATTTCCTGCTCAATCATTCCATTTCCTGCTCAGTCATTCCATTTCCAACTCAATCATTCCATTTCCTGCTCGATCATTCCATTTCCTGCTCAATCATTCCATTTCCTGCTCAATCATTCCATTTCCTGCTCGATCATTCCATTTACTGCTCAATCATTCCATTTCCAGCTCAATCATTCCTTTTCCTGCTCGATCATTCCATTTCCTGTTCAATCATTCTATTTCCTGTTCAATCATTCCATTTCCTGTTTAATTATTCCATTTCCTACTCAGTCATTCCATTTCCTGCTCAATCATTCCATTTCCTACTCAGTCATTCCATTTCCTGTTCAATCATTCCATTTCCTGTTTAATTATTCCATTTCCTACTCAGTCATTCCATTTCCTGCTCAATCATTCCATTTCCTGCTCAATCATTCCATTTCCTGCTCAGTCATTCCATTTACTGCTCAATTATTCAATGTCCTACTCAATCATTCCATTTCCTGCTCAATCATTCCATTTTCTGATCGATTATTCCATTTCCTGTTCAATCATTCCATTTCCTGTTCAATCATTCCTTTTCCTACTCAGTCATTCTATTTCCTGCTCAATCATTCCATTTCCTGCTCAATTATTCAATTTCCTACTCAATCGTTCCTTTTCCAGCTCAATCATTCCATTTCCTGCTCGATCATTCCATTTGCTGCTCAATCATTCCATTTCCTAGATATCATTCCATTACCTGATCAATCGTTCCATTTCCTGCTCAATCGTTCCGTTTCCTGCTCAATCATTCCATTTCCTACTCAATTGTTCCATTTCCTACTCAATCATTCCATTTCCTGCTCAATCATTCAACAGGGGATCGGCCGCTTGAAAGGGTCAGCTCGCACCTCCGGACTGGGAAGGAACCATCGAGTCTCTTCCTAGAGGGAGTCCCCTCACTTCATACACCAGTCCTGGCACCAACACGGAACGGACTGCAGTAGAGCCGCCGCATGTCCCAGCACCGAGCCAGATACAGAACCAGAACGGGCCCAGAACGCAGGCATAGGTTTCTCATTGCAGTGCGGACCCTGAAACCTGAGGAAATGGAGAACTCAGGTTCTTGGACCTGAAAGATGCGGCACGACCAGCCCATTAATTTCAGGCCAGAATTGTGCTGGCATCAGCCTCGGTTTAGGAAATGGCCCTAATAGTGTTTGTTGGATGCAAGCCCTGTCCCAGCAGAGGGTGGAGCTGGATCCTCCGCCCAGAGGGGTGTTGGGAGTGTCCTGCCCCGGTTTAAATCCCAGACCTGAACCGAAAGCAAAGGGTACGTTGTCCCAGGGGGTCACCGAGCAGGTGTAAGGAGAGGTTCCAACACCACGACAGGCTGCTTCATGCCCGCTAAGCCTCTCAGCCCCACAGCTCATCAGAACGGGGCATCTGACTGTATCTCTGCTTGTTATTCACTTACCTGTAACCAGTAACCCACATCTCAGGCTGCTTCATGCCCGCTAAGCCTCTCTGCCCCACAGCTCATCAGAACAGGGCATCTGACTGTATCTCTGCTTGTTATTCACTTACCTGAAACCAGTAACCCACATCTCAGGCTGCTTCATGCCCGCTAAGCCTCTCAGCCCCATAGCTCATCAGAACAGGGCATCTGACTGTATCTCTCCTTGTTATTCACTTACCTGTAACCAGTAACCCACATCTCAGGCTGCTTCATGCCCGCTAAGCCTCTCAGCCCCACAGCTCATCAGAACGGGGCATCTGACTGTATCTCTGCTTGTTATTCACTTACCTGTAACCAGTAACCCACATCTCAGGCTGCTTCATGCCCACTAAGCCTCTCGGCCCCACAGCTCATCACAACGGGGCATCTGACTGTATCTCTGCTTGTTATTCACTTACCTGTAACCAGTAACCCACATCTCAAGCTGCTTCATGCCCGCTAAGCCTCTTTGCCCCACAGCTCATCAGAACGGGGCATCTGACTGTATATCTGCTTGTTATTCAGTTACCTGTAACCAGTAACCCACATCTCAGGCTGCTTCATGCTCGCTAAGCCTCTCAGCCCCACAGCTCATCAGAACGGGCATCTGACTGTATCTCTGCTTGTCATTCACTTACCTGTAACCAGTTACCCACATCTCAGGCTGCTTCATGCCCGCTAAGCCTCTCGGCCCCACAGCTCATCAGAACGGGGCATCTGGCTGTATATCTGCTTGTTATTCACTTACCTGTAACCAGTAACCCACATCTCAGGCTGCTTCATGCCCGCTAAGCCTCTCAGCCCCACAGCTCATCAGAACGGGGCATCTGACTGTATCTCTGCTTGTTATTCACTTACCTGTAACCAGTAACCCACATCTCAGGCTGCTTCATGCCCGCTAAGCCTCTCAGCCCCACAGCTCATCAGAATGGGGCATCTGACTGTATCTCTGCTTGTTATTCACTTACCTGTAACCAGTAACCCACATCTCAGGCTGCTTCATAACCCGCTAAGCCTCTCGGCCCCACAGCTCATCAGAACGGGGCATCTGACTGTATCTCTGCTTGTTATTCACTTACCTGTAACCAGTAACCCACATCTCAGACAGGTATTGTGAAATCCATCAGCTGTAATAACTGCCTAGTACTGCATTAAAATCTATATTTAACTCTTGCTTTAGCTAAGAATCTGTGTGTGTCCGTGGCTTTGCTGGGCCTTGTAGTCCGCTGGGCTGGTGAAACGGACGTTGGTTTAGGAAAGCGCGCCACGTGACCCACGTTTCCCTACACATGCTGCCATTCACATTTCTCATATTAAAAATCTCACACAGTCTCTCACATGCTGAAAATATTTGGGTGCTTCTCTGAATGGATCCTAGCCGCAAATATTTTTTGTATGCGTGTGGAGGTGAGAGTTTCTCTCAAGTGTCCTGAATCGCACCATCCTGAATCGAGGGCAATATTGCCCTCTGCTTATTTAAGCCCCCCCCCCCCGCAGGGGCATAGCTGGGGAGGCAGGATGGGCACGTGCCTGAGCTCAGGTGGGGGCGCCATTTCGAGTCCCAGGTACCAGAAAGCCTAGCTACTCCTCTGCCCCCCCGATAAGCACCGCAAGCACTTACCTTCTGTTTCTGATGGAATTTCAAGCCTTTCTGATGCTCACCTGAAACAGAAGAATGAGATCAATCAGCGAAGGGGCGAGGTCATGAGAGAGAGCACTCCCTTCTGATTGGTTGTGTGAGGAAAATGATGATAAACATTACATGTTATTCTCTGATACCCTGACCCCATTGCATTACACTTCCTGCTAAACTCTGCTGTGTGAACCCCTCCCAGGTCAATTCACTCACCTTTCCCTGGTCCAATGGCGTATGCGCAGTCTCCCTTCCAATCTGAGCCATTTGCTTTGCTCATGTTTTACCCCCTCCCTTCTGTGGGACGGATTGACCCCTCCAACCGTTGTGGGACCTGCTTTAGAATCTAAAACCCTTTGGGGGTTATAACTTTGGGCAGGGGGTTCATATGGCTCCGGATATGGCACCAAACGACTGGGCTGGATGCCGGGCATCCGATGAGCCCAAAGATGGAATCCCTAAATGGGTCAGAACCTTAGATCTCCATTTCTTTAGGTTCCCCTTGTTGCATGGCCCTGAGAATCACACCTTTACGTGCGGTTTTGTGGCCCTGTTCTGGTTCTGTATCTGGCTTGGTGCTGGGACACACAGTGGCCCAGCTATGGTCCGATTTGTGTTGTGCCGATGGTCTGAGGTTCTTGTGTTTGATGTGAGGAAGCTCAAAGCCAGGGGTCACCTCTGCTTCAGACTCAATGGGGCCTTCCCGGCCCAGAGGTGTGAGAGAATCAGCAAGGAGTCTGTGATCTGTGCTTGGCTCAACTCACAGATGCTACTTCTCTTTCCTGGGTCTATGACTAGAAAGCCTTAATGCTACAGGTGGAAATAAAGGGTGACATTTGCTAAGGACAGATCATTTTAAAGGGGAACTCCGGACTTGTATCTGTGGGTTATACATTTAAACTGGATTTTTACTTCACATAGGTGTTAGGGGGAATCAGCAGGAGGTCTTCGAAATGGGCCCTTCCTGTGTGTGCGGATTTCTCCTGGCAGTAGACCATTCCTCTTCCTTTTGTCCGGGATGGGAGATCTCTGGAGATGTGGAAATAATATTTGGCACCATTTCCCCTACACAATCTATATCTATATATATATGTTAATAGTTGTAGATTAGAATGACAAAATTGCTATGTATCAATATCTATGTGTGTCGCTCTCTCCTCTCCCCCTCCCTATGCTCTAATTACCCCCCCCCACCTTTCCGCTCCCCTCCCACCTGGTCATAAACCCCTACGTGACCTAGGAACATAAACCTAATGTATCCTCTACGGCAGGAGGTCCATAACATGGTAAGGTCACCGCTGATAACCTGCCAGGGTGATCATGCAAAGCACTGGGATTAGGATTTGAACACACGAGTCTCTGCTTTACAGGCCAGCACACTACCAATTGAGCTAAACAGCTTTGGACAGAGCACTGGGACCCCAGGGAGCCAGAGAGTCATTACTCTCCACCCTCCTCCTGGAATTTTCTAAGTAGATATAAAAATGAGTCACAAGCCAGTTTGTGGACAGACCCATATTAGGCTTAATATAGGGGCTAAAGAGACCAAAAAAACTCTAATCAAAGGTAAAGGAAAAGAGGAGCTTTCCTAAAACGGCACAGCACCCAACAGCAAGAAAAATAGCATTACCCATCAATCCTTGTAGCAGACGGTGCAATGCAAATCATCTCTTTATGTCTCTGTGCCAACCAAGGCCCTTAGAAATGCTGCACTGCCAAGGATTAGCTTTAAATTTACACAGCCTTGCATAGCTCCGCCTGCTGCAAGGATTGATGGGTAATGCTATCTGTCCTTGTATTGGGTACTGTGCAATTACTTTCCGTTCTAGGAAAGCTCCTCTTTTCCTTTACCTAAGTAGAGGGTGTTGTGGTCTCTTTAGCCCCCCTTATAAAAAGCCTAACATGGGTCTCTCCACATACTGGCTTGCGACTCGGTTTTGGTCCTCACCACGTCTCACTCCTCATACAGCCATAAAGATCCGGCCTGGTGCGGATGAGAGCCTAAAGCTTGAAACACGTGTCTACTAGTTGGATGTGTTTGGCATTGCATCCTTAGCATTTCTAGGGGCCTTGGATAGCTCAGAGACTTAAAGGAATGGGGGTTACCTTGGATGAGTGGATAGAGGTACTCTGGTATTAGTGAATTGGGGTTCTCTGGGATCAGGGGATTGGGGGTTTCCCTAGGCTAATGATTAGGGGTACTCTGGTAGTGGTGAATTGGGGTTCTCTGGGATCAGGGAATGGGGGTTCCCCTAGGTTAGTGATTAGGGGTACTCTGGGATCAGGGGATTGGGGGTTTCCCTAGGTTAGTGATTAGGGGCACTCTGGTATTGGTGGTTTCGGGTTCTCTGGGATTAGGGAATGGGGGTTACCTTGGATGAGTGGATAGGGGTACTCTGGTATTAGTGAATTGGGGTTCTTTGGCTTAGGGAATGGGGGTTACCTTGGATTAGTGGATAGGAGGACTCTGGTAGTGGTGGATTGGGGTTCTCTGGGATCCGGGGGATTAGGGGTTTCCATAGGCTAGTGATTAGGGGTACTCTGATAGTGGTAGATTGGGGTTCTCTGGGATCGGGGGGATTAGGGGTTTCCCTAGGCTAGTGATTAGGGGTACTCTGATAGTGGTGGATTGGGGTTCTCTGGGATCAGGGAATGGGGGTTCCCCTAGGTTAGTGATTAGAGGTACTCTGGTATTGGTGGTTTTGGATTCTCTGGGATTAGGGAATGGGGGTTACCTTGGATGAGTGTATAGGGGTACTCTGGTATTAGTGAATTGGGGTTCTCGGGCACAGGGAATGGGAGTTCCCCTGAATTAGTGGATAGGAGGACTCTGGTAGTGGTGGATTAGGGTTATCTGGTATCAGGGGGATTAGGGGTTTCACTACGTTAGTGATTAGTGGTATTCTGGTAGTGGTGGATTGGAGTTCTCTGGGATCAGGGGATTGGGGTTCCCCTAGGTTAGTGATTAGGGGTACTCTGGTAGTGGTGGATTGGGGTTCTCTGGGATCCGGGGATTGGGGTTTCCCCTAGGTTAGTGATTAAGGGTACTCTGGTAGTGGTGGATTGGGGTTCTCTGGGATCAGGGGATTGGGGTTTCCCTAGGTTAGTGATTAGGGGAACTCTGGTATTGGTGGTTTTGGGTTCTATGGGATCAGGGAATGGGGGTTACTTTGCATTAGTGGATAGGGGTACTCTGGTATTAGTGAATTAGGGTTTTCGGGCACAAGGAATGAGGTTCCCTTGAATTAGTGGATAGGAGGACTCTGGTAGTGGTGGATTGGGGTTCTCTGGGATCGGGGGATTAGGGGTTTCCCTAGGTTAGTGATTAGTGGTACTCTGGTAGTGCTGGTTTGGGGGTTCTGTGGGATCAGGGAATGGGGGTTACTTTGGATTAGTGGATAGGGGTACTCTGGTATTAGTGAATTGGGGTTCTCTGGCACAAGGAATGGGGTTCCCTTGAATTAGTGGATAGGAGGACTCTGGTAGTGGTGGATTGGGGTTCTCTGGTATCAGGGGGATTAGGGATTTCACTAGGTTAGTGATTAGGGGTACTCTGGTAGTGGTGGATTGGGGGTTGCGTGCGGTTTTGTGGCCCTGTTCTGGTTCTGTATCTGGCTTGGTGCTGGGACACACAGTGGCCCAGCTATGGTCCGATTTGTGTTGTGCCGATGGTCTGAGGTTCTTGTGTTTGATGTGAGGAAGCTCAAAGCCAGGGGTCACCTCTGCTTCAGACTCAATGGGGCCTTCCCGGCCCAGAGGTGTGAGAAAATCAGCAAGGAGTCTGTGAGCTGTGCTTGGCTCAACTCACAGATGCTACTTCTCTTTCCTGGGTCTATGACTAGAAAGCCTTAATGCTACAGGTGGAAATAAAGGGTGACATTTGCTAAGGACAGATAATTTTAAAGATGAACTCTGGACTTGTATCTGTGGGTTTTTATACATTTAAACTGGATTTTTCCTTCACATAGGTGTTAGGGGGAATCAGCAGGAGGTCTTCGAAATGGGCCCTTCCTGTGTGTGCGGATTTCTCCTAGCAGTTGACCATTCCTCTTCCTTTTGTCCGGGATGGGAGATCTCTGGAGATGTGGAAATAATATTTGGCACCATTTCCCCTACACAATATATATATATATATATATATATATATATATATATATATATATATGTTAATAGTTGTAGGTTAGAATGACAAAATTGCTATGTATCAATATCTATGTGTGTTGCTCTCTCCTCTCCCCCTCCCTATGCTCCAATTACCCCCCCCCCACCTTTCCGCTCCCCTCCCACCTGGTCATAAACCCCTACGTGACCTAGGAACATAAACCTAATGTATCCTCTACGGCAGGAGGTCCATAACATGGTAAGGTCACCGCTGATAACCTGCCAGCCTGATCATGCAAAGCACTGGGATTAGGATTTGAACACACGAGTCTCTGCTTTACAGGCCAGCACACTACCAATTGAGCTAAACAGCTTTGGACAGAGCACTGGGACCCCAGGGAGCCAGAGAGTCATTACTCTCCACCCTCCTCCTGGAATTTTCTAAGCAGATATAAAAATGAGTCACAAGCCAGTATGTGGACAGACCCATATTAGGCTTAATATAGGGGCTAAAGAGACCAAAAAAACTCTAATCAAAGGTAAAGGAAAAGAGGAGCTTTCCTAAAACGGCACAGCACCCAACAGCAAGAAAAATAGCGTTACCCATCAATCCTTGTAGCAGACGGTGCAACGCAAATCATCTCTTTATGTCTCTGTGCCAACCAAGGCCCTTAGAAATGCTGCACTGCCAAGGATTAGCTTTAAATTTACACAGCCTTGCATAGCTCCGCCTGCTGCAAGGATTGATGGGTAATGCTATCTGTCCTTGTACTGGGTAATGTGCAATTACTTTCCGTTCTAGGAAAGCTCCTCTTTTCCTTTTCCTAAGTAGAGGGTTTTGTGGTCTCTTTAGCCCCCCTTATAAAAAGCCTAACATGGGTCTCTCCACATACTGGCTTGCGACTCGGTTTTGGTCCTCCCCACGTCTCACTCCCCATACAGCCATAAACATCCGGCCTGGTGCTGATGAGAACCTAAAGCTTGAAACGTGTCTACTAGTTGGATGTGTTTGGCATTGCATCCTTAGCATTTCTAGGGGCCTTGGATAGCTCAGAGACTTAAAGGAATGGGGGTTACCTTGGATGAGTGGATAGAGCTACTCTGGTATTAGTGAATTGGGGTTCTCTGGGATCAGGGGATTGGGGGTTTCCCTAGGCTAGTGATTAGGGGTACTCTGGTAGTGATGGATTGGGGTTCTCTGGGATCAGGGAATGGGGGTTCCCCTAGGTTAGTGATTAGGGGTACTCTGGTAGTGGGGGATTGGGGTTCTCTGGGATCAGGGGATTGGGGGTTTCCCTAGGTTAGTGATTAGGGGCACTCTGGTATTGGTGGTTTCGGGTTCTCTGGGATTAGGGAATGGGGGTTACCTTGGATGAGTGGATAGGGGTACTCTGGTATTAGTGAATTGGGGTTCTTTGGCTTAGGGAATGGGGGTTACCTTGGATTACTGGATAGGAGGACTCTGGTAGTGGTGGATTGGGGTTCTCTGGGATCCGGGGGATTAGGGGTTTCCATAGGCTAGTGATTAGGGGTACTCTGATAGTGGTAGATTGGGGTTCTCTGGGATCGGGGGGATTAGGGGTTTCCCTAGGCTAGTGATTAGGGGTACTCTGGTAGTGGTGGATTGGGGTTCTCTGGAATCAGGGAATGGGGGTTCCCCTAGGTTAGTAATTAGGGGTACTCTGGTTGTGGTGGATTGGGGTTCTCTGGAATTAGGGGTTTCCCTAGGTTAGTGATTAGGGGTACTCTGGTAGTGGTGGATTGGGGTTCTCTGGGATCGGGGGGATTAGGGGTTTCCCTAGGATATTGATTAGGGGTACTCTGGTAGTGGTGGATTGGGGTTCTCTGGGATCAGGGAATGGGGGTTCCCCTAGGTTAGTGTTTAGGGGTACTCTGGTTGTGGTGGATTGGGGTTCTCTGGGATCAGGGGATTGGGGGTTTCCCTAGGTTAGTGATTAGGAGTACTCTGGTATTGGTGGTTTTGGGTTCTCTGGGATCAGGGAATGGGGGTTACCTTGGATGAGTGGATAGGGGTACTCTGGTATTAGTGAATTGGGGTTCTCTGGCTCAGGGAATGGAGGTTACCTTGGATTAGTGGATAGGAGGACTCTGGTAGTGGTGGATTGGGGTTCTCTGGGATCGAGGGGATTAGGGGTTTCCCTAGGTTAGTGATTAGGGGTACTCTGATATTGGTGGCTTGGGGTTCTCTGAGCTCAGGGAATGGGGGTTCCCCTAGGTTAGTGATTAGGGGTACTCTGGCATTGGTGGTTTCGGGTTCTCTGGTATTAGTGAATTGGGGTTCTCGGGCACAGGGAATGGGGGTTCCCTTGAATTAGTGAATAGGAAGACTCTGGTAGTGGTGGATTGGGGTTCTCTGGTATCAGGGGGATTAGGGGTTTCACTAGGTTAGTGATTAGTGGTACTTTGGTAGTGGTGGGTTGGGGTTCTCTGGGATAAGGGAATGGGGGTTCCCCTAGGTTAGTGATTAGGGGTACTCTGGTAGTGGTGGATTGGGGTTCTCTGGGATCAGGGAATGGGGTTACCTTGGATTAGTGGATAGGGGTACTCTGGTATAAGTGAATTGGGGTTCTCTGGGATCAGGGGATTAGGGGTTTCCCTAGGTTAGTGATTAGTGGTACTCTGGTAGTGGTGGTTTGGGGGTTCTCTGGGATCAGGGAATGGGGGTTACTTTGGATTAGAGGATAGGGGTACTCTGGTATCAGTGAATTGGGGTTCTCGGGCACAAGGAATGGGGTTCCCTTGAATTAGTGGATAGGGGTTCTCTGGGATTGGGGGAATTAGGGATTTCCCTAGGATAGTGATTAGGGGTACTCTGGTAGTGGTGGATTGCGGTTCTCTGGGATCAGGGAATGGGGGTTCCCCTAGGTTAGTGATTAGGGGTACTCTGGTAGTGGTGGTTTGGGGGTTCTCTGGGATCAGGGAATGGGGGTTACTTTGGATTAGAGGATATGGGTACTCTGGTATCAGTGAATTGGGGTTCTCGGGCACAAGGAATGGGGTTCTGTTAAATTAGTGGATAGGAGGATTCTGGTATTGGGGGATTGGGGTTCTCTGGTAACAGGGGGATTAGGGGTTTCACTAGGTTAGTGATTAGGGGTACTCTGGTAGTGGTGGATTGGGGTTCTCTGGTATCAGGGGGATTAGGGGTTTCCCTAGGTTAGTGAGTAGTGGTACTCTGGTAGTGGTGGTTTGGGGGTTATCTGGGATCAGGGAATAGGGGTTACTTTGGATTAGAGGATAGGGGTACTCTGGTATTAGTGAATTGGGGTTCTCGGGCACAAGGAATGGGGTTCCCTTGAATTAGTAGATAGGAGGACTCTGGTAGTGGGGGATTGGGGTTCTCTGGTATCAGGGGGTTTAGGGGTTTCACTAGGTTAGTGATTAGGGGTACTCTGGTAGTGGTGGATTGGGGTTCCCTGGTATCAGGGATTGGGGGTTCCCCTAGGTTAGTGATTAGGGGTACTCTGGTATTGGTGGATTGGGGTTCCCTGGTATCAGGGATTGGGGGTTCCCCTAGGTTAGTGATTAGGGGTACTCTGGTAGTGGTGGTTTGGGGGTTATCTGGGATCAGGGAATGGGGGTTACTTTGGATTAGAGGATAGGGGTACTCTGGTATTAGTGAATTGGGGTTCTCGGGCACAAGGAATGGGGTTCCCTTGAATTAGTAGATAGGAGGACTCTGGTAGTGGGGGATTGGGGTTCTCTGGTATCAGGGGGTTTAGGGGTTTCACTAGGTTAGTGATTAGGGGTACTCTGGTAGTGGTGGATTGGGGTTCCCTGGTATCAGGGATTGGGGGTTCCCCTAGGTTAGTGATTAGGGGAACTCTGGTAGTGGTGGATTGGGGTTCCCTGGTATCAGGGATTGGGGGTTCCCCTAGGTTAGTGATTAGGGGTACTCTTATTCCTGGATGGCATGGCTGGAGGTGATTGGCTGGGAGCTGGATCAGGGGGGACGGGCAGTAGAGGGATCGGCCAGAGACAGCGGCTGTGCTGAATGGGATCCAGATGTCGGCAGCATCTGTACAAATCAAACGTCTGAGTGGAAGCAACACCGAGATCCCGCCAAGCAGAAGCTGCACCAGGCTCCTCTCAGCACAGGAGAGACATCCAGCACTGGGGAGAGACATCCAGCACAGGAGAGACGTCCAGCACTGGGGAGAGACATCCAGCACAGGAGAGACATCCGGCACTGGGGAGAGACATCCAGCACTGGGGGGAGACATCCCGCACTGGGGAGAGACATCCAGCACTGGGGAGAGACATCCAGCACTGGGGAGAGACATCCAGCACTGGGGAGAGACGTCCAGCACTGGGGAGAGACATCCAGCACTGGGGAGAGACATCCAGCACAGGAGAGACATCCCGCACTGGGGAGAGACATCCCGCACTGGGGAGAGACATCCAGCACTGGGGAGAGACATCCCGCACTGGGGAGAGACATCCAGCACAGGAGAGACATCCAGCACTGGGGAGAGACATCCAGCACTGGGGAGAGACATCCAGCACAGGAGAGACATCCCGCACTGGGGAGAGACATCCAGCACAGGAGAGACATCCCGCACTGGGGAGAGACATCCAGCACTGGGGAGAGACATCCCGCACTGGGGAGAGACATCCAGCACTGGGGAGAGACGTCCAGCACTGGGGAGAGACATCCAGCACAGGAGAGACATCCCGCACTGGGGAGAGACATCCAGCACTGGGGAGAGACATCCAGCACAGGAGAGACATCCAGCACTGGGGAGAGACATCCAGCACAGGAGAGACATCCCGCACTGGGGAGAGACATCCAGCACTGGGGAGAGACATCCCGCACTGGGGAGAGACATCCAGCACTGGGGAGAGACATCCAGCACAGGAGAGACATCCAGCACTGGGGAGAGACATCCAGCACAGGAGAGACATCCCGCACTGGGGAGAGACATCCAGCACTGGGGAGAGACATCCCGCACTGGGGAGAGACATCCAGCACTGGGGAGAGACATCCCGCACTGGGGAGAGACATCCAGCACTGGGGAGAGACGTCCAGCACTGGGGAGAGACATCCAGCACAGGAGAGACATCCAGCACTGGGGAGAGACATCCAGCACTGGGGAGAGACATCCAGCACTGGGGGGAGACATCCAGCACTGGGGAGAGACATCCAGCACTGGGGAGAGACATCCAGCACTGGGGGGAGACATCCAGCACTGTGGAGAGACATCCAGCACTGGGGAGAGACATCCAGCACTGGGGAGGGACATCCAGCACTGGGGAGAGATATCCAGCACTGGGGAGAGACATCCAGCACTGGAGAGAGACATCCAGCACTGGGGAGAGACGTCCAGCACTGGGGAGAGACGTCCAGCACTGGGGAGAGACATCCAGCACTGGGGAGAGACATCCAGCACTGGGGAGAGACATCCAGCACTGGGGAGAGACATCCAACACTGGGGAGAGACATCCAACACTGGGGAGAGACATCCAGCACTGGGGAGAGACATCCAGCACTGGGGAGAGACATCCAGCACTGGGGAGAGATATCCAGCACTGGGGAGAGACGTCCCGCACTGGGGAGAGACGTCCAGCACTGGGGAGAGACGTCCAGCACTGGGGAGAGACGTCCAGCACTGGGGAGAGACATCCAGCACTGGGGGGAGACATCCAGCACTGGGGAGAGACATCCAGCACTGGGGAGAGACATCCAGCACTGGGGGGAGACATCCAGCACTGGGGAGAGACATCCAGCACTGGGGAGAGACATCCAGCACTGGGGAGAGACATCCAGCACTGGGGAGAGACATCCAGCACTGGGGAGAGACATCCAGCACTGGGGAGAGGATCATGTGGCTGAAGAATTCCGCAGCATCTGGATAGAATTTTGGGGGAGAACACGGAAGTGGGGTAAGTAGAGGGGTATTAGCGGGAGCAGGGGGGTAAGTAGAGGGGTATTAGCGGGAGGAGGGGTGGGTACCTGTGCAGAGAGGCTCTGGCTGGCGTCCCTCCAGGGAGCAGAAGAGGATCCAGAAGAGAACGTTGCCGACCACCAGAGCAGAGACCCACAGCCAGGACGGGTCACTCAGGAACATGCTGCACCAATGTGCCGACCATACACACAGCACAGCCAAAGGGGCCAGCCCTGGAGTCCAGAGACACCCTGCTGGCACCTGCCAGGAGACACCCAGTCGGCACCCTGCCCGGAGACACCCAGCACCCTGCCAGGAGACACCCAGCCGGCACCCTGCCAGGAGACACCCAGCACCCTGCCAGGAGACACCCAGCACCCTGCCAGGAGACACCCAGCCAGCACCCTGCCAGGAGACACCCAGCACCCTGCCAGGAGACACCCAGCCAGCACCCTGACAGGAGACACCCAGCACCCTGCCAGGAGACACCCAGCCGGAACCCTGCCAAGAGACACCCAGCCGGCACCCTGCCAAGAGACACCCAGCCAGCACCCTGACAGGAGACACCAAGCTGGCACCCTGACAGGAGACACCCAGCCGGCACCCTGCCAGGAGACACCAAGCTGGCACCCTGCCAGAAGACACCCAGCCGAAACCCCGCCAAGAGACACCCAGCCGGCACCCTGCCAAGAGACACCCAGCATCCTGCCAGGAGACACCCAGCCGGCACCCTGCCAGGAGACACCCAGCCGAAACCCCGCCAAGAGACACCCAGCCGAAACCCCGCCAAAAGACACCCAGCCGGCACCCTGCCCGGAGACACCCAGCACCCTGCCAGGAGACACCCAGCCAGCACCCTGACAGGAGACACCCAGCACCCTGCCAGGAGACACCCAGCCGGAACCCTGCCAAGAGACACCCAGCCGGCACCCTGCCAAGAGACACCCAGCCAGCACCCTGACAGGAGACACCAAGCTGGCACCCTGACAGGAGACACCCAGCCGGCACCCTGCCAGGAGACACCAAGCTGGCACCCTGCCAGAAGACACCCAGCCGAAACCCCGCCAAGAGACACCCAGCCGGCACCCTGCCAAGAGACACCCAGCATCCTGCCAGGAGACACCCAGCCGGCACCCTGCCAGGAGACACCCAGCCGAAACCCCGCCAAGAGACACCCAGCCGAAACCCCGCCAAAAGACACCCAGCCGGCACCCTGCCCGGAGACACCCAGCACCCTGCCAGGAGACACCCAGCCGGCACCCTGCCAAGAGACACCCAGCCAGCACCCTGACAGGAGACACCCAGCATCCTGCCAGGAGACACCCAGCCGGCACCCTGCCAAGAGACACCCAGCCAGCACCCTGACAGGAGACACCCAGCATCCTGCCAAGAGACACCCAGCCAGCACCCTGCCAGGAGACACCCAGCCGGAACCCTGCCAAGAGACACCCAGCCAGCACCCTGCCAAGAGACACCCAGCACCCTGCCAGGAGACACCCAGCCAGCACCCTGACAGGAGACACCCAGCATCCTGCCAGGAGACACCAAGCTGGCACCCTGCCAGGAGACACCCAGCACCCTGCCAAGAGACACCCAGCCGGCACCCTGACAGGAGACACCCAGCCGGCACCCTGCCAGGAGACACCAAGCTGGCACCCTGCCAGGAGACACCCAGCACCCTGCCAAGAGACACCCAGCCAGCACCCTGACAGGAGACACCCAGCCGGCACCCTGCCAGGAGACAGCCAGCATCCTGCCAGGAGACACCCAGCACCCTGCAGATCTGCAGATGTGGCCACAGCTGCACCCAGTGCTGGCCTTATATGTTACGCCCCTTAGGGGCTGAGTGCCCAAACTGCAACCAGAAACTTAATTTAAAGTGGGACCAAACTGCAAACCAAAACATTATTTGAGGTGGGACCAAAGTGCAGCCCTAAACTTTATTGTAAGTGTAAGCCCGCTTTTGATGGAAAGTGTATATTTTTTATGTATGTGTAAGGTTGAGCATCAATGTTCTGTGCACTGGGATTAGATTGTAAGCTCCCATGGCCAGGCTCCTCCCCCTCTCATCTCCTCCCCTTATTCCTCTAGAGTGTAAGCTCCTATGGCCAGGCTCCTCCCCCTCTCATCTCCCCTCTTATTCCTGTAGAGTGTAAGCTCCTATGGCCAGGCTCCTCCCCTCTCATCTCCTCCCCTTATTCCTCTAGAGTGTAAGCTCCTATGGCCAGGCTCCTCCCCCTCTCATCTCCTCCCCTTATTCCTGTAGAGTGTAAGCTCCTATGGCCAGGCTCCTCCCCCTCTCATCTCCTCCCCTTATTCCTGTAGAGTGTAAGCTCCTATGGCCAGGCTCCTCCCCCTCTCATCTCCTCCCCTTATTCCTGTAGAGTGTAAGCTCCTATGGCCAGGCTCCTCCCCCTCTCATCTCCTCCCCTTATTCCTGTAGAGTGTAAGCTCCTATGGCCAGGCTCCTCCCCCTCTCATCTCCTCCCCTAGCTCCTATGTGGTTCCTGTATACTCCCCCATACCCGGCACCTCATCACCGATTCCGCTATTTTCAGATTTTATGGAAAAAGTGAAAAATGTTTCCAGATCCGATGATTCATGAGTGAATGGGCGGGAGGTGCACTACATGTACAGGGAATCCAACACATGTGCTCTGTACAGCGCTGTGGTATATGTTGGCGCTATATAATGTATAATAACAGTGTGTGAGTGTGGGGGAGACATTAGAGTGTGAGCTCTGAGGGACAGGAGGTCATGTGACTGCTTCTATGTACAGCGCTGTGGTATATGTCAGCGCTATATAATGTATAATAACAGTGTGTGAGTGTGGGGGAGACATTAGAGTGTGAGCTCTGAGGGACAGGAGGTCATGTGACTGCTTCTATGTACAGCGCTGTGGTATATGTCAGCCCTATATAATGTATAATAACAGTGTGTGAGTGTGGGGGAGACATTAGAGTGTGAGCTCTGAGGGACAGGAGGTCATGTGACTGCTTCTATGTACAGCGCTGTGGTATATGTCAGCCCTATATAATGTATAATAACAGATCATGGAGTGTACAGATCTGGGGAGCACTTGGGGGACACTGCCATCTCCTGGTATTATTTGGATACTGCATCCTGTTCTGTTACAGATCAGACATAGCCCATACCTGCCAACTTTTCAAAGTGGGAAAGAGGAACATTTGTTAAATTAGACCACGCCCCCCATTGAGGAATGTATGAAGCCACGCCCCCTCATTGAGGGATGGACAGGAGATACACTGTAACAGTTAAAACGATATAAACACTTTGAATAGGCAAATGAATAATTTTTTGCTGCAGATCTGCATGTTACACCTCAAAGAAGGACAAACGAGAACGAGGGACAGGGGGACATGGACTCAAAAGAGGGACAGTCCCTCCAAATCAGGGACACTTGGTAGGTATGCATAGCCATGATTCGGTTACATCAGAACTCTCCAGTCTACCTGTTCCAGGTTGGCAGCTTTGCTTTATATCAGGGATGTCCCAGGAACTGATGATTCTGTATGGGGCTGGTTTGGGGGGGGCCTGTGTAGCGGGAGTTATCGGGGTAACCAGCAGCCATCATGGTCAGCTTTAGAGATACTTTATTTATTCCGCCAAGTAAGTATAACTTGTAATCCATTGATGGGGAGGTGATAAGATGGTATCACAACAGACAGACACTCAACTGCAAGCAGGATAAATGCAAGAATGTCTGATGTAGAGGATGAGGATGACGGGGAGCCATATGCCTGGACGGATATATCTGATTCAGAGGATGACCACCATCCATCTGTTATGTCCTCTGTCCAGTCCATTGGGGGGCTCCAGTCTGCTGGTCTATGCCGGTGACCCCGATAACTCAACCCGAGCCTGTGACTCAACCTGTTAGTGAATCTCAATGTGAGCTCAGTCCTAAACCTGTCTGTGACCCAATCCATACCTACCCAGTGTCTCTGATTTGGAGGGACTGTCCCTCTTTTGAGTCCATGTCCCTCATTGTTCTCATTTGTCCCTCTTTGAGGTGTAACATGCAGATCTGCAGCAATAAATGATTCATTTGCCTATTCAAAGTGTTTCTATTGTAACTGTTACATTCTATCTCCTATCCATCTCTCAATGAGGGGGCGTGGCTTCATTAATCCCTCAATGAGGAGGCGTGGCTTCATCAATCCCTTGATTAAGGGGTGTGGCTTCACCCATCCCTTAATGAGGGGGCGTGGCTTCAACCATCTCTCAATGAGGGGGCGTAGCTTCATTCATCCCTTGATTAAGGGGTGTGGCTTCACCCATCCCTTAATGAGGGGTGTGGCTTCATTTACATATTGTCTCTCTTTGAGGTGTAACATGCAGATCTGCAGCAATAAATTATTCAATTTCCTATTCAATTTCCTTGCCCGATCCTCTAATGCCAGCTCCTGCCTTGCCCGATCCTCTAATGCCAGTTCCTGCCTTGCCCGATCCTCTAATGCCAGCTCCTGCCTTGCCCGATCCTCTAATGCCAGCTCCTGCCTTGCCCGATCCTCTAATGCCAGCTCCTGCCTTGCTTGATCCTCTAATGCCAGTTCCTGCCTTGCTTGATCCTCTAATGCCAGTTCCTGCCTTGCCCGATCCTCTAATGCCAGTTCCTGCCTTGCTTGATCCTCTAATGCCAGTTCCTGCCTTGCTTGATCCTCTAATGCCAGCTCCTGCCTTGCTTGATCCTCTAATGCCAGTTCCTGCCTTGCTTGATCCTCTAATGCCAGTTCCTGCCTTGCCCGATCCTCTAATGCCAGTTCCTGCCTTGCTTGATCCTCTAATGCCAGTTCCTGCCTTGCCCGATCCTCTAATGCCAGTTCCTGCCTTGCCCGATCCTCTAATGCCAGTTCCTGCCTTGCTTGATCCTCTAATGCCAGTTCCTGCCTTGCCCTATCCTCTAATGCCAGTTCCTGCCTTGCTTGATCCTCTAATGCCAGTTCCTGCCTTGCCCGATCCTCTAATGCCAGTTCCTGCCTTGCCCGATCCTCTAATGCCAGTTCCTGCCTTGCCCGATCCTCTAATGCCAGTTCCTGCCTTGCCCGATCCTCTAATGCCAGTTCCTGCCTTGCCCGATCCTCTAATGCCAGTTCCTGCCTTGCCCGATCCTCTAATGCCAGCTCCTGCCTTGCCCGATCCTCTAATGCCAGTTCCTGCCTTGCCCTATCCTCTAATGCCAGTTCCTGCCTTGCTTGATCCTCTAATGCCAGTTCCTGCCTTGCCCGATCCTCTAATGCCAGTTCCTGCCTTGCCCGATCCTCTAATGCCAGTTCCTGCCTTGCCCGATCCTCTAATGCCAGTTCCTGCCTTGCCCGATCCTCTAATGCCAGTTCCTGCCTTGCCCGATCCTCTAATGCCAGTTCCTGCCTTGCCCGATCCTCTAATGCCAGTTCCTGCCTTGCTTGATCCTCTAATGCCAGTTCCTGCCTTGCCCTATCCTCTAATGCCAGTTCCTGCCTTGCTTGATCCTCTAATGCCAGTTCCTGCCTTGCCCGATCCTCTAATGCCAGTTCCTGCCTTGCCCGATCCTCTAATGCCAGTTCCTGCCTTGCCCGATCCTCTAATGCCAGTTCCTGCCTTGCCCGATCCTCTAATGCCAGTTCCTGCCTTGCCCGATCCTCTAATGCCAGTTCCTGCCTTGCCCGATCCTCTAATGCCAGCTCCTGCCTTGCCCGATCCTCTAATGCCAGTTCCTGCCTTGCCCTATCCTCTAATGCCAGTTCCTGCCTTGCTTGATCCTCTAATGCCAGTTCCTGCCTTGCCCGATCCTCTAATGCCAGTTCCTGCCTTGCCCGATCCTCTAATGCCAGTTCCTGCCTTGCCCGATCCTCTAATGCCAGTTCCTGCCTTGCCCGATCCTCTAATGCCAGTTCCTGCCTTGCCCGATCCTCTAATGCCAGTTCCTGCCTTGCCCGATCCTCTAATGCCAGTTCCTGTCTTGCCCGATCCTCTATTGCCAGTGCCCACCTCACCCAGCCCAGTTGTTGCCTCCGCTGTGGCGTGCAGGATTTCTCTAGTTTCCCGTTGGCTTAAACAGACCGTAAAGAGTTTCCGAGATTCACAGGAGGGTCTGATTCTGGTCACCTAGGCTCTGACTTGAAGTCATTCAGTGGCCGGGGTTTTGGTCTAAACAGGCAAAATCGTGAAGGTTCCGGTCCCCCTGGGAGCTGCCATGAAGGTTCCGGTCCCCCTGGGTGCTGCCATGAAGGTTCCGGTCCCCCTGGGTGCTGCCATAAAGGTTCCGGTCCCCCTGGGTGCTGCCATAAAGGTTCGGGTCCCTCTGGGTGCTGCCATAAAGGTTCGGGTCCCTCTGGGAGCTGCCATAAAGGTTCCGGTCCCCCTGGGTGCTGCTATAAAGGTTCCGGTCCCCCTGGGTGCTGCCATAAAGGTTCCGGTCCCTCTGGGTGCTGCCATAAAGGTTCCGGTCCCCCTGGGTGCTGCCATAAAGGTTCCGGTCCATAAAGGTTCCGGTCCCCCTGGGTGCTGCCATAAAGTTTTCGGTCCCCCTGGCCGCTGCTGTGAAGGTTCCGGTCCCCCTGGGTGCTGCCATGAAGGTTCTGGTCCCCCTGGGTGCTGCCATAAAGGTTCTGGTCCCCCCGAGTGCTGCCATAAAGGTTCCGGTCCTCCTGGGTCCTGCCATGAAGGTCCCGGACACCCTGGGCTCTACTGTGTAGATCCTGGCCCCCTTTTGGCCATTGTTTCCTGGGTTCTGTCTGCAATGAAGTGTTCCCCTTTAACTTAACTCAGAAAGATTCCGATTCTCCGCCCCCCCCCCCCACACGCCCCGGATGGTCGGCAGCTCGCCTCTTTGGTGGGTTGTCTCTATTGTCCCTCTGTTCCCAGTCAGGTACCTCGTTCTCCTGGTCCCCAGGACAGTGACCCCTGACCTCCAGGGAGGAATTACCTGCCTGGCTGAGAGCCGCCTCCCTGTCTCCAGTCCCAATTCCTATGTTCCATGTTATTCTCCTGGACATGGCAAGTCATGGTATCAAAACTTTCTCAGGCACTTAGTTCTCATATAATCCCAGCAGTTTAGGGGGCCCCCCTCCCCACTTTGATGTTAACACCACAGGCAGTGACTTACGCAGGGTAAGGAGTAATAGGGGAACCTTCTCCACTATGTAGGTTCAGGATTTCCAGGGCTCCCACTTGGGTGCACGAAACAGCATCCAGGGACAACACACCCAAATGTATCTTGTGCCACCGGCCTCACCCTAAAGGGGAACTCTGAGCTATCATTGTATAAGATCTCATTTGTGGTCTTATACCCCCATCTAGTGACCAAAGTGGGAATAGCGACACATTTTGTATTTCACTGGACAATTCGCACATAAATCCTATTTTAATGGATAAAAGAACGGCATGTTTTTTTTTCTCCTTCCAACTACACATGCAACAAGGTAAATAACAAAAATATAACTGCCTGCCGGCTCCCTGGTGAAAGGATGGGATGTGATATTTATCCAGCTATATACTAATATCCAGCTACGTACCAAGACTAAGGCCCTTATTCATCAAGCGATAGCGCCAGGTAGTGTCTCACGAGCGCCAGGTAGCGGCAGCTAACGGCGACTACTGACTCAAGTACGCCCGGCGGCGGTCACAATGACGCATTTATCAAGCAAAATGAGGCTAGCGCCGGCGAGAGCGACGGCTAGCGCGGCATTCATCATGAAGCCGCCTGGACTGAACAGCGCCACTGCAAATTCCCTCACAGCGCCAGGTATGAGCTGTCGCTCCCTGGCGATGTCCAATGCATTTCAATGGAGCAATCTATAATAATTCATGATTAATTGGTAATAATTTTTTTTTTAATTTTTTTAATGTCAAAAAATCGGAGACCACTTCTGCAATGTTAGGATTTATTTTTAAGTCAAAAAAAAAAAAAAAATGTACAGAATTGATCTAACAGGTCTGAGATTAATGTATTCATATAACAAAATGATTCTAAAAACATGTATAATGTTACATTCCAAAAATATGGTTGTTTAGGGGTTAAAAACTAGTTAATACAGATCGCCGCCAGCGCTCTGGGGTTTAAACAAGGAATGGACAGCGACAGCACATTCGGAGCGTGATTTGTTAATTAATCTGCAGCAAGCCGTTCGCTCTGGCCATTCGTTGTCAGGCGCTCACATACAACGCTGGACCTGTGAAACAGCGACCCCCCAGCCCGTATTCAACATTACCGCACACCGACTGAGTCGCTGTCATCAAGCTAACGCCGGCCAAGCACAGCGAATACTGGCTGGCGCTGAAAAAATCACGCTACAGTCGCTCATCTGTCGCTACCTGGCGCTATTGATGAATCGGCCTCCCCGCCTTGCTTAAACCAGTTTGCTCAGGCTTAGAATAGAGGTGAAAGTTTCACTTTAAGACACTTTCTTTTCCATGTAATCATTTATCAGAAAATGGACATTTCATTATTATTATTATTATAACCTAGCTAGAGATGCGCCTTATCTAATGTCAGTCTATACGCTTTAGGGGACAGCATCAAGGCCGCCTCTAATTTCTTCTCTTGTTTTAAGAACTTATTCTTAACAAAATTTCAACAAAATTCTCATGGTCCAAAAAAATTCAATTCATGAGAAAAAAAAAGCCTGAGAATGTCACTGTTACTGAATCACTAGATAAAAAGACAATGAAAGTCACTGTTACTGAATCACTAGATAAAAAGACAATGAAAGTCACTGTTACTGAATCACTAGATAAAAAGACAATGAAAGTCACTGTTACTGAATCACTAGATAAAAAGACAATGAAAGTCACTGGTAGATTTTACTACAGTGTAGAAAGGAGGAAACACTTCTCTACTTTTCTTAGGAGTAAAAAAAGTGCCATTGACTTTCATTGTCTTTTTATCTGGTGATTCAGTAACAGTGACATTCTCAGGCTTTTTTCTCATGAATTGAATTTTTTACTACCATGAGAATTTTTTTCTACCTTTATTGAATCGAGGCCATTGTGTTTATGTTTCATGCCTACGTGCAAAATGTCCGTTAATAGTTGCTCCCCAAAGGGAGGGGTATATAATTCCGTATACTGCTCTATATATTCTCTGCTGTGTTAGAAATAAATCAGAATCTGTATGATGAACGCTGTTGTCTGAACTTTTCTTCGCGTCATACGGGTTCCTAGCTCGAGCTAAGCAGAGACTCTCCAGGGGCAGACGCTCAACGGGAAACCGACCCCCAACACCTGGAACCTCCAACTGAGACCAATCAACAATAATAGGGATCAGAATTATCCCGGGATCCCCCTCCCCATACCAGGCATTGGATTTATCCCAGGATCACCCTCCTCCTCCTCTAATAGGGATCAGATATATTTATTATTATTTTATTTTCCCGAGGGTAACGTAACTTTTTCAGTGATGGTTCTCATTCGTCCAGCTCATAGTAACGTTATAGGAATAAATCAAGACAACTGGACTTGCTGTTTTAATTTCCTGAAGACGTCTCGCTACTCATCACCTCACTTTCTCAATTCAGACGTGTACAGCAATAGAGGATAGCGCCAATCCACAGCCTCTGTCTCCCATAAACAGTATGACGGGTGCGATGATTACGCTGCCCTGGGTGAGGGTACCGGGGGTCCTCCTCATAGACAAGGTCCAGGGATAACAAGGAGCCCAATAAAAGGTGCGTGATTAGCGTCCAGCGCCTGCTCCAGGAAAGCGGAGTCATAGCGATTGGGCGCCCGACAAATTCCTGGCAATCCTGGCTCATCCGGTGCCCAACACACATCCGAAAAATTCCAGCAAATCGGAAATACCAAACTCCTTACCAACCCATCACTCCCCCGCAGCCCCCCAACCTATCACTCCTCTGCAGGCCCCCAACCCATCACTCCCGTGCAGCCCCCCAACCCATCACTCCTCTGCAGCCCCCCAACCCATCACTCCCGTGCAGCCCCCCAACCCATCACTCCTCTGCAGCCCCCCAACCTATCACTCCTCTGCAGCCCCCCAACCCATCACTCCCCTGCAGCCCCCCAACCTATCACTCCTCTGCAGCCCCCCAACCCATCACTCCCCTGCAGCCCCCCAACCCATCACTCCTCTGCAGCCCCCCAACCCATCACTCCCCTGCAGCCCCCCAACACATCACTCCTCTGCAGCCCCCCAACCCATCACTCCTCTGCAGCCCCCCAACACATCACTCCTCTGCAGCCCCCCAACCCATCACTCCCCTGCAGCCCCCCAACCCATCACTCCTCTGCAGCCCCCCAACCCATCACTCCTCTGCAGCCCCCCAACCCATCACTACTCTGCAGCCCCCCAACCCATCACTCCTCTGCATCCCCCCAACCCATCACTCCTCGGCAGCCCCCCAACCCATCACTCCTCTGCAGCCCCCCAACCCATCACTCCTCTGCATCCCCCCAACCCATCACTCCTCGGCAGCCCCCCAACCCATCACTCCCCTGCAGCCCCCCAACACATCACTCCTCTGCAGCCCCCCAACCCATCACTCCCCTGCAGCCCCCCAACACATCACTCCTCTGCAGCCCCCCAACCCATCACTCCCCTGCAGCCCCCCAACCCATCACTCCTCTGCAGCCCCCCAACCCATCACTCCTCTGCATCCCCCCAACCCATCACTCCTCTGCAGCCCCCCAACCCATCACTCCTCTGCATCCCCCCAACCCATCACTCCTCTGCAGCCCCCCAACCCATCACTCCCCTGCAGCCCCCCAACACATCACTCCTCTGCAGCCCCCCAACCCATCACTCCCCTGCAGCCCCCCAACACATCACTCCTCTGCAGCCCCCCAACCCATCACTCCCCTGCAGCCCCCCAACCCATCACTCCTCTGCAGCCCCCCAACCCATCACTCCTCTGCATCCCCCCAACCCATCACTCCTCGGCAGCCCCCCAACCCATCACTCCCCTGCAGCCCCCCAACCCATCACTCCTCTGCAGCCCCCCAACCCATCACTCCTCTGCAGCCCCCCAACACATCACTCCTCTGCAGCCCCCCAACCCATCACTCCCCTGCAGCCCCCCAACCCATCACTCCTCTGCAGCCCCCCAACCCATCACTCCTCTGCAGCCCCCCAACACATCACTCCCCCGCATCCCCCCAACCCATCACTCCTCTGCAGCCCCCCAACACATCACTCCTCTGCAGCCCCCCAACACATCACTCCCCCGCATCCCCCCAACCCATCACTCCTCTGCAGCCCCCCAACACATCACTCCTCTGCAGCCCCCCAACCCATCGCTCCTCTGCAGAACCCCAACCCATCACTCCTCTGCAGCCCCCCAACCCATCACTCCTCTGCAACCCGACAACCCATCACTCCCCTGCAGCCCCCCAACCCATCACTCCTCTGCAGCCCCCCAACCCATCACTCCTCTGCAACCCGACAACACATCACTCCCCTGCAGCCCCCCAACCCATCACTCCTCTGCAGCCCCCCAACCCATCACTCCTCTGCAGCCCCCCAACCTATCACTCCTCTGCAGCCCCCCAACACATCACTCCCCCGCATCCCCCCAACCCATCACTCCTCTGCAGCCCCCCAACACATCACTCCTCTGCAGCCCCCCAACACATCACTCCTCTGCAGCCCCCCAACACATCACTCCCCCGCATCCCCCCAACCCATCACTCCTCTGCAGCCCCCCAACCCATCGCTCCTCTGCAGAACCCCAACCCATCGCTCCTCTGCAGAACCCCAACCCATCACTCCTCTGCAGCCCCCCAACCCATCACTCCTCTGCAACCCGACAACCCATCACTCCCCTGCAGCCCCCCAACCCATCACTCCTCTGCAGCCCCCCAACCCATCACTCCTCTGCAACCCGACAACACATCACTCCCCTGCAGCCCCCCAACCCATCACTCCTCTGCAGCCCCCCAACCCATCACTCCTCTGCAGCCCCCCAACCCATCACTCCCCTGCAGCCCCCCCAACCCATCACTCCTCTGCATCCTCCAACCCATCACTCCTCTGCAGCCCCCCAACCCATCACTCCTCTGCAGCCCCCCAACCCATTATTCCTCTGCAGCCCCCCAACCCATCGCTCCTCTGCAGCCCCCAACCCATCACTCCTCTGCAGCCCCCCAACCCATCGCTCCTCTGCAGAACCCCAACCTATCACTCCTCTGCAGCCCCCCAACCCATCACTCCTCTGCAGCCCCCCAACCCATCACTCCTCTGCAGCCCCCCAACCCATCACTCCTCTGCATACCCCCAACCCATCACTCCCCTGCAGCCCCCCAACCCATCACTCCTCTGCAGCCCCCCAACCCATCACTCCTCTGCAGCCCCCCAACCCATCACTCCCCTGCAGCCCCCCAACCCATCACTCCCCTGCAGCCCCCCAACCCATCACTCCTCTGCAGCCCCCCAACCCATCACTCCCCTGCAGCCCCCCAACCCATCACTCCTCTGCAGCCCCCCAACCCATTACTCCTCTACAGCCCCCCAACCCATCACTCCTCTGCAGCCCCCCAACCCATCACTCCTCTGCAGCCCCCCAACCCATCACTCCTCTGCAGCCCCCCAACCTATCCCTCCTCTGCAGCCCCCAACCCATCACTCCTCTGCACCCCCCAACCCATCGCTCCTCTGCAGCCCCCCAACCCATCACTCCTCTGCAGCCCCCCAACCCATCACTCCTCTGCATCCCCCCAACCCATCACTCCTCTGCATCCCCCCAACCCATCACTCCTCTGCAACCCCCCAACCCATCACTCCTCTGCAGCCCCCCAACCCATCACTCCTCTGCAGAACCCCAACCCATCACTCCTGTGCAGCCCCCCAACCCATCACTCCTCTGCAGCCCCCAACCCATCACTCCTCTGCAGCCCCCCAACCCATCACTCCTCTGCATCCTCCAACCCATCACTCCTCTGCAACCCCCCAACCCATCACTCCTCTGCAGCCCCCCAACCCATCACTCCTCTGCAGCCCCCCAACCCATCACTCCTCTGCAACCCCCCAACCTATCACTCCTCTGCAGCCCCCCCAACCCATCACTCCTCTGCAGCCCCCCAACCTATCACTCCTCTGCAGCCCCCAACCCATCACTCCTCTGCAGCCCCCCAACCCATCACTCCTCTGCATCCTCCAACCCATCACTCCTCTGCAACCCCCAACCCATCACTCCTCTGCAGCCCCCCAACCCATCACTCCTCTGCAGCCCCCCAACCCATCACTCCTCTGCAACCCCCCAACCTATCACTCCTCTGCAGCCCCCCCAACCCATCACTCCTCTGCAGCCCTCAACCCATCACTCCTCTGCAACCCCCCAACCCATCACTCCTCTGCAGCCCCCCAACCCATCACTCCTCTGCAGCCCCCCAACCCATCACTCCTCTGCAGCCCCAAACCCATCACTCCTCTGCAGCCCCCAACCCATCACTCCTCTGCAGCCCCCCAACCCATCACTCCTCTGCATCCCCCCAACCCATCACTCCCCTGCAGCCTCCCAACCCATCACTCCTCTGCAGCCCCCAACCCATCACTCCTCTGCACCCCCCAACCCATCAGTCCTCTGCAGCCCCCCAACCCATCACTCCTCTGCACCCCCCAACCCATCACTCCTCTGCAGCCCCCCAACCCATCACTCCTCTGCACCCCCCAACCCATCACTCCTCTGCAGCCCCCCAACACATCACTCCTCTGCATCCCCCAACCCATCACTCCTCTGCAGCCCCCCAACACATCACTCCCCTGCAGCCCCCCAACCTATCACTCCTCTGCAGCCCCCCAACCCATCACTCCCCTGCAGCCCCCCAACCCATCACTCCTCTGCAGCCCCCCAACACATCACTCCCCTGCAGCCCCCCAACACATCACTCCTCTGCATCCCCCAACCCATCACTCCTCTGCAGCCCCCCAACACATCACTCCCCTGCAGCCCCCAACCCATCACTCCTCTGCAGCCCCCCAACCCATCACTCCCCTGCAGCCCCCCAACCCATCACTCCTCTGCAGCCCCCCAACCCATCACTCCTCTGCAGCCCCCCAACCCATCACTTTTCTGCACCCCCCAACCTATCACTCCTCTGCAGCCCCCCAACCCATCACTCCTCTGCACCCCCCAACCCATCACTCCTCTGCACCCCCCAACCTATCACTCCTCTGCAGCCCCCCAACCCATCACTCCTCTGCACCCCCCAACCCATCACTCCTCTGCAGCCCCCCAACCCATCACTCCTCTGCACCCCCCAACCCATCACTCCTCTGCAGCCCCCCAACCCATCACTCCTCTGCAGCCCCCCAACCCATCACTCCTCTGCAGCCCCCAACCCATCACTCCTCTGCAGCCCCCCAACCCATCACTCCTCTGCACCCCCCAACCTATCACTCCTCTGCAGCCCCCCAACCCATCACTCCTCTGCAGCCCCCCAACCCATCACTCCTCTGCATCCCCCCAACCCATCACTCCTCTGCATCCCCCCAACCCATCACTCCTCTGCAACCCCCCAACCCATCACTCCTCTGCAGCCCCCCAACCCATCACTCCTCTGCAGAACCCCAACCCATCACTCCTGTGCAGCCCCCCAACCCATCACTCCTCTGCAGCCCCCAACCCATCACTCCTCTGCAGCCCCCCAACCCATCACTCCTCTGCATCCTCCAACCCATCACTCCTCTGCAACCCCCCAACCCATCACTCCTCTGCAGCCCCCCAACCCATCACTCCTCTGCAACCCCCAACCCATCACTCCTCTGCAGCCCCCCAACCCATCACTCCTCTGCAGCCCCCCAACCCATCACTCCTCTGCAACCCCCCAACCTATCACTCCTCTGCAGCCCCCCAACCCATCACTCCTCTGCAGCCCCCCCAACCCATCACTCCTCTGCAGCCCTCAACCCATCACTCCTCTGCAACCCCCCAACCCATCACTCCTCTGCAGCCCCCCAACCCATCACTCCTCTGCAGCCCCCCAACCCATCACTCCTCTGCAGCCCCCAACCCATCACTCCTCTGCAGCCTCCCAACCCATCACTCCTCTGCAGCCCCCAACCCATCACTCCTCTGCAGCCCCCAACCCATCACTCCTCTGCAGCCCCCCAACCCATCACTCCTCTGCATCCCCCCAACCCATCACTCCTCTGCAGCCTCCCAACCCATCACTCCTCTGCAGCCCCCAACCCATCACTCCTCTGCACCCCCCAACCCATCAGTCCTCTGCAGCCCCCCAACCCATCACTCCTCTGCACCCCCCAACCCATCACTCCTCTGCAGCCCCCCAACCCATCACTCCTCTGCACCCCCCAACCCATCACTCCTCTGCAGCCCCCCAACCCATCACTCCTCTGCACCCCCCAACCCATCACTCCTCTGCAGCCCCCCAACACATCACTCCTCTGCATCCCCCAACCCATCACTCCTCTGCAGCCCCCCAACACATCACTCCCCTGCAGCCCCCCAACCTATCACTCCTCTGCAGCCCCCCAACCCATCACTCCCCTGCAGCCCCCCAACCCATCACTCCTCTGCAGGCCCCCAACACATCACTCCCCTGCAGCCCCCCAACCTATCACTCCTCTGCAGCCCCCCAACCCATCACTCCCCTGCAGCCCCCCAACCCATCACTCCTCTGCAGCCCCCCCAACCCATCACTCCTCTGCAGCCCCCCAACCCATCACTCCCCTGCAGCCCCCCAACCCATCACTCCTCTGCAGCCCCCCAACCCATCACTCCCCTGCAGCCCCCCAACCCATCACTCCTCTGCAGCCCCCCAACCCATCACTCCTCTGCACCCCCCAACCCATCACTCCTCTGCAGCCCCCCAACCCATCACTCCTCTGCAGCCCCCCCAACCCATCACTCCTCTGCAGCCCCCCAACCCATCACTCCTCTGCAGCCCCCCAACCCATCACTCCTCTGCAGCCCCCCCCCAACCCATCACTCCTCTGCAGCCCCCCAACCCATCACTCCTCTGCATCCCCCAACCCATCACTCCTCTGCAGCCCCCCAACCCATCACTCCTCTGCATCCCCCCAACACATCACTCCTCTGCAGCCCCCCAACCCATCACTCCTCTGCAGCCCCCCAACCCATCACTCCCCTGCAGCCCCCCAACACATCACTCCTCTGCAGCCCCCCAACCCATCACTCCTCTGCAGCCCCCCAACCCATCGCTCCTCTGCAGCCCCCAACCCATCACTCCTCTGCAGCCCCCCAACCCATCACTCCCCTGCAGCCCCCCAACACATCACTCCTCTGCAGCCCCCCAACCCATCACTCCTATGCAGCCCCCCAACCCATCACTCCTCTGCAGCCCCCCAACCCATCACTCCTCTGCAGCCCCCCAACCCATCACTCCTCTGTAACCCCCCAACCTATCACTCCTGTGCAGCCCCCCAACCCATCACTCCTCTGCATCCCCCCAACCCATCAGTCCTCTGCAGCCCCCCAACCCATCACTCCTCTGCACCCCCCAACCCATCAGTCCTCTGCAGCCCCCCAACCCATCACTCCTCTGCACCCCCCAACCCATCACTCCTCTGCAGCCCCCCAACCCATCACTCCTCTGCAGCCCCCAACCCATCACTCCTCTGCACCCCCCAACCCATCACTCCTCTGCACCCCCCAACCCATCAGTCCTCTGCAGCCCCCCAACCCATCACTCCTCTGCAGCCCCCAACCCATCACTCCTCTGCACCCCCCAACCCATCAGTCCTCTGCAGCCCCCCAACCCATCACTCCTCTGCACCCCCCAACCCATCAGTCCTCTGCAGCCCCCCAACCCATCACTCCTCTGCACCCCCCAACCCATCAGTCCTCTGCAGCCCCCCAACCCATCACTCCTCTGCACCCCCCAACCTATCACTCCTCTGCAGCCCCCCAACCCATCACTCCTCTGCACCCCCCAACCCATCACTCCTCTGCAGCCCCCAACCCATCACTCCTCTGCACCCCCCAACCCATCAGTCCTCTGCAGCCCCCCAACCCATCACTCCTCTGCACCCCCCAACCCATCACTCCTCTGCAGCCCCCCAACCCATCACTCCTCTGCAGCCCCCAACCCATCACTCCTCTGCACCCCCCAACCCATCAGTCCTCTGCAGCCCCCCAACCCATCACTCCTCTGCAGCCCCCCAACCCATCACTCCTCTGCAGCCCCCCAACCCATCACTCCTCTGCACCCCCCAACCTATCACTCCTCTGCAGCCCCCAACCCATCACTCCTCTGCACCCCCCAACCCATTACTCCTCTGCAGCCCCCCAACCCATCACTCCTCTGCAGCCCCCCAACCCATCACTCCTCTGCAGCCCCCCAACCCATCACTCCTCTGCACCCCCCAACCTATCACTCCTCTGCAGCCCCCCAACCCATCACTCCTCTGCACCCCCCAACCTATCACTCCTCTGCAGCCCCCCAACCCATCACTCCTCTGCACCCCCCAACCCATCACTCCTCTGCAGCCCCCCAACCCATCACTCCTCTGCACCCCCCAACCCATCACTCCTCTGCAGCCCCCCAACCCATCACTCCTCTGCAGCCCCCCAACCCATCACTCCTCTGCAGCCCCCAACCCATCACTCCTCTGCAGCCCCCCAACCCATCACTCCTCTGCACCCCCCAACCTATCACTCCTCTGCAGCCCCCCAACCCATCACTCCTCTGCACCCCCCAACCCATCACTCCTCTGCAGCCCCCAACCCATCACTCCTCTGCACCCCCCAACCCATCACTCCTCTGCAGCCCCCCAACCCATCACTCCTCTGCAGCCCCCAACCCATCACTCCTCTGCACCCCCCAACCCATCAGTCCTCTGCAGCCCCCCAACCCATCACTCCTCTGCACCCCCCAACCCATCACTCCTCTGCAGCCCCCCAACCCATCACTCCTCTGCAGCCCCCAACCCATCACTCCTCTGCACCCCCCAACCCATCAGTCCTCTGCAGCCCCCCAACCCATCACTCCTCTGCAGCCCCCCAACCCATCACTCCTCTGCACCCCCAACCTATCACTCCTCTGCAGCCCCCCAACCCATCACTCCTCTGCAGCCCCCCAACCCATCACTCCTCTGCAGCCCCCCAACCCATCACTCCTCTGCAGCCCCCAACCCATCACTCCTCTGCACCCCCCAACCCATCAGTCCTCTGCAGCCCCCCAACCCATCACTCCTCTGCAGCCCCCCAACCCATCACTCCTCTGCACCCCCCAACCTATCACTCCTCTGCAGCCCCCCAACCCATCACTCCTCTGCAGCCCCCCAACCCATCACTCCTCTGCAGCCCCCAACCCATCACTCCTCTGCAGCCCCCCAACCCATCACTCCTCTGCAGCCCCCCAACCTATCACTCCTCTGCAGCCCCCCAACCTATCACTCCTCTGCAGCCCCCCAACCCATCACTCCCCTGCAGCCCCCCAACCCATCACTCCTCTGCAGCCCCCAACCCATCACTCCTCTGCACCCCCAACCCATCAGTCCCCTGCAACCCCCAACCCATCACTCCTCTGCAACCCCCCAACCCATCAGTCCTCTGCACCCCCCAACCCATCACTCCTCTGCAGCCCCCAACTCATCGCTCCTCTGCAGCCCCCCAACCCATCACTCCTCTGCAGCCCCCAACCCATCACTCCTCTGCACCCCCCAACCCATCAGTCCTCTGCAGCCCCCCAACCCATCACTCCTCTGCAGCCCCCCAACCCATCACTCCTCTGCAGCCCCCCAACCCATCACTCCTCTGCAGCCACCAACCCATCACTCCTCTGCAGCCCCCCAACCCATCACTCCTCTGCAGCCCCCCAACCCATCACTCCTCTGCACCCCCCAACCTATCACTCCTCTGCACCCCCCAACCCATCACTCCTCTGCAGCCCCCAACCCATCACTCCTCTGCAGCCCCCCAACCCATCACTCCTCTGCAGCCCCCAACCCATCAGTCCTCTGCAGCCCCCCAACCCATCACTCCTCTGCAGCCCCCCAACCCATCACTCCTCTGCAACCCCCCAACCCATCACTCCTCTGCAGCCCCCAACCCATCACTCCTCTGCAGCCCCCCAACCCATCACTCCTCTGCAGCCCCCCAACCCATCACTCCTCTGCACCCCCCAACCTATCACTCCTCTGCACCCCCCAACCCATCACTCCTCTGCAGCCCCCAACCCATCACTCCTCTGCAGCCCCCCAACCCATCACTCCTCTGCAGCCCCCAACCCATCAGTCCTCTGCAGCCCCCCAACCCATCACTCCTCTGCAGCCCCCCAACCCATCACTCCTCTGCAGCCCCCCAACCCATCACTCCTCTGCAGCCCCCAACCCATCACTCCTCTGCAGCCCCCCAACCCATCACTCCTCTGCACCCCCCAACCTATCACTCCTCTGCACCCCCCAACCCATCACTCCTCTGCAGCCCCCCAACCTATCACTCCTCTGCAGCCCCCCAACCCATCACTCCTCTGCAGCCCCCCAACCTATCACTCCTCTGCAGCCCCCAACCCATCACTCCTCTGCAGCCTCCCAACCCATCACTCCTCTGCAGCCCCCAACCCATCACTCCTCTGCAGCCCCCAACCCATCACTCCTCTGCAGCCCCCCAACCCATCACTCCTCTGCAGCCCCCCAACCCATTGCTACTCTGCAGCCCCCCAACCTATCACTCCTCTGCAGCCCCCCAACCCATCACTCCTCTGCAGCCCCCCAACCTATCACTCCTCTGCAGCCCCCCAACCCATCACTCCTCTGCAGCCCCCAACCCATCACTCCTCTGCAGCCCCCAACTGCAGGGAATAGCTCTAGGCCCGCATGAATGTATAATAGTAATACAAGAGTGTGAATATTGGGGGGAATTAGAGCGTAAGCTTCCCAGAGACTGATGGGAACGTCTAGCGGTGGATTCAGGGATTCCCCTCTGACACAGAGCAGTGATGGAGGGTTGTCTGGCTGGATTCCGAGACACTAATAGTTATTATGAGCCGGGAACGTCCCTCACACAGCGACATGTTTCATCCTGATGATCGATGCCTTGGCCTCAGGATCAGGATGTGTGAATATCTGGACGACTTCCTGCAGATTGTGGAACATCCGAAAGACTTTACACAGTGCTTCACCGCCATCTGCAGATCAGACGCAGAAAGAGAGGGAGACAGAGAAAAAAAAGGAAAAATAATATAAGGAATGACAGAAAGAAATATAAAGAAAGAGAAATAGAAAAAAAAAAGAAATGACAAAAAGAAAGAAAGAGAAAAAAATAAATGACAGAAAGAAAGAAAGAAAAAGAAAAAAATAAATGACAGAAAGAAATATAAAGAAAGAGAAATAGAAAAGAAAGAAAGAAAGAAAGGGAAAAAAAATAAATGACAGAAAGAAATATAAAGAAAGAGAGAGATAAAAAAAAAAGAAAGAAAGAAAGGGAAAAAAACAAATGACAGAAAAAAATAATAGAAGCAATGACAACAGTAAAAAGAAAGAAAGACTAGAAAAGACTAGAAAAGGGAAGATAAAGAAGGACTAAACCAAGAAGAAAAGAAATGACAGACACTGAGAAATATAGAAGGTATGAAAGAAAGAAAAAGAGAGGAAAAAAGTTAAGGAAAAAAAAATAAAATTGACAGAACGAAAAAAATAATAGAAGAAATGACAAACCTAAAAAAAACCCAAAAAAGTAAGACAGGAAAAGAGAAAAGGAAAGAGAAAGAAAAAAAAAGAAATGACAAAAAGAAATAACAGAAGAAATGGAAAGAAAAAAATAGAAATAAGACAAAGAAAGAAAAATAAAAAATTGACAGAGAGAAAGAAATAATAAAATAAATGACAAAATTAAAAGAAAGAAAAGAGAAACATAAAGGGAAAGAAGGAGGAAGGAACTGAAAGAAAGAGAAAGAAAAAGAAAACAAATGACAGAAAAAAATAATATATGGAATGGCTTAAAGCGGACCCTCACCCTGAATAAGAGCCTTATCTTATATGTTTCCCCCCTGTACATACAGATTGCTCACATTAATCCGGACCTTCACCCTGAATAAGAGCCTATCTTATATGTTTCCCACACCCTGTACATACAGATTGCTCACATTAATCCGGACCCTCACCCTGAATAAGAGCCTTATCTTATATGTTTCCCCCCTGTACATACAGATTGCTCACATTAATCCGGACCTTCACCCTGAATAAGAGCCTATCTTATATGTTTCCCACACCCTGTACATACAGATTGCTCACATTAATCCGGACCTTCACCCTGAATAAGAGCCAATCTCATATGTTTCCCACACCCTGTACATACAGATTGCTCACATTAATCCGGACCCTCATCCTGAATAAGAGCCTATCTTATATGTTTCCCACACCCTGTACATACAGATTGCTCACATTAAAAATCATCCTTCCTGCATCTACTGCATGTTATGAGCCTTTAAACATCCAAGATGGCGGCTCATGGAACATCAGGCAGCCTGCAAACAGGAAGTGTCTTCTGACTGTGCTGCTCTGCATTCTGGGATTGCTGACCTTTTCCTGACCCCAGCTCCGGTCTGTCTGAGCAAAGCACAGCTATAACCTGCCCCCCTGTACTTTATCCCACTCTCCTCTTCTCAGTAAGTGTGATGCTTCTGAGGCAAGATGGCGGCGCCTGTATCCAAAAGTCCTGAACAGAGTTGCAGCCCAGTGGGGGAAAGAATAATAAGTAAGTGATTAAATACATAAAATATTTTAATTTTAGATGCTGGGGAATCTTTTTTTAAGGGTTTGGGCTTTTCCATAAATCATGGTGAAGGTCTGATTTAAAGAAAAAGAAAAAAAGTGAGAAAAATAAATTAAAAGGAAAGAAAAAGGAAGAGTAAAAGAGGAGGAAATTACAGAGAGAAAAAGAGAAACAAACGAAAAGAAAAAAGAAATGACACAAAGACAAAAAAAAAGAAATAACAGAATGACGGACAGAAAAGTAAATGAAGAGCGACACTGTCAGCTGGCGGGGGGGGGGGGGGGGGGGAGGGGGTGCGGCTCGCTTTCCTTTTGTTCCCACAACATTTAGTTTCAACCAATAATGGTCTCTGTACTGTATGTTTTACCTTGTCTGTTTTTATACCTCGTAGCGCCACCCAGAACCCAGAGTGCCCGGAGAGCGCCGGGAAGTCAGCGCTGGACCGTGGGTGAGGGTTCTTTTCTTTGTAACGCCTCCATCCTGCCCCAGCACCAGAGCAGGGTGGCGCCCCCTAGCTGCCACTTTAACTCACGTCCTGATCCCATGGTGCCGAGGACCTTGATAACCAGTCAATCACTGAGCTCAGCTCCATTAATACACAGGGGTGGGCTGAGGACCTTGATAACCAGCCTATCAATCACTGAGCTCAGCTCCATTAGTACACAGGGGTGGGGCGAGGACCTTGATAACCAGCCTATCAATCACTGAGCTCAGCTCCATTAATACACAGGGGTGGGGCGAGGACCTTGATAACCAGCCTATCAATCACTGAGCTCAGCTCCATTAATACACAGGGGTGGGGCGAGGACCTTGATAACCAGCCTATCAATCACTGAGCTCAGCTCTATTAGTACACAGGGGTGGGGCGAGGACCTTGATAACCAGCCTATCAATCACTGAGCTCAGCTCTATTAGTACACAGGGGTGGGGCGAGGACCTTGATAACCAGCCTATCAATCACTGAGCTCAGCTCCATTAATACACAGGGGTGGGGCGAGGACCTTGATAACCAGCCTATCAATCACTGAGCTCAGCTCTATTAGTACACAGGGGTGGGGCGAGGACCTTGATAACCAGCCTATCAATCACTGAGCTCAGCTCTATTAGTACACAGGGGTGGGGCGAGGACCTTGATAACCAGCCTATCAATCACTGAGCTCAGCTCCATTAGTACACCGGGGTGGGCCGAGGACCTTGATTTGTTGTGATGAATAATCAGCCTATCAATCACTGAGCTCAGCTCCATTAATACACAGGGGTGGGCCGAGGACCTTGATAACCAGTCTATCAATCACTGAGCTCAGCTCCATTAATACACAGGGGTGGGCCGAGGACCTTGATAAGCTTTGATGAATAACCAGCCTATCAATCACTGAGCTCAGCTCCATTAATACACAGGGGTGGGCCGAGGACCTTGATAACCAGCCTATCAATCACTGAGCTCAGCTCCATTAATACACAGGGGTGGGCCGAGGACCTTGATAACCAGCCTATCAATCACTGAGCTCAGCTCCATTAGTACACAGGGGTGGGCTGAGGACCTTGATAACCAGCCTATCAATCACTGAGCTCAGCTCCATTAATACACAGGGGTGGGGCGAGGACCTTGATAACCAGCCTATCAATCACTGAGCTCAGCTCTATTAGTACACAGGGGTGGGGCGAGGACCTTGATAACCAGCCTATCAATCACTGAGCTCAGCTCTATTAGTACACAGGGGTGGGGCGAGGACCTTGATAACCAGCCTATCAATCACTGAGCTCAGCTCCATTAATACACAGGGGTGGGGCGAGGACCTTGATAACCAGCCTATCAATCACTGAGCTCAGCTCTATTAGTACACAGGGGTGGGGCGAGGACCTTGATAACCAGCCTATCAATCACTGAGCTCAGCTCCATTAGTACACAGGGGTGGGCTGAGGACCTCTCAATTTCTGGTCGCACCTCTTTCCTTCTGATCGTCTGGCCTGTCGCGGAGAGGATCCGATCACAATCTGACACAGCAGCAGCGATCAAACCAATCAGCCAATGAGAGCGCGGGATACTGGGTAAGGGCAGACGGCTGGTTAATGAGTGACCCTGCCCCGATTACACAGTAACCTCTCCAGCCAGGCGCAGCGTCAGCTCCTCCATTAATATTAACTGAGCCGCCATCATACCACCCCCGACCCACTACTCCAGCCCCTGCACCGCTGGCCACTCACCCGTCGCCAGCACCCGTCACTCACCTCACACAGGCAATACTCAGCACCCACCACTTCTGCAGTGTACACATCTACCCGGCAACAGGTGAGCTCACACCGAGGGGACTGCATCGTATGGGGGGGAGGCTGGTGAACTACATGTCTCATCATGCCCTGGGTTTAGATGTGTTTCAGGGCGGCCGGGAGGAAGCTGCTGAGTCTGATGAAGATGAATCCGGCGCTGCGAGAGGTGCAGGTCCCCGTTCTGGGGTCGGTGGAGGCTCGGGCGCTGGAGATCCAGCGGGAGATCGATCAGGTGAGTGATGCTGTCAGCGCACACAGAGGAGGGGGGCACTTACTTTATTGCAGGACTTCGGGTACACTTTAGGCTCTTAGCAGGTCACATGGTCGTAACCCAATAGCGGCTTCCATAGCACAGCAATACATGCAGGTGCTGGTCACTTATTCTGGTCCCATTAGCAGGATACTGAGGCCTTGGCTTCCTCCTTCAGCATCTCGGGCTCGGGCTGGAAGGCTCACCTTTCCTGCAGTCACACCTCACTCCCAGTAATAATGAATGTGGGCCTCTTACTATCCATGACCTCCCCTTATAGATTCCTATATACCTATAGGCGTTCCCTATATACCCTCTGTTACTCAATACAATGTATCCAGGTGTATCCTGTGTCTTATATCCTAGGTTTACACTGTTAACTAGTTAAGGATATATCTCATTCCTTATCCAGCAGCGCCATCATGTGGTGATGTGCTGCCACTGCAGGACACAACTGAATTATCACTCCAAAGACTCCTGAAAGAAGCCGTTCACCATTTCCCACTTATCACATTCCATGGGCCACACAAGCGTTTCTCGTAGGCGGGGCTACCTCGTCCTATGCAGAAAACATGGGCGTGTCTTCCTAATGACTCCGCCCACCCGCTGCTTTCACTTTTATATCTCTGCAGCCTGCGTCTCGAGGGTGGAGTAACTCCCAATGGCTCCTGATTGGTTGTTGATCTGTAATATTGCCCCTCTCTCCTCCTCTGTTGTCTTAATGCCCCTCTGTTGTATATATTGCCTTGTCTTTGCTCCCCCCGCCATATTTCTGCCCCTCTTGCTCTCCTGCCCCTATGACCTCTGTTTGCCTTTATGCCCCTTTCTCCTCCTTGCTACCTTACTGCCATCTTGATGCCACCATATTGCCCCTGTACTGTCCATCTTACTGCTCCTCTACCCTCCATATTGCCCCTATCTCCTCCCCTCCATATTGCCCCTCTATCTTCCCTTCTGCCTCTCTGCCATGTTATTGCCCCTCTGTCCTCCCTTCTGCCTCTCTGCCATGTTATTGCCCCTCTGTCCTCCTGTCTGCCTCTCTGCCATGTTACTGCCCCTCTGTCCTCCATATTGCCCCTCTGCCCTCCATATTGCCCCTCTGTCCTCCCTTCTGCCTCTCTGCCATGTTACTGCCCCTCTGTCCTCCATATTGCCCCTCTCTCCTCCCTTCTGCCTCTCTGCCATGTTACTGCCCCTCTGTCCTCCATATTGCCCCTCTGCCCTCCATATTGCCCCTCTGTCCTCCCTTCTGCCTCTCTGCCATGTTACTGCCCCTCTGTCCTCCATATTGCCCCTCTGCCCTCCATATTGCCCCTCTCTCCTCCCTTCTGCCTCTCTGCCATGTTACTGCCCCTCTGCCCTCCATATTGCCCCTCTCTCCTCTGTTCTGCCTCTCTGCCATGTTATTGTCCCTCTGTCCTCCATATTGCCCCTCTCTCCTCCATATTGCCCCCCTTACCCGCTGTCACTATTGTGTTGCACCATAGCAATGTGTGATGTGATCTCTTGTTGGCCTGCAGGGGGCGATGAAGCCATTCGGGAGGCTCAGGCGCTGCCATCAGGAAGACCAGCAGGCGGCGGGGCAGAAGGCGTGCACCTACCTGAGACAGGTGAGGGGTCAGTGTGCGGGGCAGGAGCCGTGCACCTACCTGAGACAGGTGAGGGGTCAGTGTGCGGGGCAGAAGGCGTGCACCTACCTGAGACAGGTGAGGGGTCAGTGTGCGGGGCAGAAGCCGTGCACCTACCTGAGACAGGTGAGGGGTCAGTGTGCGGGGCAGGAGCCGTGCACCTACCTGAGACAGGTGAGGGGTCAGTGTCTGGGGCAGGAGCCGTGCACCTACCTGAGACAGGTGAGGGGTCAGTGTGCGGGGCAGGAGCCGTGCACCTATCTGAGACAGGTGAGGGGTCAGTGTCTGGGGCAGGAGCCGTGCACCTACCTGAGACAGGTGAGGGGTCAGTGTGCGGGGCAGAAGCCGTGCACCTACCTGAGACAGGTGAGGGGTCAGTGTGCGGGGCAGGAGCCGTGCACCTACCTGAGACAGGTGAGGGGTCAGTGTGCGGGGCAGGAGCCGTGCACCTACCTGAGACAGGTGAGGGGTCAGTGTGCGGGACAGGAGCCGTGCACCTACCTGAGACAGGTGAGGGGTCAGTGTGCGGGGCAGGAGCCGTGCACCTACCTGAGACAGGTGAGGGGTCAGTGTGCGGGGCAGGAGCCGTGCACCTACCTGAGACAGGTGAGGGGTCAGTGTGGGGGCAGGATCCGTGCACCTACCTGAGACAGGTGAGGGGTCAGTGTGGGGGCAGAAGCCATGCACCTACCTGAGACAGGTGAGGGCTCAGTGTGCGGGGCAGGATCCGTGCACCTACCTGAGACAGGTGAGGGGTCAGTGTGCGGGGCAGAAGCTGTGCACCTACCTGAGACAGGTGAGGGGTCAGTGTGCGGGGCAGAAGCCATTCACCTACCTGAGACAGGTGAGGGCTCAGTGTGCGGGGCAGGATCCGTGCACCTACCTGAGACAGGTGAGGGCTCAGTGTGCGGGGCAGGATCCGTGCACCTACCTGAGACAGGTGAGGGGTCAGTGTGCGGGGCAGGAGCCGTGCACCTACCTGAGACAGGTGAGGGGTCAGTGTCTGGGGCAGGAGCCGTGCACCTACCTGAGACAGGTGAGGGGTCAGTGTGCGGGGCAGGAGCCGTGCACCTACCTGAGACAGGTGAGGGGTCAGTGTGCGGGGCAGGAGCCGTGCACCTACCTGAGACAGGTGAGGGGTCAGTGTCTGGGGCAGGAGCCGTGCACCTACCTGAGACAGGTGAGGGGTCAGTGTCTGGGGCAGGAGCCGTGCACCTACCTGAGACAGGTGAGGGGTCAGTGTGCGGGGCAGGAGCCGAGCACCTACCTAAGACAGGTGAGGGGTCAGTGTGCGAAGCAGAAGCCGTGCACCTACCTGAGACAGGTGAGGGGTCAGTGTGCGGAGCAGAAGCCGTGCACCTACCTGAGACAGGTGAGGGGTCAGTGTCTGGGGCAGGAGCCGTGCACCTACCTGAGACAGGTGAGGGGTCAGTGTGCGGGGCAGGAGCCGAGCACCTACCTAAGACAGGTGAGGGGTCAGTGTGCGGAGCAGGAGCCGTGCACCTACCTGAGACAGGTGAGGGGTCAGTGTCTGGGGCAGGAGCCGTGCACCTACCTGAGACAGGTGAGGGGTCAGTGTACGGGGCAGGAGCCGAGAACCTACCTAAGACAGGTGAGGGGTCAGTGTCTGGAGCAGGAGCCGTGCACCTACCTGAGACAGGTGAGGGGTCAGTGTGCAGGGCAGGAGCCGTGCACCTACCTGAGACAGGTGAGGGGTCAGTGTCTGGAGCAGGAGCCATGCACCTACCTGAGACAGGTGAGGGGTCAGTGTCTGGGGCAGGAGCCGTGCACCTACCAGAGACAGGTGAGGGGTCAGTGTGCGGGGCAGAAGCCGTGCAGCTACCTGAGACAAGTGAGGGGTCAGTGTGTGGGGCAGAAGCCGTGCACCTACCTGAGACAGGTAAGGGGTCAGTGTGCGGGGCAGGAGCCGAGCACCTACCTGAGACAGGTGAGGGGTCAGTGTGTGGGGCAGGAGCCGTGCACCTACGTGAGACAGGTGAGGGGTCAGTGTGCGGGGCAGAAGCTGTGCACCTACCTGAGACAGGTGAGGGGTCAGTGTCTGGGGCAGGAGCCGTGCACCTACCTGAGACAGGTGAGGGGTCAGTGTCTGGGGCAGAAGCCGTGCACCTACCTGAGACAGGTGAGGGGTCAGTGTCTGGGGCAGGAGCCGTGCACCTACCTGAGACAGGTGAGGGGTCAGTGTGCGGGGCAGGAGCCGTGCACCTACCTGAGACAGGTGAGGGGTCAGTGTGCGGGGCAGGAGCCGTGCACCTACCTGAGACAGGTGAGGGGTCAGTGTGCGGGGCAGGAGCCGTGCACCTACCTGAGACAGGTGAGGGGTCAGTGTGCGGGGCAGGAGCCGTGCATCTACCTGAGACAGGTGAGGGGTCAGTGTGCGGGGCAGGAGCCGTGCATCTACCTGACACAGGTGAGGGGTCAGTGTGTGGGGCAGGAGCCGTGCACCTACCTGAGACAGGTAAGGGGTCAGTGTGTGGGGCAGGAGCCGTGCACCTACCTGAGACAGGTAAGGGGTCAGTGTGTGGGGCAGGAGCCGTGCAACTACCTGAGACAGGTAAGGGGTCAGTGTGTGGGGCAGGAGCCATGCACCTACCTGAGACAGGTGAGGGGTCAGTGTGTGGGGCAGGAGCCGTGCACCTACCTGAGACAGGTAAGGGGTCAGAGTGTGGGGCAGGAGCCATGCACCTACCTGAGACAGGTGAGGGGTCAGTGTGCGGGGCAGGAGCCGTGCACCTACATGGGACAGGTGAGGGGTCAGTGTGCGGGGCAGAAGCCGTGCACCTACCTGAGACAGGTGAGGGGTCAGTGTCTGGGGCAGGAGCCGTGCATCTACCTGAGACAGGTGAGGGGTCAGTGTCTGGGGCAGGAGCCGTGCACCTACCTGAGACAGGTGAGGGGTCAGTGTCTGGGGCAGGAGCCGTGCACCTACCTGAGACAGGTGAGGGGTCAGTGTCTGGGGCAGGAGCCGTGCACCTACCTGAGACAGGTGAGGGGTCAGTGTCTGGGGCAGGAGCCGCGCACCTACCTGAGACAGGTGAGGGGTCAGTGTCTGAGGCAGGAGCCGTGCACCTACCTGAGACAGGTGAGGGGTCAGTGTCTGGGGCAGGAGCCGTGCACCTACCTGAGACAGGTGAGGGGTCAGTGTCTGGGGCAGGAGCCGTGCACCTACCTGAGACAGGTGAGGGGTCAGTGTCTGGGGCAGGAGCCATGCACCTTCCTGAGGCAGGTGAGGGGTCAGTGTGCGGGGCAGAAGCCGTGCACCTACCTGAGACAGGTGAGGGGTCAGTGTGCGGGGCAGGAGCCGTGCATCTACCTGAGACAGGTGAGGGGTCAGTGTCTGGGGCAGAAGCCGTGCATCTACCCGAGACAGGTGAGGGGTCAGTGTGCGGGGCAGGAGCCGTGCACCTACCTGAGATAGGTGAGGGGTCAGTGTGCGGGGCAGGAGCCGTGCACCTACCTGAGACAGGTGAGGGGTCAGTGTCTGGGGCAGGAGCTGTGCACCTACCTTAGACAGGTGAGGGGTCAGTGTGCGGGGCTGGAGCCGTGCACCTACCTGAGACAGGTGAGGGGTCAGTGTGCAGGGCAGGAGCCGAGCACCTACCTGAGACAGGTGAGGGGTCAGTGTGCGTGGCAGGAGCCGTGCACCTACCTGAGACAGGTGAGGGGTCAGTGTGCGGGGCAGGAGCCGTGCACCTACCTGAGACAGGTGAGGGGTCAGTGTGCGGGGCAGGAGCCGTGCACCTACCTGAGACAGGTGAGGGGTCAGTGTGCGGGGCAGGTGCCGTGCACCTACCTGAGACAGATGAAGGCTCAGTGTCTGGGAAAGAAGCCGTGCACCTACCTGAGACAGGTGAGGGGTCAGTGTGCGGGGCAGGAGCCGTGCACCTACCTGAGACAGATGAGGGCTCAGTGTGCGGGGCAGAAGCCGTGCACCTACCTGAGGCAGGTGAGGGGTCAGTGTGCGGGGCAGAAGCCGTGCATCTACCTGAGACAGGTGAGGGGTCAGTGTGCGGGGCAGGAGCCGTGCACCTACCTGAGACAGGTAAGGGGTCAGTGTGTGGGGCAGGAGCCATGCACCTACCTGAGACAGGTGAGGGGTCAGTGTGTGGGGCAGGAGCCGTGCACCTACCTGAGACAGGTAAGGGGTCAGAGTGTGGGGCAGGAGCCATGCACCTACCTGAGACAGGTGAGGGGTCAGTGTGCGGGGCAGGAGCCGTGCACCTACATGGGACAGGTGAGGGGTCAGTGTGCGGGGCAGAAGCCGTGCACCTACCTGAGACAGGTGAGGGGTCAGTGTCTGGGGCAGGAGCCGTGCATCTACCTGAGACAGGTGAGGGGTCAGTGTCTGGGGCAGGAGCCGTGCACCTACCTGAGACAGGTGAGGGGTCAGTGTCTGGGGCAGGAGCCGTGCACCTACCTGAGACAGGTGAGGGGTCAGTGTCTGGGGCAGGAGCCGTGCACCTACCTGAGACAGGTGAGGGGTCAGTGTCTGGGGCAGGAGCCGCGCACCTACCTGAGACAGGTGAGGGGTCAGTGTCTGGGGCAGGAGCCGTGCACCTACCTGAGACAGGTGAGGGGTCAGTGTCTGGGGCAGGAGCCGTGCACCTACCTGAGACAGGTGAGGGGTCAGTGTCTGGGGCAGGAGCCGCGCACCTACCTGAGACAGGTGAGGGGTCAGTGTCTGGGGCAGGAGCCGTGCACCTACCTGAGACAGGTGAGGGGTCAGTGTCTGGGGCAGGAGCCGTGCACCTACCTGAGACAGGTGAGGGGTCAGTGTCTGGGGCAGGAGCCGTGCACCTACCTGAGACAGGTGAGGGGTCAGTGTCTGGGGCAGGAGGCATGCACCTTCCTGAGGCAGGTGAGGGGTCAGTGTGCGGGGCAGAAGCCGTGCACCTACCTGAGACAGGTGAGGGGTCAGTGTGCGGGGCAGGAGCCGTGCATCTACCTGAGACAGGTGAGGGGTCAGTGTCTGGGGCAGAAGCCGTGCATCTACCTGAGACAGGTGAGGGGTCAGTGTGCGGGGCAGGAGCCGTGCACCTACCTGAGATAGGTGAGGGGTCAGTGTGCGGGGCAGGAGCCGTGCACCTACCTGAGACAGGTGAGGGGTCAGTGTCTGGGGCAGGAGCTGTGCACCTACCTTAGACAGGTGAGGGGTCAGTGTGCGGGGCTGGAGTCGTGCACCTACCTGAGACAGGTGAGGGGTCAGTGTGCAGGGCAGGAGCCGAGCACCTACCTGAGACAGGTGAGGGGTCAGTGTGCGTGGCAGGAGCCGTGCACCTACCTGAGACAGGTGAGGGGTCAGTGTGCGGGGCAGAAGCCGTGCACCTACCTGAGACAGGTGAGGGGTCAGTGTGCGGGGCAGGAGCCGTGCACCTACCTGAGACAGGTGAGGGGTCAGTGTGCGGGGCAGGTGCCGTGCACCTACCTGAGACAGATGAAGGCTCAGTGTCTGGGGAAGAAGCCGTGCACCTACCTGAGACAGGTGAGGGGTCAGTGTGCGGGGCAGGAGCCGTGCACCTACCTGAGACAGATGAGGGCTCAGTGTGCGGGGCAGGAGCCGTGCACCTACCTGAGACAGGTGAGGGGTCAGTGTGCGGGGCAGGAGCCGTGCACCTACCTGAGACAGATGATGGCTCAGTGTCTGGGGAAGAAGCCGTGCACCTACCTGAGACAGGTGAGGGGTCAGTGTGCGGGGCAGGAGCCGTGCACCTACCTGAGACAGATGAGGGCTCAGTGTGCGGGGCAGGAGCCATGCACCTACCTGAGACGGGTGAGGGGTCAGTGTGCGGGGCAGGAGCCGAGCACCTACCTGAGACAGGTGAGGGGTCAGTGTGGGGGCAGGAGCCGTGCACCTACCTGAGACGGGTGAGGGGTCAGTGTGCGGGGCAGGAGCCGAGCACCTACCTGAGACAGGTAAGGGGTCAGTGTGTGGGGCAGGAGCCATGCACCTACCTGAGACAGGTGAGGGGTCAGTGTGTGGGGCAGGAGCCGTGCACCTACCTGAGACAGGTAAGGGGTCAGTGTGTGGGGCAGGAGCCGTGCACCTACCTGAGACAGGTAAGGGGTCAGTGTGTGGGGCAGGAGCCATGCACCTACCTGAGACAGGTGAGGGGTCAGTGTGTGGGGCAGGAGCCGTGCACCTACCTGAGACAGGTAAGGGGTCAGAGTGTGGGGCAGGAGCCATGCACCTACCTGAGACAGGTGAGGGGTCAGTGTGCGGGGCAGGAGCCGTGCACCTACATGGGACAGGTGAGGGGTCAGTGTGCGGGGCAGAAGCCGTGCACCTACCTGAGACAGGTGAGGGGTCAGTGTCTGGGGCAGGAGCCGTGCATCTACCTGAGACAGGTGAGGGGTCAGTGTCTGGGGCAGGAGCCGTGCACCTACCTGAGACAGGTGAGGGGTCAGTGTCTGGGGCAGGAGCCGTGCACCTACCTGAGACAGGTGAGGGGTCAGTGTCTGGGGCAGGAGCCGTGCACCTACCTGAGACAGGTGAGGGGTCAGTGTCTGGGGCAGGAGCCGCGCACCTACCTGAGACAGGTGAGGGGTCAGTGTCTGGGGCAGGAGCCGTGCACCTACCTGAGACAGGTGAGGGGTCAGTGTCTGGGGCAGGAGCCGTGCACCTACCTGAGACAGGTTAGGGGTCAGTGTCTGGGGCAGGAGCCGTGCACCTACCTGAGACAGGTGAGGGGTCAGTGTCTGGGGCAGGAGCCATGCACCTTCCTGAGGCAGGTGAGGGGTCAGTGTGCGGGGCAGAAGCCGTGCACCTACCTGAGACAGGTGAGGGGTCAGTGTGCGGGGCAGGAGCCGTGCATCTACCTGAGACAGGTGAGGGGTCAGTGTCTGGGGCAGAAGCCGTGCATCTACCTGAGACAGGTGAGGGGTCAGTGTGCGGGGCAGGAGCCGTGCACCTACCTGAGATAGGTGAGGGGTCAGTGTGCGGGGCAGGAGCCGTGCACCTACCTGAGACAGGTGAGGGGTCAGTGTCTGGGGCAGGAGCTGTGCACCTACCTTAGACAGGTGAGGGGTCAGTGTGCGGGGCTGGAGCCGTGCACCTACCTGAGACAGGTGAGGGGTCAGTGTGCAGGGCAGGAGCCGAGCACCTACCTGAGACAGGTGAGGGGTCAGTGTGCGTGGCAGGAGCCGTGCACCTACCTGAGACAGGTGAGGGGTCAGTGTGCGGGGCAGGAGCCGTGCACCTACCTGAGACAGGTGAGGGGTCAGTGTGCGGGGCAGGAGCCGTGCACCTACCTGAGACAGATGAGGGCTCAGTGTGCGGGGCAGGAGCCGTGCACCTACCTGAGACAGGTGAGGGGTCAGTGTGCGGGGCAGGAGCCGTGCACCTACCTGAGACAGATGATGGCTCAGTGTCTGGGGAAGAAGCCGTGCACCTACCTGAGACAGGTGAGGGGTCAGTGTGCGGGGCAGGAGCCGTGCACCTACCTGAGACAGATGAGGGCTCAGTGTGCGGGGCAGGAGCCGTGCACCTACCTGAGACGGGTGAGGGGTCAGTGTGCGGGGCAGGAGCCGAGCACCTACCTGAGACAGGTGAGGGGTCAGTGTGGGGGCAGGAGCCGTGCACCTACCTGAGACAGGTGAGGGGTCAGTGTGCGGGGCAGGAGCCGTGCACCTACCTGAGACAGGTGAGGGGTCAGTGTCTGGGGCAGAAGCCGTGCAGCTACCTGAGACAGGTGAGGGGTCAGTGTCTGGGGCAGGAGCCCTGCACCTACCTGAGACAGGTGAGGGGTCAGTGTGCGGGGCAGGAGCCCTGCACCTACCTGAGACAGGTGAGGGGTCAGTGTGCGGGGCAGGAGCTGTGCACCTACCTGAGACAGGTGAGGAGTCAGTGTGCGGGGCAGGAGCCGTGCACCTACCTGAGACAGGTGAGGGGTCAGTGTGCAGGGCAGGAGCCGAGCACCTACCTGAGACAGGTGAGGGGTCAGTGTGCGGGGCAGGAGCTGTGCACCTACCTGAGACAGGTGAGGGGTCAGTGTGAAGGGCAGGAGCCGTGCACCTACCTGAGACAGGTGAGGGGTCAGTGTCGGGGGCAGGAGCCGTGCACCTACCTGAGACAGGCGAGGGGTCAGTGTGCGGGGCAGGAGCCGTGCACCTACCTGAGACAGGTGAGGGATCAGTGTCTGGGGCAGGAGCCGTGCACCTACCTGAGATGGGTGAGGGGTCAGTGTGCGGGGCAGGAGCCGAGCACCTACCTGAGACAGGTGAGGGGTCATTGTGTGGGGCAGGAGCCGTGCACCTACCTGAGACAGGTGAGGGGTCAGTGTGCGGGGCAGGAGCCGAGGACCTACCTGAGACAGGTGAGGGGTCAGTGAGCGGAGCAGGAGCCATGCACCTACCTGAGACAGGTGAGGGGTCAGTGTGCGGAGCAGGAGGCGTGCACCTACCTGAGACAGGTGAGGGGTCAGTGTGCGGAACAGAAGCCGTGCACCTACCTGAGACAGGTGAGCGGTCAGTGTCTGGGTCAGGAGCCGTGCACCTACCTGAGACAGGTGAGGGGTCAGTGTGCGGGACAGGAGCCGTGCACCTACCTGAGACAGGTGAGGGGTCAGTGTGCGGAGCAGGAGCCGTGCACCTACCTGAGACAGGTGAGGGGTCAGTGTCTGGAGCAGGAGCCGTGCACCTACCTGAGACAGGTGAGGGGTCAGTGTCTGGGGCAGGAGCCGTGCACCTACCTGAGACAGGTGAGGGGTCAGTGTGCGGGGCAGGAGCCGAGCACCTACCTAAGACAGGTGAGGGGTCAGTGTCTGGAGCAGGAGCCGTGCACCTACCTGAGACAGGTGAGGGGTCAGTGTCTGGAGCAGGAGCCATGCACCTACCTGAGACAGGTGAGGGGTCAGTGTCTGGGGCAGGAGCCGTGCACCTACGTGAGACAGGTGAGGGGTCAGTGTGTGGGGCAGGAGCCGTGCACCTACCTGAGACAGGTGAGGGGTCAGTGTCTGGGGCAGAAGCCGTGCAGCTACCTGAGACAAGTGAGGGGTCAGTGTGTGGGGCAGGAGCCGTGCACCTACCTGAGACAGGTGAGGGGTCAGTGTGCGGGACAGGAGCCGTGCACCTACCTGAGACAGGTGAGGGGTCAGTGTGCGGAGCAGGAGCCGTGCACCTACCTGAGACAGGTGAGGGGTCAGTGTCTGGGGCAGGAGCCGTGCACCTACCTGAGACAGGTGAGGGGTCAGTGTCTGGGGCAGGAGCCGTGCACCTACCTGAGACAGGTGAGGGGTCAGTGTCTGGGGCAGGAGACGTGCACCTACCTGAGACAGGTGAGGGGTCAGTGTGCGGGGCAGGAGCCGAGCACCTACCTAAGACAGGTGAGGGGTCAGTGTGCGGAGCAGAAGCCGTGCACCTACCTGAGACAGGTGAGGGGTCAGTGTGCGGAGCAGAAGCCGTGCACCTACCTGAGACAGGTGAGGGGTCAGTGTCTGGGGCAGGAGCCGTGCACCTACCTGAGACAGGTGAGGGGTCAGTGTGCGGGGTAGGAGCCGAGCACCTACCTAAGACAGGTGAGGGGTCAGTGTGCGGAGCAGGAGCCGTGCACCTACCTGAGACAGGTGAGGGGTCAGTGTGCGGAGCAGAAGCCGTGCACCTACCTGAGACAGGTGAGGGGTCAGTGTCTGGGGCAGGGGCCGTGCACCTACCTGAGACAGGTGAGGGGTCAGTGTGCGGGGCAGGAGCCGAGCACCTACCTAAGACAGGTGAGGGGTCAGTGTCTGGAGCAGGAGCCGTGCACCTACCTGAGACAGGTGAGGGGTCAGTGTGCAGTGCAGGAGCCGTGCACCTACCTGAGACAGGTGAGGGGTCAGTGTCTGGAGCAGGAGCCATGCACCTACCTGAGACAGGTGAGGGGTCAGTGTCTGGGGCAGGAGCCGTGCACCTACCTGAGACAGGTGAGGGGTCAGTGTGTGGGGCAGGAGCCGTGCACCTACCTGAGACAGGTGAGGGGTCAGTGTCTGGGGCAGAAGCCGTGCAGCTACCTGGGACAAGTGAGGGGTCAGTGTGTGGGGCAGAAGCCGTGCACCTACCTGAGACAGGTGAGGGGTCAGTGTGCGGGGCAGGAGCCGAGCACCTACCTGAGACAGGTGAGGGGTCAGTGTGCGGGGCAGGAGCCGTGCACCTACCTGAGACAGGTGAGGGGTCAGTGTGCGGGGCAGGAGCCGTGTACCTACCTGAGACAGGTGAGGGGTCAGTGTGCGGAGCAGGAGCCGTGCACCTACCTGAGACAGGTGAGGGGTCAGTATGCGGGGCAGGAGCCGTGCACCTACCTGAGACAGGTGAGGGGTCAGTGTGCGGGGCAGGAGCCGTGCACCTACCTGAGACAGGTGAGAGGTCAGTGTGCGGGGCAGGAGCCGTGCACCTACCTGAGACAGGTGAGGGGTCAGTGTGCGGAGCAGGAGCCGTGCACCTACCTGAGACAGGTGAGGGGTCAGTGTGCGGAGCAGGAGCCGTGCACCTACCTGAGACAGGTGAGGGGTCAGTGTGCAGGGCAGGAGCCGAGCACCTACCTGAGACAGGTGAGGGGTCAGTGTGCAGGGCAGGAGCCGAGCACCTACCTGAGACAGGTGAGGGGTCAGTGTGCGGGGCAGGAGCCGTGCACCTACCTGAGACAGGTGAGAGGTCAGTGTGCGGGGCAGGAGCCGAGCACCTACCTGAGACAGGTGAGGGGTCAGTGTGCGGGGCAGGAGCTGTGCACCTACCTGAGACAGGTGAGGAGTCAGTGTGCGGGGCAGGAGCCGTGCACCTACCTGAGACAGGTGAGGGGTCAGTGTGCAGGGCAGGAGCCGAGCACCTACCTGAGACAGGTGAGGGGTCAGTGTGCAGGGCAGGAGCCGAGCACCTACCTGAGACAGGTGAGGGGTCAGTGTGCAGGGCAGGAGCCGAGCACCTACCTGAGACAGGTGAGGGGTCAGTGTGCAGGGCAGGAGCTGTGCATCTACCTGAGACAGGTGAGGGGTCAGTGTGCGTGGCAGGAGCCGTGCACCTACCTGAGACAGGTGAGGGGTCAGTGTGCGGGGCAGGAGCCGTGCACCTACCTGAGACAGGTGAGAGGTCAGTGTGCAAGGCAGGAGCCGTGCACCTACCTGAGACAGATGAGGGCTCAGTGTCTAGGGCAGAAGCCGTGCACCTACCTGAGACAGGTGAGGGGTCAGTGTGAGGGGCAGGAGCCGTGCACCTACCTGAGACAGATGAGGGCTCAGTGTGCGAGGCAGGAGCCGTGCACCTACCTGAGACAGGTGAGGGGTCAGTGTGCGGGGCAGAAGCCGTGCACCTACCTGAGACAAGTGAGGGGTCAGTGTGCGGGGCAGGAGCCGTGCACCTACCTGAGACAGGTGAGGGGTCAGTGTCTGGGGCAGGAGCCGTGCACCTACCTGAGACAGGTGAGGGGTCAGTGTGCGGGGCAGGAGCCGTGCACCTACCTGAGACAGGTGAGGGGTCAGTGTGTGGGGCAGGAGCCGTGCACCTACCTGAGACAGGTGAGGGGTCAGTGTGCGGGGCAGGAGCCGTGCACCTATCTGAGACAGGTGAGGGGTCAGTGTCTGGGGCAGAAGCCGTGCACCTATCTGAGACAGGTGAGGGGTCAGTGTGCGGGGCAGGAGCCGTGCATCTACCTGAGACAGGTGAGGGGTCAGTGTCTGGGGCAGAAGCCGTGCATCTACCTGAGACAGGTGAGGGGTCAGTGTGCGGGGCAGGAGCCGTGCACCTACCTGAGACAGGTGAGGGGTCAGTGTGCGGGGCAGGAGCCGTGCATCTACCTGAGACAGGTGAGGGGTCAGTGTGCGGGGCAGGAGCCGTGCACCTACCTGAGACAGGTGAGGGCTCAGTGTGTGGGGCAGGAGCCATGCACCTACCTGAGACAGGTGAGGGGTCAGTGTGCAGGGCAGAAGCTGTGCACCTACCTGAGACAGGTGAGGGCTCAGTGTGCAGGGCAGAAGCTGTGCACCTACCTGAGACAGGTGAGGGGTCAGTGTGCGGGGCAGGAGCCGTGCACCTACCTAAGACAGGTGAGGGGTCAGTGTCTGGGGCAGGTGCCGTGCATCTACCTGAGACAGGTGAGGGGTCAGTGTCTGGGGCAGGAGCCGTGCACCTACCTGAGACAGGTGAGGGGTCAGTGTGCGGGGCAGGAGCCGTGCACCTACCTGAGACAGGTGAGGGCTCAGTGTGCGGGGCAGGAGCCATGCACCTACCTGAGACAGGTGAGGGGTCAGTGTGCAGGGCAGAAGCTGTGCACCTACCTGAGACAGGTGAGGGGTCAGTGTCTGGGGCAGGAGCCGTGCACCTACCTGAGACAGGTGAGGGGTCAGTGTCTGGGGCAGGAGCCGTGCACCTACCTGAGACAGGTGAGGGGTCAGTGTCTGGGGCAGGAGCCGTGCACCTACCTGAGACAGGTGAGGGGTCAGTGTGCAGGGCAGAAGCTGTGCACCTACCTGAGACAGGTGAGGGGTCAGTGTCTGGGGCAGGAGCCGTGCACCTACCTGAGACAGGTGAGGGGTCAGTGTCTGGGGCAGGAGCCGTGCACCTACCTGAGACAGGTGAGGGGTCAGTGTCTGGGGCAGGAGCCGTGCACCTACCTGAGACAGGTGAGGGTTCAGTGTCTGGGGCAGGAGCCGTGCACCTACCTGAGACAGGTGAGGAGTCAGTGTGCGGGGCAGGAGATTTGCACCTACCTGAGACAGGTGAGAGGTCAGTGTGCGGGGCAGAAGCCGTGCACCTACCTGAGACAGGTGAGGGGTCAGTGTGTGGGGCAGAAGCCGTGCACCTACCTGAGACAGGTGAGGGGTCAGTGTGCGGAGCAGAAGCCGTGCATCTACCTGAGACAGGTGAGGGGTCAGTGTGCGGGGCAGAAGCCGTGCATCTACCTGAGACAGGTGAGGGGTCAGTGTCTGGGACAGGAGCCGAGCACCTACATGAGACAGGTGAGGGGTCAGTGTGCGGAGCAGGAGCCGTGCATCTACCTGAGACAGGTGAGGGGTCAGTGTGTGGGGCAGGAGCCGTGCACCTACCTGAGACAGGTGAGGGGTCAGTGTGCGGGGCAGGAGCCGTGCATCTACCTGACACAGGTGAGGGGTCAGTGTGTGGGGCAGGAGCCGTGCACCTACCTGAGACAGGTGAGGGGTCAGTGTCGGGGACAGGAGCCGAGCACCTACATGAGACAGGTGAGGGGTCAGTGTGCGGAGCAGGAGCCGTGCATCTACCTGAGACAGGTGAGGGGTCAGTGTCTGGGGCAGGAGCCGTGCACCTACCTGAGACAGGTGAGGGGTCAGTGTCTGGGGCAGGAGCCGTGCACCTACCTGAGACAGGTGAGGGTTCAGTGTCTGGGGCAGGAGCCGTGCACCTACCTGAGACAGGTGAGGAGTCAGTGTGCGGGGCAGGAGCTTTGCACCTACCTGAGACAGGTGAGGGGTCAGTGTCTGGGGCAGAAGCCGTGCACCTACCTGAGACAGGTGAGGGGTCAGTGTGTGGGGCAGAAGCCGTGCACCTACCTGAGACAGGTGAGGGGTCAGTGTCTGGGGCAGGAGCCGTGCACCTACCTGAGACAGGTGAGGGGTCAGTGTCTGGGGCAGGAGCCGTGCACCTACCTGAGACAGGTGAGGGGTCAGTGTCTGGGGCAGGAGCCGCGCACCTACCTGAGACAGGTGAGGGGTCAGTGTCTGGGGCAGGAGCCGCGCACCTACCTGAGACAGGTGAGGGGTCAGTGTCTGGGGCAGGAGCCGTGCACCTACCTGAGACAGGTGAGGGGTCAGTGTCTGGGGCAGGAGCCGTGCACCTACCTGAGACAGGTGAGGGGTCAGTGTCTGGGGCAGGAGCCGTGCACCTACCTGAGACAGGTGAGGGGTCAGTGTCTGGGGCAGGAGCCATGCACCTTCCTGAGACAGGTGAGGGGTCAGTGTGCGGGGCAGAAGCCGTGCACCTACCTGAGACAGGTGAGGGGTCAATGTCTGGGGCAGAAGCCGTGCATCTACCTGAGACAGGTGAGGGGTCAGTGTGCGGGGCAGGAGCCGTGCACCTACCTGAGATAGGTGAGGGGTCAGTGTGCGGGGCAGGAGCCGTGCACCTACCTGAGACAGGTGAGGGGTCAGTGTCTGGGGCAGGAGCTGTGCACCTACCTTAGACAGGTGAGGGGTCAGTGTGCGGGGCTGGAGCCGTGCACCTACCTGAGACAGGTGAGGGGTCAGTGTGAGGGGCAGGAGCCGTGCATCTACCTGAGACAGGTGAGGGGTCAGTGTGCGGGGCAGGAGCCGTGCATCTACCTGAGACAGGTAAGGGGTCAGTGTGCGGGGCAGGAGCCGTGCATCTACCTGAGACAGGTGAGGGGTCAGTGTGCGGGGCTGGAGCCATGCACCTACCTGAGACAGGTGAGGGGTCAGTGTGCGGAGCAGGAGCCGTGCACCTACCTGAGACAGGTGAGGGGTCAGTGTGCGGGGCTGGAGCCGTGCACCTACCTGAGACAGGTGAGGGGTCAGTGTGCGGGGCTGGAGCCGTGCACCTACCTGAGACAGGTGAGGGGTCAGTGTGCGGAGCAGGAGCCATGCACCTACCTGAGACAGGTGAGGGGTCAGTGTGCGGGGCTGGAGCCGTGCACCTACCTGAGACAGGTGAGGGGTCAGTGTGCGGGGCAGAAGCCGTGCATCTACCTGAGACAGGTGAGGGGTCAGTGTGTGGGGCAGGAGCCGTGCACCTACCTGAGACAGGTGAGGGGTCAGTGTGTGGGGCAGGAGCCGTGCACCTACCTGAGACAGGTGAGGGGTCAGTGTCTGGGGCAGAAGCCGTGCACCTACCTGAGACAGGTGAGGGGTCAGTGTCTGGGGCAGAAGCCGTGCACCTACCTGAGACAGGTGAGGGGTCAGTGTCTGGGGCAGGAGCCGTGCACCTACCTGAGACAGGTGAGGGGTCAGTGTGCGGGGCAGGAGCCGTGCACCTACCTGAGACAGGTGAGGGCTCAGTGTGCGGTGCAGAAGCCATGCACCTACCTGAGACAGGTGAGGGGTCAGTGTGCGGGGCAGGAGCCGTGCACCTACCTGAGACAGGTGAGGGGTCAGTGTCTGGAGCAGGAGCTGTGCACCTACCTGAGACAGGTGAGGGGTCAGTGTGCGGGGCAGGAGCTGTGCACCTACCTGAGACAGGTGAGGGGTTAGTGTGCGGGGCAGGAGCTGTGCACCTACCTGAGACAGGTGAGGGGTTAGTGTGCGGGGCAGGAGCCGTGCACCTACCTGAGACAGGTGAGGGGTCAGTGTGTGGGGCAGGAGCCGTGCACCTACATGAGACAGGTGAGGGGTCAGTGTGCGGAGCAGGAGCCGTGCACCTACCTGAGACAGGTGAGGGGTCAGTGCCTGGGGCAGAAGCCGTGCACCTACCTGAGACAGGTGAGGGCTCAGTGTGCGGGGCAGGAGCCGTGCACCTACCTGAGACAGGTGAGGGCTCAGTGTCTGGGGCAGAAACCGTGCACCTACCTGAGACAGGTGAGGGGTCAGTGTGCGGGGCAGGAGCCGTGCACCTACCTGAGACAGGTGAGGGCTCAGTGTGCGGGGCAGTAGCCGTGCACCTACCTGAGACAGGTGAGGGGTCAGTGTGCGAGGCAGGAGCCGTGCATCTACCTGAGACAGGTGAGGGCTCAGTGTCTGGGGCAGAAGCCGTGCACCTACCTGAGACAGGTGAGGGGTCAGTGTGCGGGGCAGGAGCCGTGCACCTACCTGAGACAGGTGAGGGCTCAGTGTCTGGGGCAGAAGCCGTGCACCTACCTGAGACAGGTGAGGGGTCAGTGTGCGGGGCAGGAGCCGTGCACCTACCTGAGACAGGTGAGGGCTCAGTGTCTGGGGCAGAAGCCGTGCACCTACCTGAGACAGGTGAGGGCTCAGTGTGCGGGGCAGGAGCCGTGCACCTACCTGAGACAGGTGAGGGCTCAGTGTCTGGGGCAGAAGCCGTGCACCTACCTGAGACAGGTGAGGGGTCAGTGTGCGGGGCAGGAGCCGTGCACCTACCTGAGACAGGTGAGGGGTCAGTGTCTGGGGCAGGAGCCGTGCACCTACCTGAGACAGGTGAGGGGGTCAGTGTCTGGGGCAGGAGCCGCGCACCTACCTGAGACAAGTGAGGGGTCAGTGTCTGGGGCAGGAGCCGTGCACCTACCTGAGACAGGTGAGGGGTCAGTGTCTGGGGCAGGAGCCGTGCACCTACCTGAGACAGGTGAGGGGTCAGTGTCTGGGGCAGGAGCCGTGCACCTACCTGAGACAGGTGAGGGGTCAGTGTCTGGGGCAGGAGCCGTGCACCTACCTGAGACAGGTGAGGGGTCATTGTGCAGGGCAGAAGCCGTGCACCTACCTGAGACAGGTGAGGGGTCAGTGTCTGGGGCAGAAGCCGTGCATCTACCTGAGACAGGTGAGGGGTCAGTGTGCGGGGCAGGATCCATGCATCTACCTGAGACAGGTGAGGGGTCAGTGTGCGGGGCAGGAGCCGTGCATCTACCTGAGACAGGTGAGGGGTCAGTGTGCGGGGCTGGAGCCGTGCACCTACCTGAGACAGGTGAGGGGTCAGTGTGCGGAGCAGGAGCCGTGCACCTACCTGAGACAGGTGAGGGGTCAGTGTGCGGGGCTGGAGCCGTGCACCTACCTGAGACAGGTGAGGGGTCAGTGTGCGGGGCTGGAGCCGTGCACCTACCTGAGACAGGTGAGGGGTCAGTGTGCGGGGCAGGAGCCGTGCACCTACCTGAGACAGGTGAGGGGTCAGTGTGCGGAGCAGGAGCCATGCACCTACCTGAGACAGGTGAGGGGTCAGTGTGCGGGGCTGGAGCCATGCACCTACCTGAGACAGGTGAGGGGTTAGTGTGCGGGGCAGAAGCCGTGCACCTACCTGAGACAGGTGAGGGGTCAGTGTCTGGGGCTGAAGCCGTGCATCTACCTGAGACAGGTGAGGGGTCAGTGTGTGGGGCAGGAGCCGTGCACCTACCTGAGACAGGTGGGGGGTCAGTGTCTGGGGCAGAAGCCGTGCACCTACCTGAGACAGGTGAGGGGTCAGTGTGCGGGGCAGGAGCCGTGCATCTACCTGAGACAGGTGAGGGGTCAGTGTGTGGGGCAGGAGCCGTGCACCTACCTGAGACAGGTGGGGGGTCAGTGTCTGGGGCAGAAGCCGTGCACCTACCTGAGACAGGTGAGGGGTCAGTGTCTGGGGCAGAAGCCGTGCACCTACCTGAGACAGGTGAGGGGTCAGTGTCTGGGGCAGGAGCCGTGCACCTACCTGAGACAGGTGAGGGGTCAGTGTCTGGGGCAGGAGCCGTGCACCTACCTGAGACAGGTGAGGGGTCAGTGTGCGGGGCAGAAGCCGTGCACCTACCTGAGACAGGTGAGGGGTCAGTGTCTGGGGCAGAAGCCGTGCATCTACCTGAGACAGGTGAGGGGTCAGTGTGCGGGGCAGGAGCCGTGCACCTACCTGAGACAGGTGAGGGGTCAGTGTCTGGGGCAGGAGCTGTGCACCTACCTGAGACAGGTGAGGGGTCAGTGTGCGGGGCAGGAGCCGTGCACCTACCTGAGACAGGTGAGGGGTCAGTGTCTGGGGCAGGAGCTGTGCACCTACCTGAGACAGGTGAGGGGTCAGTGTGCGGGGCTGGAGCCGTGCACCTACCTAAGACAGGTGAGGGGTCAGTGTGCGGGGCAGGAGCCGTGCATCTACCTGAGACAGGTGAGGGGTCAGTGTGCGGGGCAGGAGCCGTGCATCTACCTGAGACAGGTGAGGGGTCAGTGTGCGGGGCTGGAGCCGTGCACCTACCTGAGACAGGTGAGGGGTCAGTGTGCGGAGCAGGAGCCGTGCACCTACCTGAGACAGGTGAGGGGTCAGTGTGCGGGGCTGGAGCCGTGCACCTACCTGAGACAGGTGAGGGGTCAGTGTGCGGGGCTGGAGCCGTGCACCTACCTGAGACAGGTGAGGGGTCAGTGTGCGGAGCAGGAGCCATGCACCTACCTGAGACAGGTGAGGGGTCAGTGTGCGGGGCTGGAGCCGTGCACCTACCTGAGACAGGTGAGGGGTCAGTGTGCGGGGCAGGAGCCGTGCACCTATCTGAGACAGGTGAGGGGTCAGTGTCTGGGGCAGAAGCCGTGCATCTACCTGAGACAGGTGAGGGGTCAGTGTCTGGGGCAGAAGCCGTGCACCTACCTGAGACAGGTGAGGGGTCAGTGTCTGGGGCAGAAGCCGTGCACCTACCTGAGACAGGTGAGGGGTCAGTGTCTGGGGCAGAAGCCGTGCACCTACCTGAGACAGGTGAGGGGTCAGTGTGCGGGGCAGGAGCCGTACACCTACCTGAGACAGGTGAGGGGTCAGTGTGCAAGGCAGGAGCCGTGCACCTACCTGAGACAGGTGAGGGGTCAGTGTGCAAGGCAGGAGCCGTGCACCTACCTGAGACAGGTGAGGGGTCAGTGTGCGAGGCAGGAGCCGTGCATCTACCTGAGACAGGTGAGGGGTCAGTGTGCGGGGCAGGAGCCGTGCACCTACCTGAGACAGGGTAGGGGTCAGTGTGCGGAGCAGGAGCCGTGCACCTACCTGAGACAGGTGAGGGGTCAGTGTGCGGTGCAGAAGCCATGCACCTACCTGAGACAGGTGAGGGGTCAGTGTGCGGGGCAGGAGCCGTGCACCTACCTGAGACAGGTGAGGGGTCAGTGTGCGGTGCAGAAGCCATGCACCTACCTGAGACAGGTGAGGGGTTAGTGTGCGAGGCAGGAGCTGTGCACCTACCTGAGACAGGTGAGGGGTTAGTGTGCGGGGCAGGAGCCGTGCACCTACCTGAGACAGGTGAGGGGTCAGTGTGTGGGGCAGGAGCCGTGCACCTACATGAGACAGGTGGGGGGTCAGTGTGCGGAGCAGGAGCCGTGCACCTACCTGAGACAGGTGAGGGGTCAGTGCCTGGGGCAGAAGCCGTGCACCTACCTGAGACAGGTGAGGGCTCAGTGTGTGGGGCAGGAGCCGTGCACCTACCTGAGACAGGTGAGGGCTCAGTGTCTGGGGCAGAAGCCGTGCACCTACCTGAGACAGGTGAGGGGTCAGTGTGCGGGGCAGGAGCCCTGCACCTACCTGAGACAGGTGAGTGGTCAGTGTGCGGGGCAGGAGCCGTGCACCTACCTGAGACAGGTGAGGGCTCAGTGTGCGGGGCAGGAGCCGTGCACCTACCTGAGACAGGTGAGGGCTCAGTGTGCGGGGCAGGAGCCGTGCACCTACCTGAGACAGGTGAGGGCTCAGTATCTGGGGCAGAAGCCGTGCACCTACCTGAGACAGATGAGGGGTCAGTGTGCGGGGCAGGAGCCGTGCACCTACCTGAGACAGGTGAGGGGTCAGTGTGCGGAGCAGGAGCCGTGCACCTACCTGAGACAGGTGAGGGGTCAGTGTGCGGAGCAGGAGCCGTGCACCTACCTGAGACAGGTGAGGGGTCAGTGTGCAGGGCAGGAGCCATGCACCTACCTGAGACAGGTGAGGGGTCAGTGTGCGGAACAGGAGCCGTGCACCTACCTGAGACAGGTGAGGGGTCAGTGTGCAGGGCAGGAGCCGTGCACCTACCTGAGACAGGTGAGCGGTCAGTGTCTGGGTCAGGAGCCGTGCACCTACTTGAGACAGGTGAGGGGTCAGTGTGCGGGGCAGGAGCCGTGCACCTACCTGAGACAGGTGAGGGGTCAGTGTGCGGAGCAGGAGCCGTGCACCTACCTGAGACAGGTGAGGGGTCAGTGTGCGGGGCAGGAGCCGTGCACCTACCTGAGACAGGTGAGGGGTCAGTGTGCGGAGCAGGAGCCGTGCACCTACCTGAGACAGGTGAGGGGTCAGTGTGCGGGGCAGGAGCCGTGCACCTACCTGAGACAGGTGAGGGGTCAGTGTGCGGAGCAGGAGCCGTGCACCTACCTGAGGCAGGTGAGGGGTCAGTGTCTAGAGCAGGAGCCGTGCACCTACCTGTGACAGGTGAGGGGTCAGTGTCTGGGGCAGGAGCCGTGCACCTACCTGAGACAGGTGAGGGGTCAGTGTGCGGGGCAGGAGCCGAGCACCTACCTGAGACAGGTGAGGGGTCAGTGTGCGGGGCAGGAGCCGAGCACCTACCTGAGACAGGTGAGGGGTCAGTGTGCGGGGCAGGAGCCGTGCACCTACCTGAGACAGGTGAGGGGTCAGTGTCTGGAGCAGGAGCCATGCACCTACCTGAGACAGGTGAGGGGTCAGTGTCTGGGGCAGGAGCCGTGCACCTACCTGAGACAGGTGAGGGGTCAGTGTGTGGGGCAGGAGCCGTGCACCTACCTGAGACAGGTGAGGGGTCAGTGTCTGGGGCAGAAGCCGTGCAGCTACCTGAGACAGGTGAGGGGTCAGTGTGCGGGGCAGAAGCTGTGCACCTACCTGAGACAGGTGAGGGGTCAGTGTCTGGGGCAGGAGCCGTGCATCTACCTGAGACAGGTGAGGGGTCAGTGTCTGGGGCAGAAGCCGTGCACCTACCTGAGACAGGTGAGGGGTCAGTGTCTGGGGCAGGAGCCGTGCACCTACCTGAGACAGGTGAGGGGTCAGTGTCTGGGGCAGGAGCCGTGCACCTACCTGAGACAGGTGAGGGGTCAGTGTCTGGGGCAGGAGCCGTGCACCTACCTGAGACAGGTGAGGGGTCAGTGTGTGGGGCAGAAGCCGTGCACCTACCTGAGACAGGTGAGGGGTCAGTGTGCGGGGCAGGAGCCGTGTACCTACCTGAGACAGGTGAGGGGTCAGTGTCTGGGGCAGGAGCTGTGCACCTACCTGAGACAGGTGAGGGGTCAGTGTCTGGGGCAGGAGCCGTGCACCTACCTGAGACAGGTGAGGGGTCAGTGTGCGGGGCAGGAGCCGTGCACCTACCTGAGACAGGTGAGGGGTCAGTGTGCGGGGCAGGAGCCGTGCACCTACCTGAGACAGGTGAGGGGTCAGTGTGCGGGGCAGGAGCCGTGCACCTACCTGAGACAGGTGAGGGGTCAGTGTGCGGGGCAGAAGCCGTGCACCTACCTGAGACAGGTGAGGGGTCAGTGTCTGGGGCAGAAGCCGTGCATCTACCTGAGACAGGTGAGGGGTCAGTGTGCGGGGCAGGAGCCGTGCACCTACCTGAGACAGGTGAGGGGTCAGTGTCTGGGGCAGGAGCTGTGCACCTACCTGAGACAGGTGAGGGGTCAGTGTGCGGGGCAGGAGCCGTGCACCTACCTGAGACAGGTGAGGGGTCAGTGTCTGGGGCAGGAGCTGTGCACCTACCTGAGACAGGTGAGGGGTCAGTGTGCGGGGCTGGAGCCGTGCACCTACCTAAGACAGGTGAGGGGTCAGTGTGCGGAGCAGGAGCCGTGCATCTACCTGAGACAGGTGAGGGGTCAGTGTGCGGGGCAGGAGCCGTGCATCTACCTGAGACAGGTGAGGGGTCAGTGTGCGGGGCTGGAGCCGTGCACCTACCTGAGACAGGTGAGGGGTCAGTGTGCGGAGCAGGAGCCGTGCACCTACCTGAGACAGGTGAGGGGTCAGTGTGCGGGGCTGGAGCCGTGCACCTACCTGAGACAGGTGAGGGGTCAGTGTGCGGGGCTGGAGCCGTGCACCTACCTGAGACAGGTGAGGGGTCAGTGTGCGGAGCAGGAGCCATGCACCTACCTGAGACAGGTGAGGGGTCAGTGTGCGGGGCTGGAGCCGTGCACCTACCTGAGACAGGTGAGGGGTCAGTGTGCGGGGCAGGAGCCGTGCACCTATCTGAGACAGGTGAGGGGTCAGTGTCTGGGGCAGAAGCCGTGCATCTACCTGAGACAGGTGAGGGGTCAGTGTCTGAGGCAGAAGCCGTGCACCTACCTGAGACAGGTGAGGGGTCAGTGTCTGGGGCAGAAGCCGTGCACCTACCTGAGACAGGTGAGGGGTCAGTGTCTGGGGCAGAAGCCGTGCACCTACCTGAGACAGGTGAGGGATCAGTGTCTGGGGCAGGAGCCGTGCACCTACCTGAGACAGGTGAGGGGTCAGTGTGCGGGGCAGGAGCCGTACACCTAACTGAGACAGGTGAGGGGTCAGTGTGCAAGGCAGGAGCCGTGCACCTACCTGAGACAGGTGAGGGGTCAGTGTGCAAGGCAGGAGCCGTGCACCTACCTGAGACAGGTGAGGGGTCAGTGTGCGAGGCAGGAGCCGTGCATCTACCTGAGACAGGTGAGGGGTCAGTGTGCGGGGCAGGAGCCGTGCACCTACCTGAGACAGGGTAGGGGTCAGTGTGCGGAGCAGGAGCCGTGCACCTACCTGAGACAGGTGAGGGGTCAGTGTGCGGTGCAGAAGCCATGCACCTACCTGAGACAGGTGAGGGGTCAGTGTGCGGGGCAGGAGCCGTGCACCTACCTGAGACAGGTGAGGGGTCAGTGTGCGGTGCAGAAGCCATGCACCTACCTGAGACAGGTGAGGGGTTAGTGTGCGGGGCAGGAGCTGTGCACCTACCTGAGACAGGTGAGGGGTTAGTGTGCGGGGCAGGAGCCGTGCACCTACCTGAGACAGGTGAGGGGTCAGTGTGTGGGGCAGGAGCCGTGCACCTACATGAGACAGGTGGGGGGTCAGTGTGCGGAGCAGGAGCCGTGCACCTACCTGAGACAGGTGAGGGGTCAGTGCCTGGGGCAGAAGCCGTGCACCTACCTGAGACAGGTGAGGGCTCAGTGTGTGGGGCAGGAGCCGTGCACCTACCTGAGACAGGTGAGGGCTCAGTGTCTGGGGCAGAAGCCGTGCACCTACCTGAGACAGGTGAGGGGTCAGTGTGCGGGGCAGGAGCCCTGCACCTACCTGAGACAGGTGAGTGGTCAGTGTGCGGGGCAGGAGCCGTGCACCTACCTGAGACAGGTGAGGGCTCAGTGTGCGGGGCAGGAGCCGTGCACCTACCTGAGACAGGTGAGGGCTCAGTGTGCGGGGCAGGAGCCGTGCACCTACCTGAGACAGGTGAGGGCTCAGTATCTGGGGCAGAAGCCGTGCACCTACCTGAGACAGATGAGGGGTCAGTGTGCGGGGCAGGAGCCGTGCACCTACCTGAGACAGGTGAGGGGTCAGTGTGCGGAGCAGGAGCCGTGCACCTACCTGAGACAGGTGAGGGGTCAGTGTGCGGAGCAGGAGCCGTGCACCTACCTGAGACAGGTGAGGGGTCAGTGTGCAGGGCAGGAGCCATGCACCTACCTGAGACAGGTGAGGGGTCAGTGTGCGGAACAGGAGCCGTGCACCTACCTGAGACAGGTGAGGGGTCAGTGTGCAGGGCAGGAGCCGTGCACCTACCTGAGACAGGTGAGCGGTCAGTGTCTGGGTCAGGAGCCGTGCACCTACTTGAGACAGGTGAGGGGTCAGTGTGCGGGGCAGGAGCCGTGCACCTACCTGAGACAGGTGAGGGGTCAGTGTGCGGAGCAGGAGCCGTGCACCTACCTGAGACAGGTGAGGGGTCAGTGTGCGGGGCAGGAGCCGTGCACCTACCTGAGACAGGTGAGGGGTCAGTGTGCGGAGCAGGAGCCGTGCACCTACCTGAGACAGGTGAGGGGTCAGTGTGCGGGGCAGGAGCCGTGCACCTACCTGAGACAGGTGAGGGGTCAGTGTGCGGAGCAGGAGCCGTGCACCTACCTGAGGCAGGTGAGGGGTCAGTGTCTAGAGCAGGAGCCGTGCACCTACCTGTGACAGGTGAGGGGTCAGTGTCTGGGGCAGGAGCCGTGCACCTACCTGAGACAGGTGAGGGGTCAGTGTGCGGGGCAGGAGCCGAGCACCTACCTGAGACAGGTGAGGGGTCAGTGTGCGGGGCAGGAGCCGAGCACCTACCTGAGACAGGTGAGGGGTCAGTGTCTGGAGCAGGAGCCATGCACCTACCTGAGACAGGTGAGGGGTCAGTGTCTGGGGCAGGAGCCGTGCACCTACCTGAGACAGGTGAGGGGTCAGTGTCTGGGGCAGGAGCCGTGCACCTACCTGAGACAGGTGAGGGGTCAGTGTCTGGGGCAGAAGCCGTGCAGCTACCTGAGACAGGTGAGGGGTCAGTGTGCGGGGCAGAAGCTGTGCACCTACCTGAGACAGGTGAGGGGTCAGTGTCTGGGGCAGGAGCCGTGCATCTACCTGAGACAGGTGAGGGGTCAGTGTCTGGGGCAGAAGCCGTGCACCTACCTGAGACAGGTGAGGGGTCAGTGTCTGGGGCAGGAGCCGTGCACCTACCTGAGACAGGTGAGGGGTCAGTGTCTGGGGCAGGAGCCGTGCACCTACCTGAGACAGGTGAGGGGTCAGTGTCTGGGGCAGGAGCCGTGCACCTACCTGAGACAGGTGAGGGGTCAGTGTGTGGGGCAGAAGCCGTGCACCTACCTGAGACAGGTGAGGGGTCAGTGTGCGGGGCAGGAGCCGTGTACCTACCTGAGACAGGTGAGGGGTCAGTGTCTGGGGCAGGAGCTGTGCACCTTCCTGAGACAGGTGAGGGGTCAGTGTCTGGGGCAGGAGCCGTGCACCTACCTGAGACAGGTGAGGGGTCAGTGTGCGGGGCAGGAGCCGTGCACCTACCTGAGACAGGTGAGGGGTCAGTGTGCGGGGCAGGAGCCGTGCACCTACCTGAGACAGGTGAGGGGTCAGTGTGCGGGGAAGAAGCCGTGCACCTACCTGAGACAGGTGAGGGGTCAGTGTGCGAGGCAGAAGCCGTGCACCTACCTGAGACAGGTGAGGGGTCAGTGTCTGGGGCAGGAGCCGTGCACCTACCTGAGACAGGTGAGGGGTCAGTGTGCGGGGCAGGAGCTGTGCACCTACCTGAGACAGGTGAGGGGTCAGTGTGCGGGGCCGGAGCCGTGCACCTACCTGAGACAGGTGAGGGGTCAGTGTGCGGGGCAGGAGCCGTGTACCTACCTGAGACAGGTGAGGGGTCAGTGTGCGGGGCAGGAGCCGTGCACCTACCTGAGACAGGTGAGGGGTCAGTGTGCGGGGCAAGAGCCGTGCACCTACCTGAGACAGGTGAGGGGTCAGTGTGCGGAGCAGGAGCCATGCACCTACCTGAGACAGGTGAGGGGTCAGTGTGCGGGGCTGGAGCCGTGCACCTACCTGAGACAGGTGAGGGGTCAGTGTGCGGGGCAGGAGCCGTGCACCTATCTGAGACAGGTGAGGGGTCAGTGTCTGGGGCAGAAGCCGTGCATCTACCTGAGACAGGTGAGGGGTCAGTGTCTGGGGCAGAAGCCGTGCACCTACCTGAGACAGGTGAGGGGTCAGTGTCTGGGGCAGAAGCCGTGCACCTACCTGAGACAGGTGAGGGGTCAGTGTCTGGGGCAGAAGCCGTGCACCTACCTGAGACAGGTGAGGGATCAGTGTCTGGGGCAGGAGCCGTGCACCTACCTGAGACAGGTGAGGGGTCAGTGTGCGGGGCAGGAGCCGTACACCTAACTGAGACAGGTGAGGGGTCAGTGTGCAAGGCAGGAGCCGTGCACCTACCTGAGACAGGTGAGGGGTCAGTGTGCAAGGCAGGAGCCGTGCACCTACCTGAGACAGGTGAGGGGTCAGTGTGCGAGGCAGGAGCCGTGCATCTACCTGAGACAGGTGAGGGGTCAGTGTGCGGGGCAGGAGCCGTGCACCTACCTGAGACAGGGTAGGGGTCAGTGTGCGGAGCAGGAGCCGTGCACCTACCTGAGACAGGTGAGGGGTCAGTGTGCGGTGCAGAAGCCATGCACCTACCTGAGACAGGTGAGGGGTCAGTGTGCGGGGCAGGAGCCGTGCACCTACCTGAGACAGGTGAGGGGTCAGTGTGCGGTGCAGAAGCCATGCACCTACCTGAGACAGGTGAGGGGTTAGTGTGCGGGGCAGGAGCTGTGCACCTACCTGAGACAGGTGAGGGGTTAGTGTGCGGGGCAGGAGCCGTGCACCTACCTGAGACAGGTGAGGGGTCAGTGTGTGGGGCAGGAGCCGTGCACCTACATGAGACAGGTGGGGGGTCAGTGTGCGGAGCAGGAGCCGTGCACCTACCTGAGACAGGTGAGGGGTCAGTGCCTGGGGCAGAAGCCGTGCACCTACCTGAGACAGGTGAGGGCTCAGTGTGTGGGGCAGGAGCCGTGCACCTACCTGAGACAGGTGAGGGCTCAGTGTCTGGGGCAGAAGCCGTGCACCTACCTGAGACAGGTGAGGGGTCAGTGTGCGGGGCAGGAGCCCTGCACCTACCTGAGACAGGTGAGTGGTCAGTGTGCGGGGCAGGAGCCGTGCACCTACCTGAGACAGGTGAGGGCTCAGTGTGCGGGGCAGGAGCCGTGCACCTACCTGAGACAGGTGAGGGCTCAGTGTGCGGGGCAGGAGCCGTGCACCTACCTGAGACAGGTGAGGGCTCAGTATCTGGGGCAGAAGCCGTGCACCTACCTGAGACAGATGAGGGGTCAGTGTGCGGGGCAGGAGCCGTGCACCTACCTGAGACAGGTGAGGGGTCAGTGTGCGGAGCAGGAGCCGTGCACCTACCTGAGACAGGTGAGGGGTCAGTGTGCGGAGCAGGAGCCGTGCACCTACCTGAGACAGGTGAGGGGTCAGTGTGCAGGGCAGGAGCCATGCACCTACCTGAGACAGGTGAGGGGTCAGTGTGCGGAACAGGAGCCGTGCACCTACCTGAGACAGGTGAGGGGTCAGTGTGCAGGGCAGGAGCCGTGCACCTACCTGAGACAGGTGAGCGGTCAGTGTCTGGGTCAGGAGCCGTGCACCTACTTGAGACAGGTGAGGGGTCAGTGTGCGGGGCAGGAGCCGTGCACCTACCTGAGACAGGTGAGGGGTCAGTGTGCGGAGCAGGAGCCGTGCACCTACCTGAGACAGGTGAGGGGTCAGTGTGCGGGGCAGGAGCCGTGCACCTACCTGAGACAGGTGAGGGGTCAGTGTGCGGAGCAGGAGCCGTGCACCTACCTGAGACAGGTGAGGGGTCAGTGTGCGGGGCAGGAGCCGTGCACCTACCTGAGACAGGTGAGGGGTCAGTGTGCGGAGCAGGAGCCGTGCACCTACCTGAGGCAGGTGAGGGGTCAGTGTCTAGAGCAGGAGCCGTGCACCTACCTGTGACAGGTGAGGGGTCAGTGTCTGGGGCAGGAGCCGTGCACCTACCTGAGACAGGTGAGGGGTCAGTGTGCGGGGCAGGAGCCGAGCACCTACCTGAGACAGGTGAGGGGTCAGTGTGCGGGGCAGGAGCCGAGCACCTACCTGAGACAGGTGAGGGGTCAGTGTGCGGGGCAGGAGCCGTGCACCTACCTGAGACAGGTGAGGGGTCAGTGTCTGGAGCAGGAGCCATGCACCTACCTGAGACAGGTGAGGGGTCAGTGTCTGGGGCAGGAGCCGTGCACCTACCTGAGACAGGTGAGGGGTCAGTGTGTGGGGCAGGAGCCGTGCACCTACCTGAGACAGGTGAGGGGTCAGTGTCTGGGGCAGAAGCCGTGCAGCTACCTGAGACAGGTGAGGGGTCAGTGTGCGGGGCAGAAGCTGTGCACCTACCTGAGACAGGTGAGGGGTCAGTGTCTGGGGCAGGAGCCGTGCATCTACCTGAGACAGGTGAGGGGTCAGTGTCTGGGGCAGAAGCCGTGCACCTACCTGAGACAGGTGAGGGGTCAGTGTCTGGGGCAGGAGCCGTGCACCTACCTGAGACAGGTGAGGGGTCAGTGTCTGGGGCAGGAGCCGTGCACCTACCTGAGACAGGTGAGGGGTCAGTGTCTGGGGCAGGAGCCGTGCACCTACCTGAGACAGGTGAGGGGTCAGTGTGTGGGGCAGAAGCCGTGCACCTACCTGAGACAGGTGAGGGGTCAGTGTGCGGGGCAGGAGCCGTGTACCTACCTGAGACAGGTGAGGGGTCAGTGTCTGGGGCAGGAGCTGTGCACCTACCTGAGACAGGTGAGGGGTCAGTGTCTGGGGCAGGAGCCGTGCACCTACCTGAGACAGGTGAGGGGTCAGTGTGCGGGGCAGGAGCCGTGCACCTACCTGAGACAGGTGAGGGGTCAGTGTGCGGGGCAGGAGCCGTGCACCTACCTGAGACAGGTGAGGGGTCAGTGTGCGGGGAAGAAGCCGTGCACCTACCTGAGACAGGTGAGGGGTCAGTGTGCGAGGCAGAAGCCGTGCACCTACCTGAGACAGGTGAGGGGTCAGTGTCTGGGGCAGGAGCCGTGCACCTACCTGAGACAGGTGAGGGGTCAGTGTGCGGGGCAGGAGCTGTGCACCTACCTGAGACAGGTGAGGGGTCAGTGTGCGGGGCCGGAGCCGTGCACCTACCTGAGACAGGTGAGGGGTCAGTGTGCGGGGCAGGAGCCGTGTACCTACCTGAGACAGGTGAGGGGTCAGTGTGCGGGGCAGGAGCCGTGCACCTACCTGAGACAGGTGAGGGGTCAGTGTGCGGGGCAAGAGCCGTGCACCTACCTGAGACAGGTGAGGGGTCAGTGTGCGGGGCAGGAGCCGTGCACCTACCTGAGACAGGTGAGGGGTCAGTGTGCGGGGCAGGAGCTGTGCACCTATCTGAGACAGGTGAGGGGTCAGTGTGCGGGGCCGGAGCCGTGCACCTACCTGAGACAGGTGAGGGGTCAGTGTGCGGGGCAGGAGCCGTGTACCTACCTGAGACAGGTGAGGGGTCAGTGTGCGGGGCAGGAGCCGTGCACCTACCTGAGACAGGTGAGGGGTCAGTGTGCAGGGCAAGAGCCGTGCACCTACCTGAGACAGGTGAGGGGTCAGTGTGCGGGGCAGGAGCTGTGCACCTACCTGAGACAGGTGAGGGGTCAGTGTCTGGGGCAGAAGCCGTGCACCTACCTGAGACAGGTGAGGAGTCAGTGTGTAGGGCAGGAGCCGTGCACCTTCCTGAGACAGGTGAGGGGTCAGTGTGCAGGGCAGGAGCCGTGCACCTACCTGAGACAGGTGAGGGGTCAGTGTGCGGGGCAGGAGCCGTGCATCTACCTGAGACAGGTGAGGGGTCAGTGTGCGGAGCAGAAGGCGTGCACCTACCTGAGACAGGTGAGGGGTCAGTGTGCGGGGCAGAAGCCGTGCACCTACCTGAGACAGGTGAGGGGTCAGTGTGCGGGGCAGAAGCCGTGCAGCTACCTGAGACTGGTGAGGGGTCAGTGTGCGGGGCAGAAGCCGTGCACCTACCTGAGACAGGTGAGGGATCAGTGTCTGGGGCAGAAGCCGTGCAGCTACCTTAGACAGGTGAGGGGTCAGTGTGTGGGGCAGAAGCCGTGCACCTACCTGAGACCGGTGAGGGGTCAGTGTGCGGGGCAGAAGCCGTGCAGCTACCTGAGACTGGTGAGGGGTCAGTGTGCGGGGCAGAAGCCGTGCACCTACCTGAGACAGGTGAGGGGTCAGTGTGCGGGGCAGAAGCCGTGCAGCTACCTGAGGCAGGTGAGGGGTCAGTGTCTGGGGCAGGAGCCGTGCACCTACCTGAGACAGGTGAGGGGTCAGTGTCTGGGGCAGAAGGCGTGCACCTACCGGAGACAGGTGAGGGGTCAGTGTGCGGAGCAGGAGCTGTGCACCTACCTGAGACAGGTGAGGAGTCAGTGTGCGGGGCAGGAGCCGTGCACCTACCTGAGACAGGTGAGGGGTCAGTGTCTGGGGCAGGAGCCGTGAACCTACCTGAGACAGGTGAGGGGTCAGTGTGCGGGGCAGGAGCCGTGCACCTACCTGAGACAGGTGAGGGGTCAGTGTCTGGAGCAGGAGCCATGCACCTACCTGAGACAGGTGAGGGGTCAGTGTGCGGAGCAGGAGCCGTGCACCTACCTGAGACAGGTGAGGGGTCAGTGTGCGGAGCAGGAGCCGTGCACCTACCTGAGACAGGTGAGGGGTCAGTGTGCAGGGCAGGAGCCATGCACCTACCTGAGACAGGTGAGGGGTCAGTGTGCGGAACAGGAGCCGTGCACCTACCTGAGACAGGTGAGGGGTCAGTGTGCGGAGCAGGAGCCGTGCACCTACCTGAGACAGGTGAGGGGTCAGTGTGCGGGGCAGGAGCCGTGCACCTACCTGAGACAGGTGAGGGGTCAGTGTGCGGAGCAGGAGCCGTGCACCTACCTGAGACAGGTGAGGGGTCAGTGTGCGGGGCAGGAGCCGTGCACCTACCTGAGACAGGTGAGGGGTCAGTGTGCGGAGCAGGAGCCGTGCACCTACCTGAGGCAGGTGAGGGGTCAGTGTCTAGAGCAGGAGCCGTGCACCTACCTGTGACAGGTGAGGGGTCAGTGTCTGGGGCAGGAGCCGTGCACCTACCTGAGACAGGTGAGGGGTCAGTGTGCGGGGCAGGAGCCGAGCACCTACCTGAGACAGGTGAGGGGTCAGTGAGCGGGGCAGGAGCCGAGCACCTACCTGAGACAGGTGAGGGGTCAGTGTGCGGGGCAGGAGCCGTGCACCTACCTGAGACAGGTGAGGGGTCAGTGTCTGGAGCAGGAGCCATGCACCTACCTGAGACAGGTGAGGGGTCAGTGTCTGGGGCAGGAGCCGTGCACCTACCTGAGACAGGTGAGGGGTCAGTGTGTGGGGCAGGAGCCGTGCACCTACCTGAGACAGGTGAGGGGTCAGTGTCTGGGGCAGAAGCCGTGCAGCTACCTGAGACAGGTGAGGGGTCAGTGTGCGGGGCAGAAGCTGTGCACCTACCTGAGACAGGTGAGGGGTCAGTGTCTGGGGCAGGAGCCGTGCATCTACCTGAGACAGGTGAGGGGTCAGTGTCTGGGGCAGAAGCCGTGCACCTACCTGAGACAGGTGAGGGGTCAGTGTCTGGGGCAGGAGCCGTGCACCTACCTGAGACAGGTGAGGGGTCAGTGTCTGGGGCAGGAGCCATGCACCTACCTGAGACAGGTGAGGGGTCAGTGTCTGGGGCAGGAGCCGTGCACCTAACTGAGACAGGTGAGGGGTCAGTGTGTGGGGCAGAAGCCGTGCACCTACCTGAGACAGGTGAGGGGTCAGTGTGCGGGGCAGGAGCCGTGTACCTACCTGAGACAGGTGAGGGGTCAGTGTCTGGGGCAGGAGCTGTGCACCTACCTGAGACAGGTGAGGGGTCAGTGTCTGGGGCAGGAACCGTGCACCTACCTGAGACAGGTGAGGGGTCAGTGTGCGGGGCAGGAGCCGTGCACCTACCTGAGACAGGTGAGGGGTCAGTGTGCGGGGCAGGAGCCGTGCACCTACCTGAGACAGGTGAGGGGTCAGTGTGCGGGGCAGAAGCCGTGCACCTACCTGAGACAGGTGAGGGGTCAGTGTCTGGGGCAGAAGCCGTGCATCTACCTGAGACAGGTGAGGGGTCAGTGTGCGGGGCAGGAGCCGTGCACCTACCTGAGACAGGTGAGGGGTCAGTGTCTGGGGCAGGAGCTGTGCACCTACCTGAGACAGGTGAGGGGTCAGTGTGCGGGGCAGGAGCCGTGCACCTACCTGAGACAGGTGAGGGGTCAGTGTCTGGGGCAGGAGCTGTGCACCTACCTGAGACAGGTGAGGGGTCAGTGTGCGGGGCTGGAGCCGTGCACCTACCTAAGACAGGTGAGGGGTCAGTGTGCGGAGCAGGAGCCGTGCATCTACCTGAGACAGGTGAGGGGTCAGTGTGCGGGGCAGGAGCCGTGCATCTACCTGAGACAGGTGAGGGGTCAGTGTGCGGGGCTGGAGCCGTGCACCTACCTGAGACAGGTGAGGGGTCAGTGTGCGGAGCAGGAGCCGTGCACCTACCTGAGACAGGTGAGGGGTCAGTGTGCGGGGCTGGAGCCGTGCACCTACCTGAGACAGGTGAGGGGTCAGTGTGCGGGGCTGGAGCCGTGCACCTACCTGAGACAGGTGAGGGGTCAGTGTGCGGAGCAGGAGCCATGCACCTACCTGAGACAGGTGAGGGGTCAGTGTGCGGGGCTGGAGCCGTGCACCTACCTGAGACAGGTGAGGGGTCAGTGTGCGGGGCAGGAGCCGTGCACCTATCTGAGACAGGTGAGGGGTCAGTGTCTGGGGCAGAAGCCGTGCATCTACCTGAGACAGGTGAGGGGTCAGTGTCTGGGGCAGAAGCCGTGCACCTACCTGAGACAGGTGAGGGGTCAGTGTCTGGGGCAGAAGCCGTGCACCTACCTGAGACAGGTGAGGGGTCAGTGTCTGGGGCAGAAGCCGTGCACCTACCTGAGACAGGTGAGGGATCAGTGTCTGGGGCAGGAGCCGTGCACCTACCTGAGACAGGTGAGGGGTCAGTGTGCGGGGCAGGAGCCGTACACCTAACTGAGACAGGTGAGGGGTCAGTGTGCAAGGCAGGAGCCGTGCACCTACCTGAGACAGGTGAGGGGTCAGTGTGCAAGGCAGGAGCCGTGCACCTACCTGAGACAGGTGAGGGGTCAGTGTGCGAGGCAGGAGCCGTGCATCTACCTGAGACAGGTGAGGGGTCAGTGTGCGGGGCAGGAGCCGTGCACCTACCTGAGACAGGGTAGGGGTCAGTGTGCGGAGCAGGAGCCGTGCACCTACCTGAGACAGGTGAGGGGTCAGTGTGCGGTGCAGAAGCCATGCACCTACCTGAGACAGGTGAGGGGTCAGTGTGCGGGGCAGGAGCCGTGCACCTACCTGAGACAGGTGAGGGGTCAGTGTGCGGTGCAGAAGCCGTGCACCTACCTGAGACAGGTGAGGGGTTAGTGTGCGGGGCAGGAGCTGTGCACCTACCTGAGACAGGTGAGGGGTTAGTGTGCGGGGCAGGAGCCGTGCACCTACCTGAGACAGGTGAGGGGTCAGTGTGTGGGGCAGGAGCCGTGCACCTACATGAGACAGGTGGGGGGTCAGTGTGCGGAGCAGGAGCCGTGCACCTACCTGAGACAGGTGAGGGGTCAGTGTGTGGGGCAGGAGCCGTGCACCTACCTGAGACAGGTGAGGGCTCAGTGTCTGGGGCAGAAGCCGTGCACCTACCTGAGACAGGTGAGGGCTCAGTGTGTGGGGCAGGAGCCGTGCACCTACCTGAGACAGGTGAGGGCTCAGTGTCTGGGGCAGAAGCCGTGCACCTACCTGAGACAGGTGAGGGGTCAGTGTGCGGGGCAGGAGCCCTGCACCTACCTGAGACAGGTGAGTGGTCAGTGTGCGGGGCAGGAGCCGTGCACCTACCTGAGACAGGTGAGGGCTCAGTGTGCGGGGCAGGAGCCGTGCACCTACCTGAGACAGGTGAGGGCTCAGTGTGCGGGGCAGGAGCCGTGCACCTACCTGAGACAGGTGAGGGCTCAGTATCTGGGGCAGAAGCCGTGCACCTACCTGAGACAGATGAGGGGTCAGTGTGCGGGGCAGGAGCCGTGCACCTACCTGAGACAGGTGAGGGGTCAGTGTGCGGAGCAGGAGCCGTGCACCTACCTGAGACAGGTGAGGGGTCAGTGTGCGGAGCAGGAGCCGTGCACCTACCTGAGACAGGTGAGGGGTCAGTGTGCAGGGCAGGAGCCATGCACCTACCTGAGACAGGTGAGGGGTCAGTGTGCGGAACAGGAGCCGTGCACCTACCTGAGACAGGTGAGGGGTCAGTGTGCAGGGCAGGAGCCGTGCACCTACCTGAGACAGGTGAGCGGTCAGTGTCTGGGTCAGGAGCCGTGCACCTACTTGAGACAGGTGAGGGGTCAGTGTGCGGGGCAGGAGCCGTGCACCTACCTGAGACAGGTGAGGGGTCAGTGTGCGGAGCAGGAGCCGTGCACCTACCTGAGACAGGTGAGGGGTCAGTGTGCGGGGCAGGAGCCGTGCACCTACCTGAGACAGGTGAGGGGTCAGTGTGCGGAGCAGGAGCCGTGCACCTACCTGAGACAGGTGAGGGGTCAGTGTGCGGGGCAGGAGCCGTGCACCTACCTGAGACAGGTGAGGGGTCAGTGTGCGGAGCAGGAGCCGTGCACCTACCTGAGGCAGGTGAGGGGTCAGTGTCTAGAGCAGGAGCCGTGCACCTACCTGTGACAGGTGAGGGGTCAGTGTCTGGGGCAGGAGCCGTGCACCTACCTGAGACAGGTGAGGGGTCAGTGTGCGGGGCAGGAGCCGAGCACCTACCTGAGACAGGTGAGGGGTCAGTGTCTGGAGCAGGAGCCATGCACCTACCTGAGACAGGTGAGGGGTCAGTGTCTGGGGCAGGAGCCGTGCACCTACCTGAGACAGGTGAGGGGTCAGTGTGTGGGGCAGGAGCCGTGCACCTACCTGAGACAGGTGAGGGGTCAGTGTCTGGGGCAGAAGCCGTGCAGCTACCTGAGACAGGTGAGGGGTCAGTGTGCGGGGCAGAAGCTGTGCACCTACCTGAGACAGGTGAGGGGTCAGTGTCTGGGGCAGGAGCCGTGCATCTACCTGAGACAGGTGAGGGGTCAGTGTCTGGGGCAGAAGCCGTGCACCTACCTGAGACAGGTGAGGGGTCAGTGTCTGGGGCAGGAGCCGTGCACCTACCTGAGACAGGTGAGGGGTCAGTGTCTGGGGCAGGAGCCGTGCACCTACCTGAGACAGGTGAGGGGTCAGTGTCTGGGGCAGGAGCCGTGCACCTACCTGAGACAGGTGAGGGGTCAGTGTGTGGGGCAGAAGCCGTGCACCTACCTGAGACAGGTGAGGGGTCAGTGTGCGGGGCAGGAGCCGTGTACCTACCTGAGACAGGTGAGGGGTCAGTGTCTGGGGGAGGAGCTGTGCACCTACCTGAGACAGGTGAGGGGTCAGTGTCTGGGGCAGGAGCCGTGCACCTACCTGAGACAGGTGAGGGGTCAGTGTGCGGGGCAGGAGCCGTGCACCTACCTGAGACAGGTGAGGGGTCAGTGTGCGGGGCAGGAGCCGTGCACCTACCTGAGACAGGTGAGGGGTCAGTGTGCGGGGAAGAAGCCGTGCACCTACCTGAGACAGGTGAGGGGTCAGTGTGCGAGGCAGAAGCCGTGCACCTACCTGAGACAGGTGAAGGGTCAGTGTGCGGGGCAGGAGCCGTGCACCTACCTGAGACAGGTGAGGGGTCAGTGTGCGGGGCAGGAGCTGTGCACCTACCTGAGACAGGTGAGGGGTCAGTGTGCGGGGCCGGAGCCGTGCACCTACCTGAGACAGGTGAGGGGTCAGTGTGCGGGGCAGGAGCCGTGTACCTACCTGAGACAGGTGAGGGGTCAGTGTGCGGGGCAGGAGCTGTGCACCTACCTGAGACAGGTGAGGGGTCAGTGTGCGGGGCAAGAGCCGTGCACCTACCTGAGACAGGTGAGGGGTCAGTGTGCGGGGCAGGAGCCGTGCACCTACCTGAGACAGGTGAGGGGTCAGTGTGCGGGGCAGGAGCTGTGCACCTATCTGAGACAGGTGAGGGGTCAGTGTGCGGGGCCGGAGCCGTGCACCTACCTGAGACAGGTGAGGGGTCAGTGTGCGGGGCAGGAGCCGTGTACCTACCTGAGACAGGTGAGGGGTCAGTGTGCGGGGCAGGAGCCGTGCACCTACCTGAGACAGGTGAGGGGTCAGTGTGCAGGGCAAGAGCCGTGCACCTACCTGAGACAGGTGAGGGGTCAGTGTGCGGGGCAGGAGCTGTGCACCTACCTGAGACAGGTGAGGGGTCAGTGTCTGGGGCAGAAGCCGTGCACCTACCTGAGACAGGTGAGGAGTCAGTGTGTAGGGCAGGAGCCGTGCACCTTCCTGAGACAGGTGAGGGGTCAGTGTGCAGGGCAGGAGCCGTGCACCTACCTGAGACAGGTGAGGGGTCAGTGTGCGGGGCAGGAGCCGTGCATCTACCTGAGACAGGTGAGGGGTCAGTGTGCGGAGCAGAAGGCGTGCACCTACCTGAGACAGGTGAGGGGTCAGTGTGCGGGGCAGAAGCCGTGCACCTACCTGAGACAGGTGAGGGGTCAGTGTGCGGGGCAGAAGCCGTGCAGCTACCTGAGACTGGTGAGGGGTCAGTGTGCGGGGCAGAAGCCGTGCACCTACCTGAGACAGGTGAGGGATCAGTGTCTGGGGCAGAAGCCGTGCAGCTACCTTAGACAGGTGAGGGGTCAGTGTGTGGGGCAGAAGCCGTGCACCTACCTGAGACAGGTGAGGGGTCAGTGTGCGGGGCAGAAGCCGTGCAGCTACCTGAGACTGGTGAGGGGTCAGTGTGCGGGGCAGAAGCCGTGCACCTACCTGAGACAGGTGAGGGGTCAGTGTGCGGGGCAGAAGCCGTGCAGCTACCTGAGGCAGGTGAGGGGTCAGTGTCTGGGGCAGGAGCCGTGCACCTACCTGAGACAGGTGAGGGGTCAGTGTGCGGGGCAGAAGGCGTGCACCTACCTGAGACAGGTGAGGGGTCAGTGTCTGGGGCAGAAGGCGTGCACCTACCGGAGACAGGTGAGGGGTCAGTGTGCGGAGCAGGAGCTGTGCACCTACCTGAGACAGGTGAGGAGTCAGTGTGCGGGGCAGGAGCCGTGCACCTACCTGAGACAGGTGAGGGGTCAGTGTCTGGGGCAGGAGCCGTGAACCTACCTGAGACAGGTGAGGGGTCAGTGTGCGGGGCAGGAGCCGTGCACCTACCTGAGACAGGTGAGGGGTCAGTGTGCGGAGCAGGAGCCGTGCACCTACCTGAGACAGGTGAGGGGTCAGTGTGCGGGGCAGGAGCCGTGCACCTACCTGAGACAGGTGAGAGGTCAGTGTGTGGGGCAGGAGCCGAGCACCTACCTGAGACAGGTGAGGGGTCAGTGTGCGGGGCAGGAGCCGTGCATCTACCTGAGACAGTATCTGCGGGGTGTCACATAGAGCCTGGTCCTACCCCTACTAATAATCCATCCAATAACCCGGGGTATCACCTGACCTTATTCTCTGCAGACTTATTAACTCCAAACTGTGCTGTCATCTCACAAACCTCCCCATCGCCCCCATCTAGGTGGCGGCCCTATGCACCTGCCCAGATCTGCTGCACAGCCAGAGCTTCCCGGAGGACGCCAAACAGCGGGCGAGAGAAATCCTGGAGACCCTGGACAACGGCTCAGTGGGTAAGTGCGAAAACGGGCACAAACGGGGTAACTGTGGACAACGGCTCAGTGGGTGAGTGCGGAAACGGGCACAAACGGGGTAACTGTGCTTGACACCAGGGACAGCCCGTCACCGGCCTCCGTTTAGGAAATAATAATGTTTATTAATAATAATAATAATGTTTATTAATAATAATAATAATAATGTTTATTAATAATAATAATAATAATAATAATAATAATAATAATGTGTATTATTATTATTAATAATAATAATAATAATAATGTGTATTATTATTATTAATAATAATAATAATAATAATGTGTATTATTATTATTAATAATTATTATTATTATTATTATTATTATTAATAATAATAGCAGTAATAATAATAATAATAATAGTAGTAATAATAATAATAATAATGTTTATTAATAACAATAATAATAATAATGTTTGTTGGTTGCCAGCTGCGTCCTCTATTTCTGGTCCTTTTGTTGGTACATGAGGGAAGTCGGTTCCTTGTTTTTGTACTTTCCAAGGAATATCGAGGCGTCCGGATATAATCTCAGGATCTCTCAGAATTCACAAATCAAGTGATGGGCCAAAACCAAAAATCGATGAGTGGATGTAATTTATATAGAACAAGTTGCGTTACATAAAATAATATGAACAGTGTGAATGTGATGGGAAGTGGCCAGATTGTAAGCAGAGTGTCCCATACAAAAGCGAATTCAAATAGTCCCCTGCCCCGCCCCCGCAGGGGTTCGGCTATACTGCATGTCTGCTGTGAGAGGATGAGTAGAAGAAGACAGACCATTCCCCGAATTACACGCTTAAAAATCATTCTCCGGTCAACCCAAATTTCTCCTCCAGCCCACATTCTTCCTATTACAAGGAAGCCGTCCTGAAACACAATCTCCACAGCCTTCACACAACAGATGGTGCAAATTAATGGTCTGAAAGTCCAAACATCAAGTAATTCCTGAGATGGAACTCAGACATTATTATCTGTAAGTCTGTATATTACTTTAATGAAGACTGATGCAAGTAAACCTTTATATTATATGGACATGTGTATATGTTATATGTGTATGATTTCCTTTGAATCAGCCACATCCAGATCAGAATCATAATAAACGGCAGGTGAACATCCACAGCTTCCGCATTCATCCAAGTTACTTATATATCAGTAATATTAGTAATTTAATAATAATTCATTAATATTTGAGATCATAAACATTTTATTCCTCTGGAACATTATTACAGTACACTTGTGTATAATACGCTATTGTATTTTTTGTAGCTTATCACATTAAAACTCGTTATTCTTTGCAATAGCTTTATTGTGGGTGTTCATTTTCCTCCTCTTATCAATCACGGTATTATGACTGGGGACATGTCTCAGGTGCATGCGATGATGTCACACTCAGGTGCGATGATGTCACGCTCCTCATTACAGGTGGATATAACCTGAGTTATGTGATGGAGACGATGCCGCAGAGGATCGCCCGCTTCATCGAGCGCAGGGACGGAGGAGTCCCCAGTGACCCCGAAAACATTGTGGTGTCAGGAGGAGTGTCACAGGCCATCTTGGTGAGTGACATCACCTGATCCTTCTCATGTATCTTCTAATGTTTCTCATGTGTCTCCCGATGTTTCTCATGTACCCCCCGATGTTACTCATGTATCTCATGATGTTTCTCATGCGTCTACTGATATTTCTCACACGTTTCCTGATGTTTCTCATGCGTCTCCTGATGTTTCTCATGCGTCTCCTGATGTTTCTCATGAGTCTCCTGATGTTTCTCATGAGTCTCCTGATGTTTCTCATGCGTCTCCTGATGTTTCTCATGCGTCTCCTGATGTTTCTCATATATCTCCCAATGTTTCTCATGTATCTCCCGATGTTACTCATGTATCTCATGATGTTTCTCACACGTTTCCTGATGTTTCTCATGCGTCTCCTGATGTTTCTCATGTGTCTCCTGATGTTTCTCATGCGTCTCCTGATGTTTCTCATGCGTCTCCTGATGTTTCTCATATATCTCCCGATGTTTCTCATGTATCTCCCGATGTTTCTCATGTATCTCCCGATGTTACTCATGTATCTCATGATGTTTCTTATGCGTCTCATGATGTTTCTCACACGTTTCCTGATGTTTCTCATGCGTCTCCTGATGTTTCTCATGTGTCTCCTGATGTTTCTCATGCGTCTCCTGATGTTTCTCATGCGTCTCCCGATGTTTCTCATGTGTCTCCCGACGTTTCTCATGCATCTCCTGATGTTTCTCATGCGTCTCCCGACGTTTCTCATGCGTCTCTCCACGTTTCTCATGCGTCTCCCGATGTTTCTCATGCGTCTCCCGACGTTTCTCATGCGTCTTCTGATCCTCTCTCCCCCGCAGACCATGCTGTCGCTGGTGGTGAACCCCGAGGAGCCTCTGAGGACGGGGATCCTGGTGCCGGTGCCGACTTACCCGCTCTTTGGTGCCGCGGTTGCCGGGCAGGGTGCTGCGTTGGTGAGATATCTCCTGGATGAGGAGCGCGGTTGGTCTGTGAATGTGGCCGTTGTTCGAGAGATGATCTGCGCGGCCCGGAAATACTGTCACCCGAAGGTGCTGTGCGTCATCAACCCCGGGAACCCAACCGGTACTTACCTCACTCTCACCTCCCCCCAACATCACATGGAACGGGGCCCAGACCTCTGCCAGGGCCTCAAACTCTCATCTACATTACAGAGGAACAACACAGGAATTTCACTTCCTCTCAATGGGGGCGTCCCGAACCTGCTGTGTGTGTCCCCAGGGGGCCCGAAACCACTTACCTACGTGCATGCGCCATGGGATCCCCAGATCTAGGTACAGAGAGGCCTCACACATAGGGGACAATCCTGCAAATCCTGGGTTTTGGTCAGCTTTAATGAATCATAATTGAAGGAGAACCCGCACATGCAGCTTGGGGCACCAGATCTAGGTAGGTACAGGGGGAGCTGGGGTGGTTTCACACATCGGGGCTTTTGGTCGGGTATATAAAGCAAGACTTTATACAGAATAAAGGAGGATCAAATAAAACTATAGCCGGGGGCGATCCTGTGAGGTGGACATAAGACATCTCTAAAAGAGATTCACTTGTAGGTAACTTTGTTGTACAATAGCAAAACCTGCTGCTAGCGGATAAATATAAATAATGATTTATTATAAATACAATAAAAATGACCAACACAAAGTTAGGTGACAATCATATAGTCCTGCACTTCTCAAATTTGACCACAAGATGGCTCCACGTAAAACACCAAATAACCTTTCTAATAAAACAACACTAAGGGGCGGGGCCTATTAAGCAAATTCTGCACTATTTGCAATGGGAAGTTATGAATTAAAAATAATTATCCCCAGTAAAAACACTCCTCCGACATTACAGTACCAGTCACAGAGATTTCATAGTATAGATCAAATTACTTGGCTTGAATTTGACTATCAATAAATGTTTAAGGCTGAATCAACTTTTAAATGCAATTTTGGTAATATGCATCTTTACCGAAAATCATCAAAAGGATCCCAGGCCTAATACTGCAGCTTCGTAAGGAAACAATTAACTTTATAGCCAGATCATTTAATTATCTATAGTAACAAGATCTATACGTTACCAAAGATCCTGGAATATTGGCTTATAATGCAGTTCTGGGAAAATCTTTATAGGATTTGATAGAAACATAGAAGGTTGACGGCAGAAGGAGACCATACAGTCCATCTAGTCTCTGCCCTTATGTATATACTGTATGTTCTCTGTATCTTATGTATATACTGTATGTTCTCTGTATCTTATGTGTATACTGTATGTTCTCTGTATCTTATGTATATACTGTATGTTCTCTGTATCTTATGTATATACTGTATGTTCTCTGTATCTTATGTATATACTGTATGTTCTCTGTATCTTATGTGTATACTGTATGTTCTCTGTATCTTATGTGTATACTGTATGTTCTCTGTGTCTTATGTGTATACTGTATGTTCTCTGTATCTTATGTGTATACTGTATGTTCTCTGTATCTTATGTGTATACTGTATGTTCTCTGTATCTTATGTATATACTGTATGTTCTCTGTATCTTATGTATATACTGTATGTTCTCTGTATCTTATGTGTATACTGTATGTTCTCTGTATCTTATGTGTATACTGTATGTTCTCTGTATCTTATGTATATACTGTATGTTCTCTGTATCTTATGTGTATACTGTATGTTCTCTGTATCTTATGTATATACTGTATGTTCTCTGTATCTTATGTATATACTGTATGTTCTCTGTATCTTATGTATATACTGTATGTTCTCTGTATCTTATGTGTATACTGTATGTTCTCTGTATCTTATGTATATACTGTATGTTCTCTGTATCTTATGTGTATACTGTATGTTCTCTGTATCTTATGTGTATACTGTATGTTCTCTGTATCTTATGTATATACTGTATGTTCTCTGTATCTTGTGTATACTGTATGTTCTCTGTATCTTATGTATATACTGTATGTTCTCTGTATCTTATGTGTATACTGTATGTTCTCTGTATCTTATGTATATACTGTATGTTCTCTGTATCTTATGTGTATACTGTATGTTCTCTGTATCTTATGTGTATACTGTATGTTCTCTGTATATTATGTGTATACTGTATGTTCTCTGTATCTTGTGTATACTGTATGTTCTCTGTATCTTATGTGTATACTGTATGTTCTCTATCTTATGTATATAATGTATGTTCTCTGTATCTTATGTGTATACTGTATGTTCTCTGTATCTTATGTATATACTGTATGTTCTCTGTATCTTGTGTATACTGTATGTTCTCTGTATCTTATGTATATACTGTATGTTCCCTGTATCTTATGTGTATACTGTATGTTCTCTGTATCTTCTGTGTATACTGTATGTTCTCTGTATCTTATGTATATACTGTATGTTCTCTGTATCTTATGTGTATACTGTATGTTCTCTGTATCTTATGTGTATACTGTATGTTCTCTGTATCTTCTGTGTATACTGTATGTTCTCTGTATCTTATGTATATACTGTATGTTCTCTGTATCTTATGTGTATACTGTATGTTCTCTGTATCTTATGTATATACTGTATGTTCTCTGTATCTTATGTATATACTGTATGTTCTCTGTATCTTATGTGTATACTGTATGTTCTCTGTATCTTATGTGTATACTGTATGTTCTCTGTATCTTTTGTGTATACTGTATGTTCTCTGTATCTTTTGTGTATACTGTATGTTCTCTGTATCTTTTGTGTATACTGTATGTTCTCTGTATCTTATGTATATACTGTATGTTCTCTGTATCTTATGTGTATACTGTATGTTCTCTGTATCTTTTGTGTATACTGTATGTTCTCTGTATCTTTTGTGTATACTGTATGTTCTCTGTATCTTATGTATATACTGTATGTTCTCTGTATCTTTTGTGTATACTGTATGTTCTCTGTATCTTATGTGTATACTGTATGTTCTCTGTATCTTTTGTGTATACTGTATGTTCTCTGTATCTTATGTGTATACTGTATGTTCTCTGTATCTTATGTATATACTGTATGTTCTCTGTATCTTTTGTGTATACTGTATGTTCTCTGTATCTTATGTATATACTGTATGTTCTCTGTATCTTATGTGTATACTGTATGTTCTCTGTATCTTTTGTGTATACTGTATGTTCTCTGTATCTTTTGTGTATACTGTATGTTCTCTGTATCTTATGTATATACTGTATGTTCTCTGTATCTTTTGTGTATACTGTATGTTCTCTGTATCTTATGTGTATACTGTATGTTCTCTGTATCTTATGTGTATACTGTATGTTCTCTGTATCTTTTGTGTATACTGTATGTTCTCTGTATCTTATGTGTATACTGTATGTTCTCTGTATCTTTTGTGTATACTGTATGTTCTCTGTATCTTATGTGTATACTGTATGTTCTCTGTATCTTATGTGTATACTGTATGTTCTCTGTATCTTTTGTGTATACTGTATGTTCTCTGTATCTTATGTATATACTGTATGTTCTCTGTATCTTCTGTGTATACTGTATGTTCTCTGTATCTTATGTGTATACTGTATGTTCTCTGTATCTTATGTGTATACTGTATGTTCTCTGTATCTTATGTATATACTGTATGTTCTCTGTATCTTATGTATATACTGTATGTTCTCTGTATCTTATGTATATACTGTATGTTCTCTGTATCTTATGTGTATACTGTATGTTCTCTGTATCTTATGTATATACTGTATGTTCTCTGTATCTTATGTATATACTGTGTGTTCTCTGTATCTTATGTGTATACTGTATGTTCTCTTTATCTTAGGATAGATGGGGGCTTATCCCAGACATGTTTAAATTCAGTGACTGTTGATTTTTCAACTACCTCTGCTGGAAGTTTGTTCCAAGCATCTACTACTCTTTCTGTAAAATAATATTTTCTAACATTGCTCCTGATCTTCCCCCCGACTAGGTTCAGGTTGTGCCCCCTTGTTCTATCATTAAGCTTCTTCTTAAAAACTCTTCCCTCCTGAACCTTATTCAATCCTTTCACATATATAAATGTCTCAATCATGTCCCTCCTCTCCCTTATGTATCAATCGTGATGATCCTTGTTGATGATCTGCTGATATCCTGATGTGATGAACCCTTTGTGGTCCCTGGACACGTGTTTTAACCCATTTCTTATCTGCTCTTTCCTCCCATAACAAACATGACGTCACTTGGGGGTGTGTATATGTAAATTAGGAGTCATTCCTACTTTAACCACATGAGGGCAGTATAGGATAAGAAATTGATTTGCACTTACTATGTGGAACATTTAATGCAATTATTATACGATATTTAATGCATATATATATACATTACATGATTTATTTTATACCCACTATAGTATCTTATAGGGACCAGTCGGACTTAGGCCCTTATTCATGAAGGGATAGCGTCAGGTAGCGGCTGGTTAATGACAGGTAGCGACTGGTGAACGCCGGACACGGCAGCAATTACACATTTATCAAGCAGAATCTGTTTAGCGACTGGGATAGCGCCATGTAGCGTCTGATTCATCATTTTCACAGCCTCAGCGAACAGCGCCGGCGTTCAGCCTTGCACAGCGCCAGGTATTACCTCTCGCTACCTGTCGCTCTCCCATACATTTCAATGGACGATCCTTTTCTTCTCTTTAAATGGGGTTTTTTTTTTCTTTTTTTCAAAAACTCACAAATAATTCTGTGACCTCTCCTGACATTGAATAAGCAGTTTTTTCACATTTTTATCATTTTTTATATATTTCCTCAGAAATGACATCACAGCTCTGCCATTAAAGTGTCATGTTACAATGTTGTTACAATGTAATTCCATATGTTTTCGCTTTGTTACTGGTGGATAGATGCTGAAAAACAGACTTTAATCACACAGCCTCCTGCGCTCTGGGCTTCAGAGAAGCATTTTACAGCGCCAGAGATTTGTGAGGATGTTTTTCTTTAATGAATATGATGTGAGTCGGTCGCTATGAGCAGTCGCTACCATGCGCTCCCATACAGCGCTGTACTGGTCAAATAGCGACTCCTCACAATGTATTCATCATTACTGAACAGCGACTGTGTCACTATAAACTAGCGACCCACGGCCGAGCACAGTGACTACTAGCGGGCGCTCTGAAAATGCCGCTACAGACGCTCAGCTGTCGCTACCTGGCGTTAGTGATGAATCAGCCTGTTAGATTTATCCATTTCCATTATGAATGTGGCCGTCAGTCACCTCTAATACGCATGGCAATGAGTGAAGGCGAGCCCGCGTATGGCGAGCCCACGTATGTGGAATGTGGTGGTAAGTAAGTACCGGGGCATCAACATTGGGCGCCCAGTGTAGGTATGCATGAGTCCTCCGTTGCCTCAGTGACCCTCCCATCTTATCTGAGGAGAGCGCCCCTTTAAACTGCTATGGGCTTTGTGTGACCATGAGGGAATCAGTGAGGGTTACAGCATACCATACAATATAAAGCAGGACTAAAGTGACCATTGGAGAATCAGTGAGGGTTACAGCATACCATCCAATATAAAGCAGGACTAAAGTGACCATGAGGGAATCAGTGAGGGTTACAGCATACCATCCAATATAAAGCAGGACTAAAGTGACCATGAGGGAATCAGTGAGGGTTACAGCATACCATCCAATATAAAGCAGGACTAAAGTGACCATGAGGGAATCAGTGAGGGTTACAGCATACCATCCAATATAAAGCAGGGCTAAAGTGACCATGAGGGAATCAGTGAGGGTTACAGCATACCATCCAATATAAAGCAGGACTAAAGTGACCATGAGGGAATCAGTGAGGGTTACAGCATACCATCCAATATAAAGCAGGACTAAAGTGACCATGAGGGAATCAGTGAGGGTTACAGCATACCATCCAATATAAAGCAGGACTAAAGTGACCATGAGGGAATCAGTGAGGGTTACAGCATACCATCCAATATAAAGCAGGACTAAAGTGACCATGAGGGAATCAGTGAGGGTTACAGCATACCATCCAATATAAAGCAGGACTAAAGTGACCATCGGGGAATCAGTGAGGGTTACAGCATACCATCCAATATAAAGCAGGACTAAAGTGACCATGAGGGAATCAGTGAGGGTTACAGCATACCATACAATATAAAGCAGGACTAAAGTGACCATGAGGGAATATCTGCTTACAGGTCAAGTGATGAGCAGGAGGAACATGGAGGAGATCATCCGATTGGCTGCCCGGGAAAAGCTGCTGCTCTTTGCTGATGAGGTAAGTGACTGTTACTATACCGGTACAGAGGTGAGATTTGATTGGTGGAGTGTAGCTCTGGTTGACTCCGCCCCCTGCAGGTCTATCAGGAGAACGTCTTCGCTCCGGAAGCCGCTTTCTATTCCTTTAAGAAAGTTCTGTATGAGATGGGCCCAGAATACAGAGAACGCCTGCAGCTGGTCTCCTTCAACTCCGCCTCCAAAGGGGTCAGCGGCGAGTGAGTATCACCGGGCACTTACCTGCTGGGGCAGCGGCGAGTGAGTATCACTGGGCACTTACCTGCCGGGGCAGCGGCGAGTGAGTATCACCGGGCACTTACCTGCCGGGGCAGCGGCGAGTGAGTATCACTGGGCACTTACCTGCCGGGGCAGCGGCGAGTGAGTATCACCGGGCACTTACCTGCTGGGACAGCGGCGAGTGAGTATCACCGAGCACTTACCTGCTGGGGCAGCGGCGAGTGAGTATCACCGGGCACTTACCTGCCGGGGCAGCGGCGAGTATCACTGGGCACTTACCTGCCGGGGCAGCGGTGAGTGAGTATCACTGGGCACTTACCGGCCGGGGCAGCGGCGAGTATCACCAAGGCACTTAGCTGCTGGGGCAGCGGCGAGTGAGTATCACCGGGCACTTACCTGCCGGGGCAGCAGCGAGTGAGCACCACCGAGCACTTACCTGCCGGGGCAGCGGCGAGTGAGTATCACTGAGCACTTACCTGCCGGGGCAGCGGCGAGTGAGTATCACAGAGCACTTACCTGCCGGGGCAGCGGCGAGTGAGTATCACTGAGCACTTACCTGCCGGGGCAGCGGCGAGTGAGTATCCCCGGGCACTTACCTGCCGGGGCAGCGGCGAGTGAGTATCACCGAGCACTTACCTGCCGGGGCAGCGGCGGGTGAGTATCACCGAGCACTTACCTGCCGGGGCAGCGGCTAATGAGTATCACCGAGCACTTACCTGCCAGGGCAGCGGCGAGTGAGTATCACTATCCACTGTCTTCAGGGGTTCAGGGATACAGGATGCACGTGTGTGTGTACCAGAAGTAAAGTGACCAATGAGAGGGTTACAACATACCGTTCAATTCAAAGCAAGACTAAAGTGACCATGAGTGAAGCAATGAGAGGGTTACAGCATACCATTCAATTTATAGCCGGAGTAAAGTGACCATGAGTGAAGCAATGAGAGGGTTACAGAATACCTGTGGACAGAGGAGGGTCTGTGATGTGTGTGTGTGTGTGATGTGTGAGAGTGGGCTGTGGTTATGCTAATGACCTGTCACTGACCCCTCCCCCAAGGTGCGGCCTTCGCTCCGGCTACGTGGAGTTTGTGAACGTGGACCCGGCCGTCTTCCGCTATCTGCACATCCTGAAGCCTTTCGCCGAACCCTCCGTCATCGGGGTGTTAGCCCTGGAGGTGCTCATGGACCCGCCCCGGCCAGGTGACCCCTCCTACCACACCTTCATGCAGGTAGGTACTTGCCGAAACGTAAGTTACATAAATAAGGTCTGCCCGTCCCTGTTACAACGGCGGGTTTCTGGCGTGTGAAGTGGCGGACAGGGAAGAAGCACACAAAAAGTGTGACACCGTGGGGGCGTGGCTGCGCTCACAATTAGCCAATCACATTTCAGCTCATGTTACATCGCAGTCGGAGCCCCGCCCCCTCCATATAAAGCTCCGCAGTGCGAGACAGATTTTTCGGACATTTTCTTAGTTGCATTTTACAGTCGTGATCTCATTGTTACAATGTATCAGTATTAGCAGTCAATAAATGATGACTGCTCGTTGGTCCAGAGAAAGAGGAATCAAGGTAAGTAGCAGCACAAGGGGGAGCAGTAACAGGGTAAGTAGCAACACAATGGGGAGCAATAATGGGGTAAGTAGCAACACCACTGTTATTATTAGCATAAGAAATAGAATCAGGGTAAGTAGCAACATGCGGGGGAGCAGTAATGGGGTAAGTAGCAGCACCACTAAAATTATTGGCATAGGCATCAAGGTAAGTAGAAAAACAAGGGGGAGCAGTAATGGGGTAAGTAGCAACGCCATGGTTATTATTGGCATAAGCTAATAGAATCATGTTAAGCAGCAGCAAAAAAGGGAGAAGTAATGGGGTAAGTAGGAATAAGTAATGGGGTAAGTAGCAGCAGCATAGTAACTATTAACATAAGGCTGAGAATCAAGGTTAGTAGAACAACAAAGAGCAGTAGTAATGAGGTAAGCAACAAGCAGCACAGTAACTTTTGGTATAAGGAATAGAATCGGGGTGAGTAGCAGAAGAAGGGGGAGCAGTAATGGGGTAAGTAGCAACGCCACAGGTATTATTAACATAAGGAAGAGAATCAAAGTAAGTAGCAGCACAAGGAGCAGCAGTAATGGGGCAAGTAGAAATGCCACAGGTATTATTAACAAAAGGAAGATACTCATAGTAAGTAGCAGCACTAGGAGGAGCAGTAATGGGGTAAGTAGCAACGCCCCAGTTATTATTAACATAAGGAAGATACTCATAGTAAGTAGCAGCACAAGGAGGAGCAGTAATGGGGTAAGTAGCAGCAGAGGCCATGCAATGTTAGAGCCCTGGAAAGTGTTGGAGTTCCCCTATAACATTGTGGCTGTTCCTCCCCAGGAGAAGAGACAGCTGCTCAGTGATTGGCTGGAGAAGTCACGTGTGGCAGTGGAAACACTGAACCGGGCCCCAGGGATCCACTGTCACCCCATCCAGGCCGCCCCGTATGCTTACACCCGGATCCACATCCCCGACAGGGCCATCAGACAGGCGCAGGTACCCGACACCCATATACCCTGTATGTATGACGCCCGTACGCCCTGTATGTGTGACGCCCGTACACCCTGTATGTGTGATGCCCGTACACCCTGTATGTGTGATGCCCGTACACCCTGTATGTATGACGCCCGTACACCCCGTATGTGTGACGCCCATATGACATAACAGATATTGGTTGTGTGACTCCTCAGGGGCGGGGCCTGGTGCCAGACGTCTTCTTCTGTCACCTTCTGCTGGAGGAGAGCGGCATCGTGCTGGGGGACGGGAGCAGCTTCGGCCAGGCAGAGGGGACTTACCACGTCAGGTAGGTGTTTATCTCCTGCAGGTGAGTGCGCGCCCTGCTCATATCCCGGATAGACTACTGCAGCATCCCCCTCTGTGTCCTGTCTGCTGCTCGCCTCATCCATCTCTCCCCTCACTTCTCCATCTTTCCTCCCCTTTGTCACTCCCTCCATAGGCTGCCAATAGCTGAATGAATTCAGTGCAACCCCCTAACCTTCACCTACAAAGCTCTCCTCAGCCAATTTCATTGGCAGTCCACAGGTCCCAGCCCAGACTCCGCCTCCGCTCTGCCCAGGACCTCCCCTGTCCCTTCTCGCCCCTTCCATTATCAGGACTTCACCCGTGCTGCTCCACTTCTCTGGATGCCCTTCCCCAGTACAGCTGAGCACTCCCCAACCCTCATGTATACGATAATGGGATGTGTGGCTCTGTGTTTCAGGATATCGCTGATGCAGCCACTGGAGGAACTGCGCTCCACCCTGAACGACATCATCGCCTTCCACAGGAAGTTCACGCGGGAGTTCTCCTGAGCGGGGGCGGGGCCCTCCGCTATCTGCGCCCCCGCTTTCACTGAACAGCTAATACACACTGAAGAAACGCCCTGAACCCTGGCTGCAGATGTGAGGGCTCCGCCCACGCTCCCGTAGGACACAATATGGAGGATGGGAAGCGCATTATTAAAGCTGCACATGTCTGACATTTCTTTTAAACCTTACACTAGACTTGATTTGACTTTGTTGGGTTTAGTTCCTCCTGATGTCTGTATCCCCGGGATCACCCCGTAAACTCACCTCTCTCCCACCGCGCATGCGCAGGCCGCTCGGCCAATCCGCAGCCCAGAGCCGGCCATTCAGGAAGGTGTGACGCGAGTGTGCGCTCAGCTAGAGGTATAATGGGAATGCAGCCAAGGCACCGAGATCCGGGCGTTTCACACAACTCGGGATGCCCCATAAAGAGGTGGACCCACCCCATGGATAGGCATAGACTTGAGGCGGTGTTGTTCCTCTTTAAAGTGGACCAAAACCCAGGATTTTGACTATCCTGGTTTTGGTCCTTGTCCCCGGGGTGCCCCGATTGGGGGTGACCCACTGTGTGAAACCCCCCGGCCCCTCTTCCCTGGTCCTAAGGCGCATGCACGGCCACTCGTCCAATCAGCACGCTCGGAGCCAATGACGTCTAAGTCCATCGGCTCCAAGTGCACTGCTGGCCGCGTCCCCTGCTTCCCTCTAACATGGAGCGGCCATTCACAAATGCCTGGTGCGGGCACACGCCCTGCTAAAGGGATAGCGGGGATGCACCCGCGGCACATGCACTGTTGGAGCGGGAACAAAGGTAAGTGAAGCTGGGGGGTTTCACATAGCGGGGCATCCTAATTTTGGATGCCCCGGGGGGGTATCGATCTTTCTGGGCTGATCCAGCTGAGTTTTGGTCCACCTCAAAGTGGTAAAAAACCAATCAATCTAAAAGATTCCAGGGCCAGTTGTTGGCCTTCACCGGGGCATCCCAAAGTGGGGTGTGAAATTCCCCCTAGGGCACCCTTAAAGGAGCAGTATTGGTGCATTAAAAAAGATAAATAATTAAATAGCTTCTAACATGTGTATAAATAATGTGGCGATAGAAATAGGAAAAAGTATCTGCCTTTCTATTAAATTGTATAATGACAATGGCTCAGTCCATTTGCTGAATAGGGGGGATCTGCTGGGTTGTATTTAGTGAGCTGCTTCATTTAGCCCACTGGTCTCCTGACACTGTAATCAGTGGCAACGGCTGTGTGTGTGTGAGGTGAGACCAGGCGACTCAGATGTATAAAATCTATACAAAATAAACTAAACTGACTGAAAATGACTGAAATTCTTCTTTGAATAACTGTGCAGGAAAATCTAAAGGTATTAAAGTGGAACAAAACCCTGAGTGGCCGACCCTGAAGTCTATAAGACCCGGCCATTGACCTTCCCCCTTGGTCATTCTAAATCAGGATGCCTCACTGTGTGAAACAACCCCTGGATAACCACAGATCCCCCCATTTTTCTGGCGTGCTCACGCAGATAGTCATTTAGACAGGCCGGGCGGCCAGGAAGGTTACTGCTCAGGCTCCCCATCTGCGTGCAAACAGCGCTGATTGGATGAGAGCCCGCACATGCGCTGTGGGACAGGGAAAGGTACGTTTTCACAGGCGAACTTGGGGACTTCACATATCAGGGCATCCCAAGTCGGGATGCCCCTAGGGGCACAAAACAAAACTCCAGATAGTGAAAATCCTGGGTTGGGCTTTGCTCAAAACACACAAAGCTGAAAGAAAGATCATATGGAAAAAAGAGAAAAAATGGTAAACTGAAAGATTCTGCAGCAGAGCCAACATGAAAGGGAAAACTGTCAAAATCAGCTAAATGACTTCTAGAGCTTTTCTCTCTGTTTTAGATATATGAGTTCTGGCCAGGCAATGTTGCAATGTTGTTATCTTATGCTGGACTGCTGCCAGCACTGAACAGCTGGACTGCTGCCAGCACTGAACAGCTGATACTTTGTTACATTGTTTCACCCCTCTCCTCAGCGTGGAACAGGCCAGAGTGTCAGGGCCCGACACTCAGAAGACATAAACATGAGCTATTAGTCTCCAGCTGCTCAACACGCACATCATTTTTTTCTAAATTTGTAATTCTTACTCCAACACTTACCTACATTCAAAGTACCATTTAAATATAAGTCACCAAGAAAAATTCGCGATACTGCTCCTTTAAAACAGTTCCCCACAATCCAGCGGCACATGTGCAGGCTCTCGTCCAGTGAGAGCTGTTTGCCAGGACCATGTCATTCAGCAAGTGCCTCTTATTGTGAATGGGGAGCGTGCGCTGCTGCATCCCCTGCACCGTGCCAATCAGATGGGGCGGGAGCGCGCACACCACCGGGGATGCGGCAGCACATGCTCCCCATTATAGTCAATGAGAGACATTCACAGCAGACGACCGTCATTGCATGGGAACCTGTACATGTGCTGTTGTGGCCGGGAAGAGGTAAGTAGTACTGGCCTTTCTGGGGGATTCACACAGCGGGGCATTTCAGTTCGGGATACCCCCAGGGAATGGAACAAAACTGGGAAAGTCAAAAACGTAGGTTTCCGAGCACTCTGGGGAAGCCGTTCCCTGTGTAAATGGAAGGTGGGGGCGTGCCGGGCTCATCGATTGTCTCTCCAGCGGCCGGACGTTTCGGTTAACGTTCTATACTCAATTTCCTTTCATTTCACTATTAATAAATCTCTGATCAATTATATTAATAAAAACATTGTCAAGAACAGTCCAGGAGGGCAGGTGCACACTTACCTTGAGTATGTCGGGTGCCAAGGCCGCGGTGGCGCCGCTTTACAACAAGTTAGATAAAGGGCCAGCACACCAATAGTTAAATCAAATAGACATGTATTAAATGATATCCAGCAAGATGAGGTACATTCAGCTGCATCAAAGTCCATAAGATAGGGTAGGTGATAGCAGAACAGTGTCCATAAGCCGACGTTTCGGGGGTGTAAAAAACCCCCTTCCTCAGGGCAGACAAACAACAGTGGCAAGACCGCAGCTTGCCTCTCTACATGGTGGCTCTTCCCATTCCTTTCCTGCTCTTCCCCTTCTCTCTGGTTCCTTCCTGTTTTTGTCCTTTTGGCTTTTAAGTCGGTTGGTTTTTTTGTTCTTTGTTTACTGTTTTAGGTTTTTGTTTTGTGTTTTTTGTTTCTTGTTTTGTTTTTTGTGTGTGTTTTGTGTTCTGTTTTGCTTCACTTCCCCTTCTGTGGTTTTCCCTTGGTATGTTTACACCTTGTGTCTTTCTATTGTTTTACCTTTGACCGTTCCCTTCTATTCCTAACGAGCATCCCCTGAATTGCTCCCCCTATGAAGGCTCCTGCTTCACTCTAATCCCAGACAATGGCGCCTGTTGTATCTGTGAAGCTCCGCCTCCTCCATTCATTGCCACTGTTGTGTGTGGCTATGATGTCATCGCCACATCTATGCAATGACTGATCGCCTGACATCATACAGAGAGGGACAGCAAAAAAAAATGGAGCTATGTACTTCTAGTTCAGGGCAGGCACGCTCCGTTATAGACTGTAGCAGGGGATGCGGCCGCCGGACGCGCTCAGGTCCACTCCCTCAGATGAAGCCGCAGGAGAGGATCTGAGCGAAGGACCAGGCTTTGTCTCATACATCTCAATAGAAGACAATGGGGCGGCAGCTCACATCAACCACAAGACTTTAAACTGGACTGTCACTTTAAAGTGGACCGACACCCAGGATTTTCACTATCCTGGGTTTTGGTCCACTTCCGCGGGGCACCCCGATCGGCTGAAACCCCCCCAGATCGGCCTAAAAATCTCACCTCACCCCCGCTCCTACGCGAGCGCTCGTCCAATCAGAGCGCTCAGAGCCGCTGTGGTATGTACGGACAAGCGACGGACAACCACAGCGGCTCTGAGCGCTCTGGAGGCCGCGTCTCGCGCTTCCCTCTAACAGGGAGCGCGCCCGTGCCGGCCATTCACAGACAGCCGCCGATTTCCTGAAGGAAGAGCAAATCCGATTTCCTGAAGGATTCAGTCACAGCCAGGTAATACCTTATGGCTCTGACCACATCCAAGGCATGGAGGGTCTGTTCTTTGGAATTAGCCGGAGCTGGACACAGGGAAAGTAAAACAACTTCTTCATTAAGGTGAAACGGAGAAACGACCTTAGGCAAAAAATCAGGTTTAAATCGAAAAAAACACCTTATCCTTGTGCAACTCAAAGTAAGGAGGTTTCATACAAAGCGCGGCCAGCTCTGACACGCGACACACCGAGGTGATCGCTACCAAAAAGACCACTTTAAGAGTCAAAATAGGCAATGCAGCATCACACAATGGCTCAAAGGGAGGACCCTGGAAAGCAGACAGTACTAAATTCAAGTCCCACACCGGTAATACTGACTTACGCAGTGGCCGGACATGGCTGACTCCCTGGAAAAAAGTCTTGATCAACCTATGGTTGGCAATGGGTCTCTGGAAGAAGATGGCTAAAGCTGAGACCTGGCCCCTGAGGGTGCTCAGCTGGAGACCCAAGTCTAAGCCGTGTTGCAAAAACTCCAGAATCCTAGAGATAAGAGAAAGTGCGACAAGGAAGCTCTTGGATTCACACCCAAAAATGTTTCAATAGCCAGGCCAGCGTCTATAAATTGGGGTGCCGCAGCGACCCATGCGTGAAAAGCCCTGAGTCGTCGGGTATAACGCAACGATCGACTGACATCTGAATTATTTCTGCGAACCAACTCCGCCTCGGCCACCGAGAAGCCACCAGGACGGATAGATCCCAGACGGATTGGTGGTCGGTGACAAGACAGCAAGGCCTGTACCTGCATCTGGAGGCCCACCACCTTCTGCCATGGCAGGAAAACCTTGACCAGGGAGGTGTCCAAAGTCATGCCCAGAAAGGACCTCACTACAGAGGGAGTGAATTAAGACTTGGGGTAGTTGACTACCCAACCGAAAACCTTGAGAGTGGACAACACCGTCCGGGTGTCGCTCTCGGCCTGCTGAAGGGACTGAGTCTCAATCAGTAAATCGTCCAGATAGGGCAGCACGCGTATGCCCTGATTCCTCAGGATAGCCATAACGCCCACCAGCACTTTGGTGAACACACGGGGGGCTGAGGATATCCCAAACGGCAGTGCCACAAACTGGTAATGCTGATCCTCCAGCGCAAACCGAAGTAATGGCCACCAGAAAGACAACCTTGAGGGTAAGTACAGCCAGAGCAGCATCCTGTATAGGTTCAAAGGGAGCACCCTGCAAGGCAGGCAAAACCAAATTCAAATCCCAAACAGGGACCATAGGTTTACGTGGGGGACGCACGAGTAACCCCCTGGAAAAAGGTCCTAATCAAAGAATGCTGAGCAAAAGACTTCTGAAAGAAAACAGACAGGGCAGAAACCTGACCCTTCAGAGTACTGAGTTGTAGACCCGACACCAACCCATGCTGTAAGAACTCCAGAACCCTGGGGACTGAAAACACCTGACAGGGAAGAGACAGACTCACACCAGTCAATGTAGGTACGCCATACCCTGTAATAGATGGAAGAAGAAGTTTTCTTCCTAGCCCTCACCATGGTATCAACCACCGAGGCAGACAAGCCTTTCTCCATCAAGATGGAGGTTTCAGCAGCCAGGCCGTCAAAGCCAGAGTTTGTAAATTGGGATGGCGTAAGGGGCCCTGAGTGAGCAGATCTGGCACCAAGGGCAGAGCGTACTGATCTACTGCCATCTGCACCACATCTGCGAACCACACTCTTCTTGGCCAACTGGGGGCCACCAGAATCACTGGCACCCCTTCCAGAGCAATCTTGCGCAGAACCCTGCCCAGCAGGGGGAATGGAGGAAAGACATAAAGGAGCCGAAATTCCTGCCATGACATGGACAGAGCATCCGTGGTCAAGGCCAGAGGATCCTGAGACAGGGAGACAAAGGCTGGGAGCTTGTGACGGGATGCAAACAGATCCACATCCGGTAGACCCCAACGGTGACACAGGGACTGGAATACCCTGTTGCAGAGGGACCACTGTCCCTGACGAGAGGTCCCCCTGCTTAGAGAGTCCGCCAGGAGATTCTCTGCACCCGGGACATACACAGCCGAAATGCATTGAACATTGGCCTCCGCCCATGCCAGAATCTGAGACACCTCCTGGAGGGCACCCCTGCTCCGGGTCCCTCCCTGATGGTTGATGTAGGCAACCGCCGTCCTGCTTTCTGAGCGCACCTGCACAGACAGACCCCACAGGTGATTGGTCAAGTGATCCAGTACCAACCTGATCGCCCGTAGTTCCAAAATGTTGATAGGTATGTGGGCCTCCTGATGGCCCCACCTCCCCTGGAACCGCAGGGACTTCCAGAATCCCCCCATCCTGACAGACTGGCATTCGTGGTGACCGTCTCTCAGGAGGGGGCCAGAAAGGATCTGCCCCCCAGCAAGTTCCTGGAGTCCAGCCACCATGAAAGGGACCGCCTGACCGGGGGGGAGCACACAGACCCCATCCAGGGACGTTGGGTCCTTGTCCCAAACTGACAGAAGGTGAAGTTGTAGAGGCCTCAAATGGAACTATGGAACTGAGCAAAAGGCACCGCCTCGAAGCTCGCCACCATCAGGCCCACCAACTGCATTCCCTGCCTGAGGGAGGGCTGGGGGCACGAGAGCAGGAACCTCACCTGCACAGTCAGAGCTTCCACCTTCTGTTGAGGAAGGAATATCCTTGACTGAATCGTATCCAGAATCATTCCGAGGAACGGAGTCACCGAGGAGGGGGACAGAGAGGACTTGGGATGATTGATCACCCAGCCGAAGGACTCCAGGGTGGACACTACCAGCTGAGTGTCCAACTCTGCCTGCCGCAGAGACCGAGAGGTGATGAGTATGACGTCCAGGTAGGGTAGCACGCGTATGCCCCTTGACCTTATCAGAGACATCACCCCCGCCAGCACCTTGGTGAACACTCTGGGAGCTGAAGTGAGACCAAATGGCAAGGCCACAAATTGGTAATGTTGATCTTCCAATGCGAATCTGAGGAACCTCTGGTGTCCTGAAAACACAGGGATGTGCAGGTAAGCGTCTTTGATGTCCACAGACGTCATGATGGCCGAGCGCAGAGTTTCCATGCGAAAGCGCCTGTTCTTGACAAATTTGTTGAGGATCTTTAAATCCAGAATGGGCCTGACTGATCCATCTTTTTTAGGAACAGTGAAGAGGTTGGTATAGAACCCCTTGCCTCTTTCTCTTAAAGGGACCCTGCAAATGACCCCCAGACCCAGAAGGCCTTGCATGGCCTGCGCCAATACCTAAGTAGAGACAGGGTCCTGGGGAATTCGGGACCTGATGAATCTTGGGGGGGGCGAACAGCAAACTATCTTGTAACCAGAGGACACTACCTCCTGAATCCACCGGTCCGAGACGTGATGCCTCCAGACGTGAGCAAAGTGCTGTAGCCGTCCCCCAACCCTGACGGGCGAGGGCGCCCCATCATACCTGAGGGGGCTTGGGAGAGGATTTGGGCTTAGACCCCCAGGAGGAGCCAGGACGTAGTCCTCTGCTCCTATGCCAGTAATCTGCACGAGCCCCCGCGAAGGACACCCCTTTTCCTTGTTTAGCACTACGGTAGGATGGTGAAAAGGAGCCCTGGCCCCGAAAGGGTCGAGACTGCCGCATGCGCTGGGGTAACTTACCTCCTTTAGCAAAAAGGTCTAGGCGGTCCCCAAACAGGTGTAGCGCCTTAAATGGAAGCCCAGTAAGGGCCTTCTTAGCAGCATTGTCAGCAGCCCACTGGTGCAGCCAAACCGCACGGCGTATAGCTACCACCAAGGCAGAAGTTCTAGCACCCATCCTAATGGCATCATCCGAGGCAGATAGGATAAAGTTTACAAACACATCACAGTTAGACAGAGCATTAAACACATCAGGTAGTAAATCATCAGGAGCACCATCAAGTACACTTCTGATCATGGCCCTGAGCGCCACAGATGTAATGGCCGAGGCGCAGACCGGGCGCAGCGCCGTCCCCACAAATGTAAAGGCATGGGACGCCAATTGGTCAATGCGCCGGTCCTCGGCATCCCGCAGAGTAGTAGAGTCAGGGGAGTGCATAATAGAGGTGTTAAGCCAGCCCTAGAATAGGAGCATCCACCTCAGGAGGCGATGACCAGCACTTGACCATATCAGCAGGAAAGCAGGATACTTTCTGTCCCAACTCTTAGGTACGCCGAGAAGTCTACTGGGACGTTCCCACTCCTTAAGCACGAGATTATTGAAATGAGCTTGCTCAGGAAATTCCAAACGAGCCTTAGCAGTATGAAAAAGCTCTCCCCTTTGCCTAGGAGCCGCAACAGGGGGAGAGATGGACAAAACCTCAAAAATCTGAACCAGCAGTCTGTCAGTATCATCCGGGGTCCAGGAGTCAGAGCCAGAATCGTCATGACCCCTGGGTCTCTCAACAGATGACCCTGAATCGGAGAACAGCTCCCCTTCGTCCGAGGGAGTATAGCCACATAAATGCAAATACTCATCAGATTCCATAGGAAAAAGAGTGGCATCAGGGGTTAAGTGACACTTTTTAGCAGTGGCCTTACGCGCTAAAGTATTAGCAATCAATTTTTCAACACTGGCCAGTCTAGCAGCCACATCAGGCTGAGAATCCCCGCTTGTATGCAATTCAATGGGGGTAAGACTCAAGCTTGGGGGAGTAGGTGAAGTGAGACGAGGTGCAGGCCCAGCCACCGGAGGGGCGGGTTGCAACGTTAGCACCTGCTGTGCACAAGGAACACAGACCCGTGCATTGTCACCGCTGATAGGTGAGACCCCACAAGCTACACACAGCCGGTCTTGTCCCGAACCTTGGTCCCATTATCCTGAGATGCCTCCATATGGTGATTAATAGGCCCAATAAGCCAGTAGGGATTGACGCTATAGAGCAACCCTGGATGCCCCAGTAACCCGCTAGGGAAGTGGGAGTAATTATACTAGGCCCAACTATCAATTACACTGGGCCGGGAGAAGCCAATGGATTCACCTGTCCGAAAGTCACTCTCCAACGTTGTGTGTCGTTTTTGTCCCTTGTGCTTGCCGCTCAGGATGACGCCATGGTGATGTGTGGTTGGACCGCGGCCTTGTTGGTGGCTGTCCGGCGGGCGATTTGGTTGCGCCAATGGGCTGCTGATTTTAATTCACAGAAGTCTCTTATGGCTCTCCCGTTTGTGGGTCTGCGCCTGTTTGGTGAGCAATTGCATTCTGTTGTCAAGGGAGGTAAGTAACCTCAGCGCATGACACAACACCGTTCCCTTTGGGGGCGGCTTCCTTTAACTCGTCCTTTTGGGGAGCCAGAGCTGGCAGGCTTTCTCCGCCACCAGGGGTGCCGTTTGGAACAGGGGCAGAGGTTGTGCCCGTCCTGGTCACTCCTGGGGCTCCAAGGCCGCTCAGCAATGAGGGGGCGCCCACACCCTTGCGGGTGGGGGGGCGGTTGCGACACTTATCCCAGGTTTGGGACCAGGCGGTCTCGGACAGATGGATCCGGGAACTGGTGTCGTCCGGTTACAAGCTGGAGTTTGGGTCTCGGCCTCCTTCCAGGTTTTTCAGGTCTCGTGTACCTGCGGATCCTCTGGCTGCGCAGGGGCTCCTGGCGGCTGTAAGGAATCTTCTGGGCATGGCAGTCGTTTGTCCAGTGTCTCCATCGGCCGTGGGCCTGGGGTATTATTCCAATCTCTTCACAGTGCCCAAAGAAGACGGATCAGTTCGTCCCATCCTGGATCTGTGATTACTCAACAGGTTTATCCGTCCCCGGATATTTCGCATGGAGACTGCGCTCTGCCGTCATTTCTCTTCGGCAGGGGGACTTCATGACACCCATAGAGTGATGGCCCTCCTCAGAGCCCAAGGGATTCGCATCGTGCCTTATCTGGATGACTTTCTTATCATGGCCTCCTCGTTCAGTCAATCGGAGACAGATACCAGGTCTGTGGTATCCACTCTGGAGAGCTTCGGCTGGATAATCAACTATCCCAAGTCCTCCCTCTCTCCTTCCAGGGTGGTGTCCTTCCTGGGATTGTCTCTGGATTCTTCCCAACACAGAGTGTTCCTTCCTCACTCCAAGGTTCTTTTGGTTCAGGAATTGACTCAGCTTCTTCGGTCCACCCCTCGTCCGCCCATCCGGCTGGGGTTGAGACTGGTGGGATTGATGGTGGCCTCCTTCGAGGCAGTTCCATTTGCTCAGTTTCACACAAGGACGCTTCAGCTTCGTCTGTCGGCGGCTTGGGACCGGTGTCCGAGGTCGTTGGATTTGCCCTTTCTGATGCCTTCCTGGGTTCGGCAGTCTCTTCAGTGGTGGAAGGTTTCAGCCAATCTCTTGAGGGGCAGGTCGTTTCTGACGCCTCTTTGGGAAGCTGTCACCGCGGACGCCAGTCTGTTGAGTTGGGGAGGCTTCTGGAGGGATCTTCGGTTCCAGGGGCTGTGGGGGCCTCAGGAGGCCCACTGGCCTTCAATGGTCTGGATCTGAGAGCCATTAGGTTGGTTCTGTCTCACTTGACACAGCATCTACAGGGTTTGCCGGGGTCGGTCGGACAATCGGATGGCTGTTGCTTTCATCATTCACCAGGGAGGGACTCGCAGTTGGGGTCCCCTCAGAGAGGTGTCTCTGATCTTGGCCTGGGCGGAGATCCATGTCCCATGCATCTTGGCGGTGTACATTTTGGGAGTGAAAAACGCGGAGGCGGACTCCCGGAGCAGGTGCTCTTCCCGCTGGGGAGAAGGGTCTCTCAATCCCATGTTATTTCGGTTTCTTTGCTTCCGGTGGGGGGACACCAGAGGTGGACCTGTTTGCTTCTTGTCACATTCACAAACTTCCGGCATTTGTGTCTCTCTCTCTCTCTCAGGATCCTCTGGCTCTGGCAATGGATGCCATGTCACTGAGCTGGGGGGATCTGGAGTTTCTTTATTGGTTTCCCCCGGTTCCCATGCGGGGCACGGTGTTGCGAAAGCTGGCCTAGAAGGGGTTCCCGCCATTCTGGTGGCCCCAAGGTGGCCAAGGCGGGTGTGGTTCGCAGTCCTCGTTCGGCTGGCAGTGGATCAGTTTATTCTGCCCCTTTGGCCGGACCTGCTCACTCAGGGTCAATTACGTTACCCCTATTTTACCAACTCTGGCTTTGACGGCTTGGCTGTTGGAACCTCATTCTCGCTGGAGGAAGGCTTCTCCGATTCTGTCATTCAGACTCTTGTTCGTGCTAGAAAGAGATCTTCTTTTACCATCTACTATAGGACTTGGAGGTCTTATATTGATTGGTGTGAGGTCAGGGCTTTGCCCTGCAGGGTCTTTTCTATTTCTAGGATTTTCTGCAAACTGGGCTGGACTGGCGTCTCCAGCTGAGTACCTTTAAAGGGCAGGTATCTGCTCTGTCTTCTTTCAGAAATCCTTTGCACTTCATCCTTTGGTCAAGACCTTCTTTCAGGGGGGTACACATGTGCGGCCTCCTAGGAATTTTTTGCTCTCTGGGATTTGAATCTGGTTCTGTCTGCTCTTCAGGGCTCTCCCTTTGAGCTTTTGCAGGATATTGCTCTTTCTACATTGACTCAGAAGGTTGCCTTTTTTGGTTGCCGTCACCTCTGTTCGGCGTGTCTCGGAGTTGGCGGCTTTGTCGGTTCAGGCTCCTTACTTTGAGAGGCATCAGGGCAATCCGGACTTTCTTCCTAAGGTGGTTTCTGCCTTTCTTCTTAACCAGGACATTGTTCTTCCTTCCTTGTATCCTAAGCCTAGGAATGATAAGGTGAGGGTTTTGCATTGTCTGGATGTGGTGCGCTGCGTGAAGTACTATTTGCTTGCTACATCCTCTTTTCGTAAGACTGAGGTCTTATTCGTGGTGCCCTGTGGGCCTAGGGAATGTTTGGCTCCGGCCAAGTCTTCCATTAGCAAATGGATTTGTCAGGCTCTTATTGGGGCCTATTCTGCTAAGGGGAAGGTTTCCCCCTTTTTTGTATTACTGCTCTTTCTCCTCGTGCTGTTGGAGCGTCTTGGGCTCTTCGGCACCAGGCTTCTGTTGAACAAGTTTGTACTGCTACTTGGTCTTCTGTTCACACCTTTTCCAAGTTTTTACATGGCTGATGTGCGGGCTTCAGCGGTTGCTGTGTTTGGCTGCAAAGATCTGCAGGCTGCAGTGGTTTGAGTTTTGCATTATGGCCTTGTTGGATACCCGCCCTTTGTGGACACTGCTTTTGGATGTCCCAATCGTAATTATTAAAGTGGAAGCGGGGTGTGTGACATACTTAGAATAATACCATTTTGTGAATACTCACCTGTAAAATGGGTATTATAAGTATGTCACACACCCCGCTTCACCCGCCCTTTTTGGTATCCTGGATTCTTTATAGGGTGAAGCTTTGTTTACAGTTTGAGGGTTACCAATGGGTTTTTCCTGGTACCTTGTCTTTACTGCTGTTTGAAAACTGGGAGATAAGTGGGAGGTCCCAGGTATTATAGACCAGGAGGAGCTCGTTTTTTCAAGACTTCTCTGCAACGTCGCCACCTGCAGGTGGATTAACCCAATCGTAATTATTAAAGTGGAAGCGGGGTGTGTGCCATACTTCTAATACCCATTTTACAGGTGAGTATTCACAAAAATACCATTTTGTGAATACTCACCTGTAAAATGGGTATTATAAGTGTGTCACACACCCCGCTTCACCCTGCCCTTTTGTATTCTGGATCCTTTATATGGTGAACTTTGCGTTGTTATGCTTTGTGTTGGGCTCTTCCTGGTCCCTTACCTTACTGCTGTTCTTATACTGGGTAATGAGTGGGAGGTCCCAGGTATTTATGGACTGGGAGGGGCTCTTTTTTTTTTTTCCTGGCATGTCTGCATATCGCTCTCTACAGGTCAGTATTACCCACACGTTATGAATTTCTTGAAGCGGGGTGTGTGACATACTTATAATACCCATTTTACAGGTGAGTATTCACAAAATGGTATTTTTGTGAATACTCACCTGTAAAATGGGTATTAGAAGTATGGCACACACCCCGCTTCCACTTTAATAATTACGATTGGGTTAATCCACCTGCAGGTGGCGACGTTGCAGAGAAGTCTTGAAAAAACGAGCTCCTCCTGGTCTATAATACCTGGGACCTCCCACTTATCTCCCAGTTTTCAAACAGCAGTAAAGACAAGGTACCAGGAAAAACCCATTGGTAACCCTCAAACTGTAAACAAAGCTTCACCCTATAAAGAATCCAGGATACCAAAAAGGGCGGGTGAAGCAGGGTGTGTGACATACTTATAATACCCATTTTACAGGTGAGTATTTCACAAAATGGTATTATTCTAAGTATGTCACACACCCCGCTTCACCCGCCCTTTTTGGTATCCTGGATTCTTTATAGGGTGAAGCTTTGTTTACAGTTTGAGGGTTACCAATGGGTTTTTCCTGGTACCTTGTCTTTACTGCTGTTTGAAAACTGGGAGATAAGTGGGAGGTCCCAGGTATTATAGACCAGGAGGAGCTCGTTTTTTCAAGACTTCTCTGCAACGTCGCCACCTGCAGGTGGATTAACCCAATCGTAATTATTAAAGTGGAAGCGGGGTGTGTGCCATACTTCTAATACCCATTTTACAGGTGAGTATTCACAAAAATACCATTTTGTGAATACTCACCTGTAAAATGGGTATTATAAGTATGTCACACACCCCGCTTCAAGAAATTCATAACGTGTGGGTAATACTGACCTGTAGAGAGCGATATGCAGAGATGCCAGGAAAAAAAAAAAAAAAAAGAGAGCCCCTCCCAGTCCATAAATACCTGGGACCTCCCACTCATTACCCAGTATAAGAACAGCAGTAAGGTAAGGGACCAGGAAGAGCCCAACACAAAGCATAACAACGCAAAGTTCACCATATAAAGGATCCAGAATACAAAAGGGCAGGGTGAAGCCGGGTGTGTGACATACTTATAATACCCATTTTACAGGTGAGTATTCACAAAATGGTATTATTCTAAGTATGTCACACACCCCGCTTCAAGAAATTCATAACGTGTGGGACATCCAACAGCAGTGTCCATAAAGGGCGGGGATCCAAAACAAGGCAACAAGGCACAACTTAAACCACTGCAGCTTGCAGAACTTTGCGGCCAAACACAGCATCCGCTGAGGCCCGAACATCAACCTTGTAAAACTTGGAAAAAGTGTGAACAGAAGACCAAGTAGCAGCCTTACAAACTTGCTCAACAGAGGCCTGGTGCTGGAAAGCCCAGGACGCTCCAACTGCACGAGTAGAATGAGCAGTAACACGAAAAGCAGAATAGGCACCAACTATGGTCTGACGGATCCATTTACTAATGGAAGACTTGGCAGGCGCCAAGCCTTTTCGGGGCCCGGAGGGCACCACAAAAAAGGCATCCGTCTTACGAAAGGAAGACGTTACCTCCAAATAATACTTCACAACACGAACCACATCCAAAGAATGCAGGGCCCTCTCCTTGTCATTGCTGGGATTAGGACACAGAGAGGGCAGAACAATGTCTTGGTTTAGGTGAAAGGCAGAAACAACCTTAGGAAGGAAATCGGACTTGAAACGAAAAACCACCTTGTCCTGATGCCCCTCAAAGTACGGGGCTTGAATGGACAAAGCCGCCAACTCAGAGACACGCCTAACCGAAGTGATGGCTACCAAAAAGGCCACCTTCTGCGTAAGTGAAGACAAGGCAATATCATTCAAGGGCTCAAAAGGAGAATCCTGAAGAGCAGAAAGAACCAAATTCAAATCCCAAACAGGGAGCAAAGGTTTTCTAGGAGGCCACACGTGCGTGACTCCCTGGAAAAAAAAGTCTTAACCAAAGGATGTAGGGCAAATGACCTTTGAAAGAACACCGCCAGGGCAGAAACCTGCCCCTTCAGAGTACTAAGCTGGAGCCCCAGGTCCAGACCATGTTGAAGAAACTCCAGGATTCTGGAGATGGAAAATTCCCTACAAGGCAACGCCCTGATCTCACACCAATCAATATAAGACCTCCAAGTCCTATAGTAGATATTAGAGGAAGACCGCTTCCTAGCACTAATGAGAGTTCGAATCACAGCATCGGAAAGACCTTCCTCCTTCAAGATGGAGGATTCAGCAGCCATGCCGTCAATGCCAGCGTTGGTAAATTGGGATAACGTAGTTGACCCTGGGTGAGCAGATCCGGCAGCAGGGGCAGAACGAACTGATCCTCTGCTAACCTTACCACATTTGCGAACCAAACCTATCTTGGCCACCTTGGAGCCACCAGAATTGCTGACGCACCCTCCAGGGCCAGCTTGCACACCACTCTGGCCACCAAGGGAAATGGCGGGAACAGATACAGAAACCCCAGATCCCTCCAGTTCAGAGACATGGCATACACTGCCAGAGCCAGTGGATCCCGTGAGAGAGACACAAATGTCGGAAGTTTGTGATTGTGACGAGAGGCAAAGAGGTCCACCACCGGGGACCCCCACCTGAAACAAACCAAGCGAAACACTTTGGGGCTGAGAGACCATTCCCCCCGGCGAGCTGAGAACCTGCTCAGAGAGTCCGCCTCCGTGTTCTCCGCTCCCCGAATGTAAACTGCTGAAATGCACGGGACGTGGGTCTCCGCCCAGGCCAGAACCAAAGACACTTCCTTGAGGGCACTCCTGTTGCGAGTCCCTCCCTGGTGATTGATGTAGGCGACCGCCGTCCGATTGTGCGACCGGACTTGAACCGGCAATCCTTGCAACTGATGAGTCAAGCGAAACAGAACCATCCTGATGGCCCTCAATTCCAGAACATTGATGGACTCGTGAGCCTCCTGAGGCCCCCACAGTCCTTGAAACTGACGATCCTTCCAGAACCCCCCCCATCCTGAGACTGGCATCCGTGGTGACCGTCTCCTAACAAGGGGCCAGAAAGGATCTGCCCCTCGACAGATTGATTGGATCCAGTCACCACTGAAGGGAGCACCAAACTCGGGGGGTCATCAGGAAGGACTGATCCAACGACAGTGGCGACCCGTCCCAGGCCACCAACAGATGGAGCTGGAGTGTCCTTGTGTGGAACTGAGCAAAGGGAACAGCTTCGAAGGAGGCTACCATCCATCCCACCAGCCTCATCCCCAGTCTGATGGCCGGACGAGGGATAGACAGGAGGAGTCGAACCAACTCCTGAATCAAGAGAACCTTGGACTGAGGAAGAAACACCCTGGCCTGGGAAGTATCCAGGGACATTCCCAGAAAAGACACTAACCTGGACGGAGAAAGGGAGGACTTGGGGTAGTTGATCACCCACCTGAATCTCTCGAGAGTGGACACCACAGTTCTGGTGTCCAATACCGCTTGGCTGAAGGAAGATGCCATAATGAGAAGGTCGTCCAGATAAGGCACAATGCGAATACCCTGGGCTCTGAGGAGAGCCATCACCCCGACCAGCACCTTGGTGAAAACCCTTGGAGCCGAGGTAAGACCGAAAGGAAGTGCCACAAACTGAAAATGCTGATCCTCCACCACGAACCTGAGAAATCTCTGGTGCGCTGGAAAAATCGGCACATGCAGATAGGCGTCCTTGATGTCTACGGACGTCAGAAAGTCCCCCTGCCGAAGAGAATGGATAGCTGAACGCAGCGTTTCCATGCGAAATTTCCGCGGACGGACGAACCTGTTGAGGATCTTTAGATCCAGAATGGGTCGAACCGAGCCGTCCTTTTCTTGGGCACCGTGAACAGATTGGAATAAAAGCCCCGACCCCTGTCTGAGGGGGGCACTGGGCAAATAACTGCCATATCCAACAGACTCTTTACTGCCGCCTGGAGCTCCTGCGCGGCCAGAAGGTCCGAAGACACCTGAGACCTGAGGAATCTGGGAGGGGGCCGGAGCTCGAACTCCAGCTTGTAGCTGGAAGTCACCACTTCCCGGATCCATCCTTCCGAGACCTCCCGGTCCCAGACCTGGGAGAAGTGTTGCAGCCGTCCCCCCACCCACATGGGTGAGGGCGCCCCCTCATTGCTGAGCTGGCTTGGCAGCGGGTTTGGGCTTAGAGCCCCAGCTGTATCCTGGGCGGGCACATCCTCTGCCCCTGTTCCAGGAATCTCCTCTGGCTGCGGGGAAAACAATTCCTCTGCCAGCTCTAGCCCCACGAAAGGAAGGAGCAAAGGAACCCGCCCCCCCGAAAGGGACGACGCTGTTTTTTGCGTTGAGGTAACTTACCACCCTTGGCAACTGAATCCAACTTCTCACCAAAGAGCCGTAATCCCACAAAGGGAAGAGCGGTCAGCGACTTTTTAGACACAAAATCAGCCGCCCACTGGCGCAACCAAACCGAACGCCGAATAGTCACCAATAGAGCAGACGTTCTGCCACACATCATCAGTGTGTCATCCAAGGCGGCTAGTACAAATGACAAAAACAATTCACACCTTTTAAGGCCAAAGAACTCGTCACTATCCGGATCTAACCCGGAAGAAGTCAACAGGTCCCTGACCACCGACCTGGTAGCCACCACCACCAGCGCTGAAGCACAAACCGGCCACATGGCTGACCCAACACTGGCAAAACCATGACAAGCCATTTGGTCAATGCGTTTATCCTCACCATCTTTAAGCGTGGAGCAATCAGGAGAATTTAAAACAGTAGTATTGGATAAACCCAGAATCTGTGCATCCACCTCGGGAGGGGACGCCCAACGCTTACGCCCAACGCTTAACCGTATCCAAGGGAAAGGGATATTTTTTGTCCCAACCCTGAGGGACACCTGGGAGCCGGGCAGGCCTCTCCCATTCCTTAGCAATAATCCTATCAAAATGCTTTTGGTTAGGAAATTCCAAGCGCGGCCTGGATTCTTCGAAAAATTCCCCCTTTTGCTGTGGAACCGCCTCAGGAGGAGAAATAGCCAAAACCTCAAACATCTGAGCCAGAACATTAGGAGTATCCGAAGACCTCCCCAAGCCCCGCTCGGTATCAGCACCCACAAACTGCTGATCGTCTGAATTATCTGATTCTTCATATACCTCCCCTTCCTCAAGTTGGGAGTAATCAGACCAGTCCAGATTATCAACATCATCCAAGTCGGCCGCCGGTGAAGACGGCGACAAGTGCTTTCTCTTAGCCGGAGCCTTTCTGGTGACCGTGCTGGAGAATAATTATTCAAGATTGACCAATCGGGCACACATCTCCGATTGCAACTGCCCGCCCATGACAACGTCAGACTGGGCACGGATCAAACTGGGAGGGGGGGGGGAAGAGACCGGCGGCGCTAAATCAGACGCCTGGGGTCCGGACTGCCGCGTAATAGTCTGCTGTGCGCATGGTATACACAGAAATACATCATCGCCAGTAAGGGATGCCCCACACCCCATACACTTCCGGGATTGTCCCGAGGGGAGCCCGAGCCCAGTATCCGGGAATGCCTCCATAAGGTGAACTTATAGTTGGTTGCAATGACCGAGGGAATTACGCATATAAGCAACCCGGGATGCCCCTTTAATGTCCCAAGTGGGAGGATTTGCAATAAGCCAATTAAGAACCCAGGGACCCTAGGACCGGGAGAAACCCCCTAACACCACTGTAGGTTATATCTGAAAGACATAATAAAAAAGGCTAATAAGAAAAGCGGAGTATAAAATATATATATATATGACATAAGCATATATAATTATAGGTGATGGGACAGAAGGGGGGCCCACCGGGCCACTCACTGTGGTCCTGAAGACAGCTTCCTCTCTCCGTGAGGTAAAGAGCAGCTCTGAGGAGAGAAGGGGGGCGTGGCCAGCTCCTTCTGAGGAAACAGGCACAGAGAAAAGCACCTCAGCGGTGCCTGTGACACAGGGGCGGGCCGCAGCGCTGGAAAGCCCGGCCCCGCCCCCAAGAGTGAAAGCGTGAGGGGAGAAGCTCCCCTCCGCCATGACAATGCAAAAAGGCCGGCACCGCAGCCATGTGCGGCCGCGGCGCCGGTCTCAGAAGAGACAGAAGGAGGGGAGCGGGCTGTGGCTTTGACCCCGACGCCCGGCCCCGCCCCTTTTACCTCAGGGAGAAAGCCTGCATAAAAATGATAACTATTGGGAGGAAAATTTAATAAATTAATACATTAAAACATTAAGAATTAATGATTACAAAATATGGACCTAACACCGAATAAGGGGCCCTGCTCCTACCCTCCACTATCCCGCTAGAGAGAGGGGCATTACCCAAAGGGGGGGGGGGGGGGACGACCACCCAAAGTGTAAGGCCAAGGGACGGGGCATCCCAAACCAGGGTCACCGTCCCAGATCACTGCCTACCCTCTTATATAGGGTCTCACGGGAGAGCATTTGCTCTTAAGCACCAAGGGTGCTTTTCTACCCTCACCCGGACCGTCAGCCTAGGCTGGGAGGCATGAGGTAACAGAAAAAAAAAGATCCAGGCGGAAATAGATAACTAAAGGGCCGGGAGTCATCCCGTCTACCTGAAATCCCCCTGTGCAAGGAGGAGACCATATCTTCTGACTTGCTCGCCGACTGCAGAGATGAAGACTGGGTAATGAGTGGGAGGTCCCAGGTATTTATGGACTGGGAGGGGGCTCTTTTTTTTTCCTGGCATCTCTGCATATCGCCCTCTACAGGTCAGTATTACCCACACGTTATGAATTTCTTGAAGCGGGGTGTGTGACAGAATATGGTATTTTTGTGTGTTTTTCACTATATCCAGTCCAGGTCGTCCCAGAAGTAATGACAGTTGGGTAGTCCCTGGCGCAGTTACTGCATGATCCAGAGCTCCTCCCGGCCCCATATAAAATGAGCTGTCTCCATAGAACTTCCCAGAGTTCTTATGCAGTAGCTGCTGTTAGGATCGTCTGGATACTCTCTCTGGATACTGCAGCTGAGTGGGGCATTTTAAGCCTGTCGTCCGCTGCACCCCTATTTCCACTGTTCCCGTGGACCCACGTATGCCTCCCAGCCTCGGCTGACGGGACAGGTGAAGGTAGGGAGGGAGGGAGGGAGAACGCCGGGGTCAGGCGTTCCTAGAGCTAGGCTCTGGGCCGCAGACCCTCCATTAAAGGGTAGCCGGCCATAGACGATGGTGAGCCTATGGGGAGGGGGAGGAACCACCTAAAAATACCATTTTGTGAATACTCACCTGTAAAATGGGTATTATAAGTATGTCACACACCCCGCTTCAAGATATCCATAACCTGTGGGTAATACTGACCTGTAGATGGCGATCTTGCAGAGATGTAAGGAAAAAGAAAGCCCCACCCGGTCCATAAATACCTGGGACCTCCCACTCATTACCCAGTATAAAGATAGCAGTAAGGAAAGGGACCAGGAAGAGCCAAATATAAGTCATAACGCAAAGTTCACAATATAAAGGATCCAGAATACAAAAGGGCGGGGTGAAGCCGGGTGTGTGACATACTTATAATACCCATTTTACAGGTGAGTATTCACAAAATGGTATTATTCTAAGTATGTCACACACCCCGCTTCAAGATATCCATAACCTGTGGGACATCCAATAGCAGTGTCCATAAAGGGCGGGGATCCAAAAAACAAGGCAACAAGGCACAACTTAAACCACTGCAGCCTGCAGAACTTTGCGGGCAAAAACAGCATCTGCTGAGGCCCGAACATCAACCTTGTAAAACTTGGAAAAAGTGTGAACAGAAGACCAAGTAGCAGTCTTACAAACTTGCTCAACAGAGGCCTGGTGCTGGAAAGCCCAGGATGCCCCAACCGCACGAGTAGAATGAGCAGTAACACGAAAAGGGGGAACCTTCCCCTTGGCAGAATAGGCCCCAACAATGGCCTGACAAATCCATTTACTAACGGAAGACTTGGCGGGCGCCAAACCTTTCCTGGGCCCAGAGGGCACCACAAAAAATGCATCTGTCTTACGAAAGGAGGACGTTACTACCAAATAGTACTTCACAACGCGAACCACATCCAAGGAATGCAGGGCCCTCTCCTTGTCATTGCTGGGATTAGGACACAGGGAGGGCAGAACAATGTCCTGATTTAGGTGAAAAGCAGAAACCACCAAGCGCCTCTCAAAGTACAGAGCTTGAATGGACAAAGGCGCCAACTCAGAGACACGCCGAACAGAAGTGATAGCTACCAAAAAAGCCACCTTCTGCGTAAGCGAAGACAAGGCAATATCCTGCAAAGGCTCAAAAGGAGGACCCTGAAGAGCAGAAAGCTCCCAAACTGGGAGCAAAGGCTTCCTAGGAGGCCGCACATGCGTAACCCCCTGGAAAAAGGTCTTAACCAAAGGATGAAGAGCAAAAGACCTTTGAAAGAATACCGCCAGGGCAGAAACCTGCCCCTTCAGAGTACTAAGCTGGAGCCCCAGGTCCAGACCATGTTGAAGAAACTCTAGGATTCTGGAAATAGAAAATTCCCTACAAGGCAACGCCCTGACCTCACACCAATCAATATAAGACCTCCAAGTCCTATATTAAACGGTAGAGGAAGACCGCTTCCTAGCACTAATGAGAGTTCGAATCACAGCATCGGAAAGACCTTCCTCCTTCAAGATGGAGGTTTCAGCAGCCACGCCGTCAAAGCCAGCGTTGGTAAATTGGGATAACGTAGTTGACCCTGGGTGAGCAGATCCGGCAGTAGGGGCAGAACGAACTGATCCTCTGCCAACCTTACCACGTCTGCAAACCAAACCTGTCTTGGCCACCTTGGAGCCACCAGAATTGCTGACACGCCCTCCAGGGCCAGCTTGCGTACCACCCTGGCCACCATGGGAAACGGAGGGAACAGATACAGAAACCCCAGGTCCCTCCAGTTCAGAGACATGGCATCCACTGCCAGAGCCAGTGGATCCCTCGAGAGAGACACAAATGCCGGAAGTTTGTGATTGTGACGAGAGGCAAAGAGGTCCACCGCCGGAGACCCCCACCTGAGACAAATCAAGCGAAACACCTTGGGGCTGAGAGACCATTCCCCCCCGGCGAGATGAGAACCTGCTTAGAGAGTCCGCCTCCGTGTTCTCCACTTCCGGAATGTAAACTGCCGAAATGCACGGGACATGGCTCTCCGCCCAGTCCAGAATCAAAGACACTTCCCTGAGGGCACTCCTGCTGCAAGTCCCTCCCTGGTGATTGATGTAGGCGACCGCCATCCGATTGTCCGACCGAACCTGAACCGGCAAGCCCTGCAACTGATGAGTCAAGCGAAACAGAACCAACCTGATGGCTCTCAATTCCAGGACATTGATGGGCTCGTGAACCTCCTGGGGCCCCCACAGACCTGAAACTGAAGATCCTTCCAGAAACCCACCCATCCTGATAGGCTGGCATCCGTGGTGACCGTCTCCCAACAAGGGGCCAGAAAGGATCTGCCCCTCAACAGATTGATTGGATCCAGCCACCACTGAAGGGAGCGCCGAACCCAGGGGGTCATCAGGAAGGACTAATCCAACGACAGTGGAGACCTGTCCCAAACCGCCAACAGATGGAGCTGGAGCGCCCTTGTGTGAAACTGAGCAAAAGGAACCACCTCGAAGGAGGCCACCATCAATCCCACCAGCCTCATCCCCAGCCTGATGGCCGGACGAGGGATGGACAGGAGAAGCCGAACCAACTCCTGAATCAAGAGAACCTTGGACTGAGGAAGAAACACCCTGGCCTGGGAAGTATCCAGAGACATTCCCAGAAAAGACACTACCCTGGACAGAGAAAGGGAGGACTTGGGGTAGTTGATCACCCAACCGAATCTCTCCAGAGTGGATACCACCGTCCTGGTGTCCAACTCCGCTTGGCTGAAGGAAGATGCCATAATGAGAAGATCGTCCAGATATGGCACAATGCGGATACCCTGGGCTCTGAGGAGAGCCATCACCCCAGCCAGCACCTTGGTGAAAACCCTTGGAGCTGAGGTAAGACCAAAAGGAAGGGCCACAAACTGAAAATGACGATCCTCCACCACGAACCTGAGAAATCTCTGGTGCGCCGGAAAAAAATCGGAACATGGAGGTAAGCGTCCTTGATGTCTATGGACATCATAAAGTCCCCCTGACGAAGAGAGTAGATGGCTGAACGCAGCGTTTCCATGCGGAATTTCCGCGGACGGACGAACCTGTTGAGGATCTTCAGATCCAGGATCGGTCGAACCGAGCCATCCTTCTTGGGTACCGTGAAAAGATTGGAATAAAAGCCCCGGCCCCGGTCTGAGGGGGGCACTGGGCAAATGACAGCCATATCCAGAAGAATTGTTACCACCACCTGGAGCCCCTGCGCGGCCAGAGGGTCCGGAGGCACCCTGAAGAATCTGGGAGGGGGCCGGAGCGCGAACTCCAGCTTGTAGCCGGAAGACACCACTTCCCGGATCCATCTGTGCGAGACCTCCCGGTCCCAGACCTGGGAGAAGTGTCGCAGCCGTCCCCCCACCCACATGGGTGAGGGCGCCCCCTCATTGCTGAGCTGGCTTGGTCACGGGTTTGGGCTTAGAGCCCCAGCTGTATCCTGGACGGGCACGCCCCCTGCCCCTATTCCAGGAATCTCCTCTGGATGAGGGGAAAGTAAATCCTCTGCCAGCTCTGGCCCCACGAAAAGGAGGAGCGAAGGAAGCCGCCCCCCCCTGTGTTGAGGTAACTTACCGCCTTTGGCGACGGAATCCAGTATCTCTCCAAAGAGCCGCAATCCCACAAAGGGAAGAGCCGTCAGCGACTTTGACACAAAATCAGCCGCCCACTGGCGCAACCAAACCGAACGCCGAATAGTCACCAGCAAGGCCGACGTTCTGCCACACATCATCAGAGTCTCATCCAAGGCGGCTAGTACAAATGACAAAAACAATTCACACCGTTTAAGGCCAAGAACTCGTCACTATCCGGATCTAGCCCGGAAGAAGTCAACAGGTCCCTGACCACCGACCTGGTAGCCACCACCAACAGTGCCGAAGCACAAACAGGCCGCATGGCTGACCCAACACTGGCAAAACCATGACAAGCCATCTGGTCAATGCGTTTATCCTCACCGTCTTTAAGAGTGGAACAATCAGGAGAATTTAAAACAGCGGTGTTGGACAACCCCAAAATTGGGGCATCCACCTCAGGAGGAGACGCCCAACGCTTAACCGTATCCAAAAGGGAAGGGTTATTTTTTTATCCCAACTCTGAGGAACGCCTGGAAGCCGAGCAGGCCTCTCCCATTCCTTAGTAATAATTCCATCAAAATGCTTTTGATTAGGAAATTCCAAGCGCGGCCTGGATTCCTCGAAAAACTCCCCCTTTTGCTGTGGAGCTGCCTCAGGAGGAGAAATAGCCAGAACCTCAAACATCTGAGCCAGAACGTTAGGAGTATCCGAGGAACTCCCCAAGCCCCGCTCGGCATCAGCGCCGACAAACTGCTGATCGTCCGAATTATCCGATTCCTCATATAACTCCCCTTCCTCAAGTGAGGAGTAATCGGACCAATCCAGATAATCCACATCATCAAAGTCAACCGCCGGCGTGGCAGGTGACAAGTACTTTCTCTTAGCCGGGGCCTTTCTGGCAACCGTGCTAGAAAATAATTTTTCAAGGTTGGCCAATCTGGCACACACATCAGATTGCGACTCCCCACCCATGACAACGCCACACGGGGCACGGATCAAGCTGGGAGGGGGAGGGGAAGAGACCGGCGGTGCTGAACCAGACGCCAGGGGTCCGGACTGCCGCATAATAGTCTGCTGCGCACATGGTATACACAGATATACATCATCCCCTGTAAGGGATACCCCACACCCCATACACTAACGAGATTGCCCCGAGGGGAGCCCGGTATCCGGGGATGCCTCCATACGGTGAACTTATAGGTAGTCGCAATGACCGAGGGAATTACGCATATAAGCAACCCGGGATGCCCCTTTAATGTCCCAAGTGGGAGGATTTGTACTAAGCCAATTTAAAGAACCCAGGGACCCTAGGACCAGGAGAAACCCCCTAAACACCACTGTAGATCCTGTCTGAAAGACACAAATAAAACACCAATCAGAATAACAGGCGCATAGAGCACAAATATAATGAAATAAAAACGGGGGGGCCCACAGGGCCACTCACTGTGCCGTCCTGAAGCGGGGGTAAAAAGGCGTCCTCACACCATGAGGGGAGAAGGCAGACCTGAGAGGAGAAGGGGGGCGTGGTCAGCGCGCCTTGCTCTGCCCCCCTTCCTGAATCACGGACACGGAGCCAAGCTCCGCAGCGGCGCCTGTCACACGGGGCGGGCCGCGGCGTCGCGCCGAAAGCCCGGCCCCCAACTGTAAGAGCGTGAGGGGAGAAGCTCCCCTCCGCCATGCCACCCCAGAGGCTGGCGCCGGTCAAATGAAAGGAGAGGAGAAGGAAAAAAAAGGGGGGGGGGGGCGGTCCGCGGCTTCGCTCCCCGGACCGAGCTCCGCACCGGCGCGCCTGTCACATGGGGGCGGGCCGCGGCGTCGCGCCGAAAGCCCGGCCCCGCCCCCAGCTGTAAGTGCGTGAGGGGAGAAGCTCCCCTCCGCCGTTTACCTCAGAGACAGGCGCCTTGGCGGTAACTGCGGCCGCGGCGCCGGTAACCCTTAAAGTGAAACACACATACACAACATAAAATAAATTAATTAATAAATAAATAAGACCTAACACTAAATAAGGAACCCCCCTTAGAGGGAGACCACCCAGGGTGTAAGGCCGAGGGACAGGGTATCCCAAACCGGGGTCACCAACCCGGTTAACCGCCTACCCTCTTGTATAGGCTCTCAAGGTGGAGCATTTGCTCCTATGCACCTAGGGTGCTATTCTACCCTCGTCCGGACCATCAGCCTAGGCTGGGAGGCATGGGGATCAAAAAGGAGATCCGGGCGGAAATAGATAATTAATGGTCCGGGAGTCATCCCGGCTACCTGAAATCCCCCTGTGCAAGGAGGAGACATCTTCTGACTTGCTCGCCGTCTGCAGAGATGAAGACTGGGTGATGAGTGGGAGGTCCCAGGTATTTATGGACCGGGAGGGGCTTTCTTTCTTCCAATCATCTCTGCAGATCGCCCTCTGCAGGTCAGTATTACCCACAGGTTATGGATATCTTGAAGCGGGGTGTGTGACATACTTAGAATATACCCAGGTCATCTTTGTGTTTCATGCTTCACTTTCATTTTTTACTTCACTGCTGGCAGCTGTGTGGATACTCGCCTTCCCTCGCCTCTTCTCCTTCCCCTCCATCTTGTCAGCGCTGTGAGGGGGGGGGGGGGCGGGGGCAGCGCTCTTCGGGGGCCTCCTTCGGCGCTGCCCCCTGCCATGGCCTCTGTTTAGTTGCGGAGCACTCCGCGTGGGGGGGGGGGGGGGCTCCCTTCCTGCCTGCTCTGGGCGCCATTTTAGAGGTTGTGGGCACCCTTCTTGGCCGCGCCCGCAGCGGGGGGCGGGCCAGCGCGATGACGCGTTTTGTGTCACAGTGCGCGGCCCGCCCATCGAGGTTCTTGTGGGGATTGTCTTCTGCGGACCCTGAAAGGGTCCCTATCATGCAGGCGGACTTCAGGTCGCCACTGCTTGCAGCTGCCTTGCCTGCCATCCGGGAACCCCCCCCCCCCCCCCGCTACTATCGCCAGTCAGGTTCCGTGAGTCCCTTGTTTAGTGGTGCATGTGCTGTGGGATGCTCTTGAATTCTTCCGCTTGTGTCTTCTAGGCGGGATCCAGGTATCGGCCTTGGCCATCTTCTTACAAAGATCCTTTGCCAATCATAGGCTGATCAGCCACAGACAGGCCGAGGCAGGCAACGGCGGCACAGGGGGACGGGACAGGCCGAGGCAGGCAACGGCGGCACAGGGGGACGGGACAGGCCGTGGCAGCCAACGGCGGCACAGGGGGACGGGACAGGCCGAGGCAGCCAACGGCGGCACAGGGGGACGGGACAGGCCGAGGCAGCCAACGGCGGCACAGGGGGACGGGACAGGCCGAGGCAGCCAACGGCGGCACAGGGGGACGGGACAGGCCGAGGCAGCCAACGGCGGCACAGGGGGACGGGACAGGCCGAGGCAGCCAACGGCGGCACAGGGGGACGGGACAGGCCGAGGCAGCCAACGGCGGCACAGGGGGACGGGACAGGCCGAGCAACCAAATAGCTTACGAAGTGGAAAAAAAACAAATGTCGGCGCTTTATTGGTGATGATGCACCTGGGCAGAATGAGGACAATCATATAAAATAAACAGACAATGACACAGTGGGCGGGGGGTAAAAGTCCAGAGGGAGGGGCCGGCCTCACGCAGACAGGTCGCTGTTGTCGAACCTTTCCTGGTCGTAGACCTCGGCCACCACCTTGCGTCCGGCGAACCATCGTCCGTTCAGGGCCTGGATGGCTTTGTGCGTCTCGCTGAGCATGGAGAACTCCACGAAGATCTTGACGATGATCTCGGCGTCCTCCTCCTCGCCCTGCTTCTCCTGGTAGATGATGACGCGGTTCACTGCCCCGAACTTGCCGCACTCCTCCGTCACCTCGCCCTCCAGGTCGTCGTCGATGTCTCGCGGGTCAACCATGTTGCGCAGGACCATCACCGTGGACTGTAACAGGGGGAGAAGAGAGAGGAGGTTACACAGGTGACCTGAGGCAGAGAATAGCGAGGCTGATCCGGGCCAATGCTCTATGCTAGTGGACCACCAGGGCGGCAGCATCGGGCTCCCGGGGCAGCCATGGCCGTGTCTCAGCCTTCTAGGAGGAGGAGCACATAGGGAACAATGGCCGCCATGGGGTTATACTCCCCTCATCCGCAAAGCACAGTCCTCCCGGGGCAGCCATGGTTGTGTCTCAGCCTTCTAGGAGGTAGGTGGAGGAGCACATCGGGAACAATGGCCGCCATGGTGTTCTACTCCCCTCATCCCCAAAGCACGGTCCTCCCGGGGCAGCCATGACAGTGTCTCAGCCTTCTAGGAGGTATGTGGAGGAGCACATTGGGAACAATGGCCGCCATGCTGTTATACTCCCCTCATCCCCAAAGCACAATGCTACGAGGGCAGCCATGGCTGTGTCTCAGGCCGCCATGCTGTTATATTCCCCTCATCCCCAAAGCATGGTGCTCCCGGGGCAGCCATGGCCGTGTCTCATCCTTCTAGGAGGTATATGGAGGAGCACATTGGGAACAATGGCCGCCATGGTGTTATACTCCCCTCATCCCCAAAGCACAGTGCTCCCAGGGCCACCATGGCCGTGTCTCAGGCTGCCATGGTGTTATACTCCCCTCATCCCCAAAGCACGGTGCTCCCGGGGCAGCCATGGCCGTGTCTCAGGCCGCCATGGTGTTATACTCCCCTCATCCACAAAGCATGGTGCTCCCAGGAGTGCGATTGGTCCCCATCAGTCATGTGACTGGCAACCATAAAATGAATGAAGGAGGTTGCAATGTAATGCACGCCCATCATATTTGTGGTCAGGTCAGCCAATGCATTTCCTCTGTAACCACACAAACAGTCTACACAATAGATTGCAAGCTCCTAGCGTATAACACAGATCAGGACACAGCTACCCCCCCCCCCCCTCCCCAGGGGGGCACTTACCTCCTGTTTGCGCATGAGCTTTTGCATGACCATGTGACGCGCGCTGCTCCCCGAGATGCTCATGTGCTCCTGCTCGCTCAGCATCTCCGGCCGCTCAGACTCCAGGGCCGGCTCCTCCTCCTCCTTCTCTTTCTTCAGCTCCAGCTGAGCCATGGCCGGCGGGCTGGACAGAATGGGGTTCACCAGCCCCACCTGGGGGATAGCCACAGGGAGAGGCGGCCGCACAGGGGTCACACCTAGGGAGGAAGCAGGTGGTCAGTCACTGCCGGGGGTAGAAGCCTTCCTTACAGCTGCCTGTGGCAGCGAACCACAATGCTCAGCAACCCCCCATACCCGGCAACCACACCAGCAACACTGAGGTCAGTCATTGCTACAGCCAGAAGATTTTATCATGGCTACCTGTGGCAGGTACGCAAACACCACATGCCCCATGAGCCCAAGGCCCGGCGCCCCCATGAGCCCAAGGCCCGGCGCCCCCATGAGCCCAAGGCCCGGCGCCCCCATGAGCCCAAGGCCCGGCGCCCCCATGAGCCCAAGGCCCGGCGCCCCCATGAGCCCAAGGCCCGGCGCCCCCATGAGCCCAAGGCCCGGCGCCCCCATGAGCCCCATGAGCCCAAGGCCCGGCGCCCCCATGAGCCCCATGAGCCCAAGGCCCGGCGCCCCCATGAGCCCCATGAGCCCAAGGCCCGGCGCCCCCATGAGCCCCATGAGCCCAAGGCCCGGCGCCCCCATGAGCCCCATGAGCCCAAGGCCCGGCGCCCCCATGAGCCCCATGAGCCCAAGGCCCGGCGCCCCCAATGCCCCATGAGCCCAAGGCCCGGCACCCCCAATGCCCCATGAGCCCAAGGCCCAGCACCCCCAATCCCCAGCTCCCCTAGAGGCCAGCACCCCCAATCCCCAGCTCCCCTAGAGGCCAGCACCCCCAATCCCCAGCTCCCCTAGAGGCCAGCACCCCCAATCCCCAGCTCCCCTAGATGCCAGCACCCCCAATCCCCAGCTCCCCTAGATGCCAGCTCCCCCAATCCCCAGCTCCCCTAGATGCCAGCACCCCCAATCCCCAGCTCCCCTAGATGCCAGCACCCCCAATCCCCAGCTCCCCTAGATGACAGCACCCCCAATCCCCAGCTCCCCCTAGATGCCAGCACCCCCAATCCCCAGCTCCCCTAGATGCCAGCTCCCCCAATCCCCAGCTCCCCTAGATGCCAGCACCCCCAATCCCCAGCTCCCCTAGATGCCAGCACCCCCAATCCCCAGCTTCCCCTAGATGCCAGCTCCCCCTAGATGCCAGCACCCCCAATCCCCAGCTCCCCTAGATGCCAGCTCCCCCAATCCCCAGCTTCCCCTAGATGCCAGCTCCCCCTAGATGCCAGCACCCCCAATCCCCAGCTCCCCTAGATGCCAGCACCCCCAATCCCCAGCTCCCCTAGATGCCAGCACCCCCAATCCCCAGCTCCCCTAGATGCCAGCACCCCCAATCCCCAGCTCCCCTAGATGCCAGCTCCCCCTAGATGCCAGCACCCCCAATCCCCAGCTTCCCCTAGATGCCAGCACCCCCAATCCCCAGCTCCCCTAGATGCCAGCACCCCCAATCCCCAGCTCCCCTAGATGCCAGCTCCCCCTAGATGCCAGCACCCCCAATCCCCAGCTTCCCCTAGATGCCAGCACCCCCAATCCCCAGCTTCCCCTAGATGACAGCACCCCCAATCCCCAGCTTCCCCTAGATGCCAGCACCCCCAATCCCCAGCTTCCCCTAGATGCCAGCACCCCCAATCCCCAGCTCCCCTAGAGGCCAGCACCCCCAATCCCCAGCTCCCCTAGAGGCCAGCACCCCCAATCCCCAGCTCCCCTAGATGCCAGCACCCCCAATCCCCAGCTCCCCTAGATGCCAGCACCCCCAATCCCCAGCTCCCCTAGATGCCAGCACCCCCAATCCCCAGCTCCCCCTAGATGCCAGCACCCCCAATCCCCAGCTCCCCCTAGATGCCAGCACCCCCAATCCCCAGCTCCCCTAGATGCCAGCACCCCCAATCCCCAGCTCCCCTAGATGCCAGCACCCCCAATCCCCAGCTCCCCTAGATGACAGCACCCACAATACCCAAGAGCCCCATTGTCCAGCTGCCACAACACCCAGCAGCCACAATACCGGGCGCCCCCACTGCCTCCGTCGGGCAGAATTATGCACATTGGGGAGATGTGATCATACACGAGCCCGCGCACGCATTCCCAAACATGGACGACCCAAAAGGGGATGCAGCTGTAATGCAAAGCAAAAGAGAAACACCCACCATTATAGTCTATAAGACTCTTGGGGCTGCAGACACTTTATGGGGCATCCCAAACTGGGACGCAGGGAATTTTGAAACACTGGGGGTGGTCACCTAGTCCCCAAACCCTGTACCACATCCCCGCCATAGCTCTAGTCAGGCTTGAATGGCCCCAGCTAGAGTTGGGGGGGGGGGGGGGTTGGATTCAGGGTCGCCCTCGCCACGCTGAGCTCAGAGCGCCAAAGGAAATCTATTTGGCCTAGCAGCCCGCTCATGCTCAGTGGGAGCAGGAAAAGGTGATCCCGGTGCACACACACAGCAGCACAGTGATTTGGAGACACTAATAGGGTTCAGATTGTGGCACTAATGGCCAGGACTAAAAATCCCCCCCCGAGCCCATCTCTCTTCTATAACAATAGAGGAAAAGCCCAAAGAGACAGCAGTACTCACCTGTGATGACTCCGGGGGCCTGTGCCGCCATGACCGCCTGCGGTAATGCCCCTAAAGGCTGCGCCAGTGTCAGTGCGGGGGTCACCAGACTGGGACTGGCCAGTGTTCCGAGGACCGCTGCTCCGGCCACCGCTTCCTGCGGAGACGAGAGGGTTCAGGTCATTCATACAGTGCAGACACGAGATCAATGCCCTGACCACTAGGCCATGATGGGAAAGCCATGGCGGATTATACATTAGAAGGTGGGCTCCAGCATTACACACCTAGTCGGCTCTGTGTAAAACCAGTGAGTTTGTTCTGTGTCCCATGGGTATCCTGCATCGGGATGCCCCACTGTGCAACCCCCCCCCACACACACAATGCCGGTATTCACTCACCTCACCTCGGTCCAAAAGGTGCATGCGCAAGCTCTCAGGCAATCGTGTAATTCAGATGGCTCTCACTGACCTCAATGGGAAGCGAGAGCGCGCTCCCAGCCCAGCCATTAACATAGGTCAATGAAAGCCTTTGCCGAACGACATAGGCTCTGATTGGACGAGAGCCCACACAAGCGCGGTTGGACCGAAGAAAGGTAACTGAATACTGGTGCCCTGGGTAATTTCACACAGCGGGACATCACAATTTGGGATGGCCATTGGGAAAGCCAACTAAAAATACCATTTTGTGAATACTCACCTTGTAAAATGGGTATTATAAGTATGTCACACACCCCGCTTCAAGATATTCATAACCTGTGGGACATCCAATAGCAGTGTCTATAAAGGGTGGGGATCCAAAACAAGGCATAAAGCACAACTTAAACCACTGTAGCCTGCAGAACTTTGCGGCCAAAAACAGCATCCGCTGAGGCCCGAACATCAACCTTGTAAAACTTGGAAAAAGTGTGAACAGAAGACCAAGTAGCGGCCTTACAAACTTGCTCAACAGAGGCCTGGTGCTGAAAAGCCCAGGAAGCCCCAACCGCACGAGTAGAATGAACAGGAACACGAAAAGGGGGATTCCTCCCCTTAGCAGAATAGGCCCCAACAATGGCCTGACGAATCCATTTACTGATGGAAGACTTAGCGGATGCCAAACCTTTCTTGGGCCCGGAGGGAACCACAAAGAAGGCATCAGTCTTGCGAAAAGAAGAAGTTACTACCAAATAGTACTTCACAGCACGAACCACATCCGAGGAATGCAGGGCCCTCTCCTAATCGTTGTTGGGATTAGGACACAGAGAGGGCAGAACAATATCCCGATTTAGGTGAAAAGCAGAAACCACCCTAGGAAGGAAATCCGGCTTGAAACGGAAAACCACCTTGTCCTGATGTCTTTCAAAATACGGAACTTGAATAGGCAGGGCCGCCAACTCAAGAGACGCGGCGAACTGAAGTGATGGCTACCAAAAAAGGCCACCTTCTGTGTAAGGGAAGACAAAGCAATATCATGCAAGGGCTCAAAGGGAGCCCTGAAGAGCGGAAAGAACCAACTTCAAATCCCAAACCGGAATTATAGGCTTCCTAGGAGGCCGCACATGCGTAACCCCTTGGAAAAAAAAGTCTTAACCAACGGATGAAGAGCAAAAAATCTTTGGAAAAACACCGCCAGGGCAGAAACCTGCCCCCTCAACGTACTGAGATGGAGCCCCAGATCCAAGCCGTGTTGGAGGAACTCCAGAACTCTAGAAATAGAGAATTCCTTACAAGGGAAGGCCCTAGTTTCACACCAATCAATATACGATCTCCAAGTCCTATAGTAGACGGAAGAAGAAGACCTCTTCCTTGCGCTAATAAGAGTCTGAATAACAGCATCCGAAAGGCCTTCCTCCTTCAAGATGGAGGTTTCAGCAGCCACGCCGTCAAAGCCAGCGTTGGTAAACTGGGGTAACGTAGTTGACCCTGTGCGAGTAGATCCGGCAGCAGGGGTAGAACGAACTGATCTACTAACCTTACCACGTCTGCGAACCAAACCCGTCTTGGCCACCTTGGAGCCACCAGAATTGCTGAAGCTCCCTCCAGGACCAGCTTGCGCACCACACTGGCTGCCATTGGAAATGGAGGGAACAGGTACAGAAACCCCAGATCCCTCCAGTTCAGGGACATGGCATCCACTGCTAGAGCCAGTGGACCCTTCGAAAGAGACACAAATACCGGAAGATTGTGATTGTGACGGGAGGCAAAGAGGTCCACCACCGGTGACCCCCACCTGAGACAAATCGAGTGAAAAACCCCTGGGACAGAGAGACCATTCCCCCTTGCGGACAGACAACCTGCTCAGAGAGTCCGCCTCCGTGTTCTCCACTCCCGGAATGTAAACTGCCAAGATGCACGGGACATGGCTCTCCGCCCAGTCCAGAATCAGAGATACTTCCTTGAGGGCACTCCTGCTGCGGGTCCCTCCCTGGTGATTGATGTAGGCAACCGCCGTCCGATTGTCCAACCGGACCTGAACCGGCAGTCCCTGTAGGTGATGAGTCAAACGTACAAGAACCATCCTGATGGCTCTCAATTCCAGAACATTGATGGGCTCGTGGGCGTCCAGAGGTCCCCACAAGCCCTGAAACTGAAGATCCTTCCAGAAGCCTCCCCATCCTGATAGGCTGGCATCCGTGGTGACCATCTCCCACAGAGGCATCAGAAAGGATCTGCCCTTCAACAGATTCACAGAATTCAGCCACCACCGTAGTGACTGGCAAATCCGAGGAGTCATCAGAAAGGATTGATCCAACGACAGAGGAGACCTGTCCCAGGCCGTCAATAGATGGAGCTGTAACGTCCTTGTGTGAAACTGAGCAAAAGGGACTGCTTCGAAGGAGGCTACCATCAGCCCCACCAGTCTCATCCCTAGCCGGATGGTAGGACGAGGAGTGGATATGAACAACTGAATCAACTCCTGAATCAAAAGAACCTTGAACTGAGGAAGGAACACCCTGGCCTGAGTCGTATCCAAAGACATTCCCAGAAAAGACACGATCCTGGATGGGGAAAGGGAGGACTTGGGGTAGTTGATCACCCAACCGAACCTCTCCAGAGTGGATATCACCGTCCTTGTGTCCAATTCCGCTTGGCTGAAAGACTATGCCATGATGAGAGGATCGTCCAGATATGGCACTATGCGAATTCCCTGTGCTCTGAGGAGAGCCATGACCCCTGCAAGCACCTTTGTGAACACCCTTGGAGCTGAAGTGAGACCAAAAGCGAGAGCCACAAACTGAAAATGCCGATCCTCCACCACGAACCTGAGAAATCTCTGGTGCGCGGGAAAAATCAGAACATGGAGGTACACGTCCTTGATGTCTCTAGACGTCATAAAGTCCCCCTGATGAAGAGAGCAGATAACTGAACGCAGTGTTTCCATGCGGAATTTTCGCAATCTGACAAATCTGTTGAGAATCTTCAGATCCAGTATGGGCCGAATAGAACCATCCTTTTTGGGAACCGTGAACAGATTTGATTAAAAGCCTCGATCCCGGTCTGAAGGAGGCACTGGACAAATGACCGCTATATCCAGAAGACTTGATAACGCCGCCCGGAGCCCCTGCGCGGCCAGTGCGTCCGGGGGCACCAGAGACCTGAAGAAACGCGGGGGGGGGGGGGGGGGGACTCGAACTCCAGCTTGTGGCCGGAAGACACCACTTCCTGGATCCATTTGTCCGAAACTTCTCGAATCCAGATCTGAGAGAACTGTCGCAGCCGTCCCCCACCCGCACGGGTGAGGGCGTCCCCTCATTGCTGAGCAGGCTTGGCCGCGGATTTAGGCTTAGAGCCCCAAATGTATCCTGAACGGGCACGTCCTCTGCCCCTGTTCCAGGAATCTCCTCTTGTGGATGGGAAGGCAAATCCTCTTCCCGCTCTGGAACCCCGAAAGGAAGGAGTGAAGGAAGCCGCTCCCCGAAAAGGACGTCGTCGCCTCTTTCGTTGCCCACTGGCGCAACCAAATAGAACGTCTAATAGTCACCAGCAGAACAGAAGTTCTGCTACACATCATCAAAGAATCATCCAAAGCAGCTAGTACGAAAGACAAAAACATCTAACATCGTTTAAGTCCAAGAAATTCTCCACTGACCGGATCCAAACCGGAGGAGGTTAACAGATCCCTGACCACCGACATGGTAGCCACCACCAGCAGCGCTGAGGCACAAACAGACCACATGGCTGACCCAACGCTAGCAAAACCGTGGCAAGCCATCTGGTCAATACGCTTATCCTCACCATCTTGAAGTGTGGAACAATCAGGGTTATTCAAAACAGCTGAGTTGGATAGTCCCAGAATTGGTGCGTCCACTACGGGAGGGGACGCCCAACGCTTAACTGTATCCAAAGGGAAGGATACCTTTTATCCCAACTCTGAGGAATGCCTGGGAGCCTAGCAGGCCTCTCCCATTCCTTAGAAATAATTTTATCAAAATGCATTTGATTAGGAAATTCCAAGCGCGGCTTGGATTCCTCGACAAACTCCCCTTGTTGTTGAGGAGCCTCCTCAGGAGGGGAGATAGCCAGAACCTCAAACATCTGAGCCAGGACGTTAGGAGTATCCATGGAACTCCCTGACCCCTTCTCAGAATCAGCACCAACAAATTGCTGATCATCTGAAGTATCAGATTCCTCAAACAACTCTCCTTCCTCTTGAGGAGAGTAATCTGACCAATCCAGATAATCTACTTCATCATATTCAAATGCCGGAGTGACCGGTGACAAATTTTTCAAGATTGGCCAATCTGGTACACACATCAGACTGCGACTCCCCACTCATGACAACGTCACACACGGGGCACGGGTCAAGACGGGAGGGGGGAGGGGATGAAGACGGCGGTGCTGACCCAGATGCCTGGGGTCCGGACTGCCGTGTAATAGTCTGCTGCGCACAAGGAATACATAGAAATACATCATCCCCTGTTAGGGATACCCCACAACCCATACACTTCCGGGATTGCCTCCATAAGGTGAACTTTTGGGTAGTCGCAATGACCGAGGGAATTACGCTTATAAGCAACCCGGGATGCCCTTTTAAAGTCCCAAGTGGGAGGATTTGTATAAGTATATTGAAAACCCAGGGACCCTAGGACCGGGAGAGACCCCCTAAACCCCTATGTAGGTCTACCTGGAAGACATAATAAAGACCCTAAATAAGCATATGAAAAATCAATAGAATAGTAGAGTTATGAAGGGGGCCCAGAGGGCCACTCACTGTGCCTTCCAGTCAGGAGGAGGTTAATGGCGTGCTCACGCCACGAGCGAGGCAGCAGCAGCAGCAGGAGGAAAGAGAGGAGAAGAGAGGGGCGTGGCCAGAGCGGAGCGCGATGTCCCTGCTCCGCCCCCCCCTTCACAGCCCAGCCAAATGATTGAAAAGAAGCCCAGGCTCCGCAGCAGGCCTTGCCGAACGGGGGCGGGCCATGGCGTCCTCGCCGAAAGCCCGGCCCCGCCCCCCGCTACAGCGCATGAGGGGAGAAGCTCCCCTCCGCCATACACAGCTGACAACAAAAAGGCCAGCGCCAGCGTCCAGTAAATATAAAATAAAGCCAGCGCCAGGCCCCGCCCCCCGCTGCCAGTGACTGAGGAGAGAAGCTCCCCTCAGCCTGTCATGAGGTAAAAAAGGCAGAAAAACTGCTGAATGATCTCTAGCGGCTGCACAATTTAACGTGACAAACACAAGTTATACACACGGTTATAATAAACACACAGAGGAAAGGACCCCAGGTCCCCCCCCCCTCTAAGGAGAAGGGTATCCGGAGAGGGGTTTTTAACACCAGCTAGGGTGAAATGGCCAAGGGACAGGGCATCCCAAACCAGGGTCACCAACCCGGATAGCCGCCTACCCTCTTGTATAGGGTCTCGCGGTGGAGCTTTGTTCCTAAGCACCTAAGGTGCTTTTCTACCTTCACCCGGAACGCAGCCTAAGGCTGGGAGGCATTGTATGTGGGAAATATAAAGGAATCCGGGCGGAAATAGATAAAAAACGGGCCGGGAGTTATCCCGCTACCTGAAATCCCCCTGTGCAAGGAGGAGACATCTTCTGACTTGCTCGCCGACTGCAGAGATGAAGACTGGGTAATGAGTGGGAGGTCCCAGGTATTTGTGGACCGGGAGGGGCTCTCTTTTTTCCTTGCATCTCTGCAGTTCGCCCTCTACAGGTCAGTATTACCCACAGGTTATGAATATCTTGAAGCGGGGCGAGTGACCTACTTAGAATAGAATTATTTGCATGGCTCTGCCCTACTGCTGAGAATCATGGGTAAATACTGTTCTACTGGTCTGTATGAATGTCAGCAGCCATGGCATGGAGTTACATACAGCTGCTGCCCCATTGAATTCTATTGAGAGGAGAAGGGAGATAGACAATGGGGAGGCAGCCGCAGGTAATCCTATCATGGTTGCTCTCATGAACCACGGGTCTTAACAGGTCTGTCCTTTTAAAGCGGACCAAAATCCTTAGACCCACATGATGGGCGGAGCTCTCGGATGATAAAAACACACCTGAGCGGTACTCACCTGAGCAGTGATCTTGGCGGTAGCGGCGGCGGCAGCCACAGCAGCAGCAGGAGGGAGGCCTCCGGGTGTGGCGGGTGTGAGGAGCGGCATGGGCGGAGTGACTGCTTTTCCTACCCGCAGGTACTGACCCCCCAGATCAAACAGGTTCATGGAGGAGACGGCGTCTTGCGATGACTGTGCCTTGTCATATTCTGCAACAAACAAGAGAAAAAAAAAAGTGTCAGCTCTGCGGATCAGTAGCTCACCGCTCTTATTGCTGTGGGGCCCAGCTGTTCAAAAATGCCCAGGAGGGGGGCAGGTCCCAGCCAAATGTATAGCAGGGACGTGGGTGAAGCCCGGAGGTTCAGTGTGAGATAACCAGTGAGGTGAGTGCACCAGGCGATCCCTGGGATTTCACAGCAATTCGGGATGCCCCATAAAGAGGGAGACCACCAGCCCTAAAGAGGGAGACCACCAGCCCTAAAGAGGGAGACCACCAGCCCTAAAGAGGGAGACCACCAGCCCTAAAGAGGGAGACCACCAGCCCTAAAGAGGGAGACCACCAGCCCTAAAGAGGGAGACCACCAGCCCTAAAGAGGGAGACCACCAGCCCTAAAGAGGGAGACCACCAGCCCTAAAGAGGGAGACCACCAGCCCTAAAGAGGGAGACCACCAGCCCTAAAGAGGGAGACCACCAGCCCTAAAGAGGGAGACCACCAGCCCTAAAGAGGGAGACCACCAGCCCTAAAGAGGGAGACCACCAGCCCTAAAGAGGGAGACCACCAGCCCTAAAGAGGGAGACCACCAGCCCTAAAGAGGGAGACCACCAGCCCTGAAGAGGGAGACCACCAGCCCTGAAGAGGGAGACCACCAGCCCTAAAGAGGGAGACCACCAGCCCTAAAGAGGGAGACCACCAGCCCTAAAGAGGGAGACCACCAGCCCTAAAGAGGGAGACCACCAGCCCTAAAGAGGGAGACCACCAGCCCTAAAGAGGGAGACCACCAGCCCTAAAGAGGGAGACCACCAGCCCTAAAGAGGGAGACCACCAGCCCTAAAGAGGGAGACCACCAGCCCTAAAGAGGGAGACCACCAGCCCTAAAGAGGGAGACCACCAGCCCTAAAGAGGGAGACCACCAGCCCTAAAGAGGGAGACCACCAGCCCTAGAGTGAGATAGCCCGCGCGGGCTCTCGTCCATTCAGACCAGTTTGGCGTGCCCATGTCATTGGGCAAACAGCTCTGACGCTGGGGATGCGCCGCTAGGGATGCACCGCTGGGGATGCACCGCTGGGGATGCACCGCTGGGGATGCACCGCTAGGGATGCGCCCGCTCTTGTTCTCCAATGAAGAACAACAGGGCTGTTTGCCAAATGACAGTCACCGCAAACAGCTCTGAATGGGCGAGAGCCCGCACATGCTCCGTTGGGATGGGAAAGGTGAGCTTATACCGGTGAAGGGGGGGGGGGGGGGGGGGGGAGTTCACATGGCGGGACATCGGCTGGCCTCCCTGGGTTTTGTTCTGCTTTAAAGAGGAGCTACTTCTTTAAAGTAGTGGATCAATAGCAGCCCTAAAGTCTAATACTTTCCCTCTTCCAGGGGCATCTTAAACCGGACCTTCGCCATGATTTATTGAAAAGCCCAAACCCTTAACAAAACGATTCCACAGCATCTAAAATTAATATATTTTATGTGAGCAATCTGTATGTACAGGGTGTGGGAAACATATAAGATAGGCTCTTATTCAGGGTGAGGGTCCGGATTAATGTGGGCAATCTGTATGTACAGGGTGAGGGAAACATATAAGATAGGCTCTTATTCAGAGTGAAGGACCGCTTTAAATAGTGTGAAATCCCTGGTCACAGCGCCAACCTACTATTCTGTTGATCCCACGGTGCGGGGGCGTGCTACAGGGGCATCTTTCCGGGCGATGTGCACACCTGTGCCAGGCCTGGAACGACCGCGCACAGGCAGAGCCGGCAGGGGGTTGTCGGTCACCCTAAGGGTTAATAGATGCGGTGATTAGAGGAGCACGAGTCATGGGAGCGGGGAATAAGCAGATGGGCTGAGCCATGGAGTTTCACCAAGCAGGGCATCCTAAATTGGGACGACCCCATAACCTGGAATATGCAAAACCCGGGTTTTGGTCCGCTTTAATGATGCCAAAGTATAATTAACCCCCTCCCCAACTGCCCCCTTATTAATAAAATCAGGGACCCTCCTCCAATCGCAGAAATACAATACTGTGAGTACTCACCTGTAAAATTGTTTTTGGTAGTGTCCTGTTCAGGTCGCTCCATTTCTTACAAGTGGGTTATCCGCCACAAGGTGGCGCAGTGACTGCAAGATGAAAATCGAAGCTCCTCCCAGCCCTATATAAGGCAGCGTCTCCCAAAATCCCTCAGTGGTTCAAAAGCAGTAAAACAGAGACATGCCGGGAGGCCAGAAACCATGTTAATTCTCATAGCTTCAGCATGTACCCTCTCAAGAAAAAAAAGTAATCACCATAACAGGCAAAAGAAGATAACAGAACAAGGTGGGATGGAGCGACCTGAACAGGACACTACCAAAAACAATTCTACAGGTGAGTACTCACAAAATTGTAATTTTTCCAAGTGTCCTGTTCAGGTCGCTCCATTTCTTACAAGTGGGACATCCAAAAGCAGTGTCCAAAGAAGGGTGGGATCCCCAAAGAGTTCATGACACTACCACCTGCAGTACCTTACGGCCAAAAAACAGCATCAGCTGAGGCCTCAACAGCAACCTTGTAAAAAACTTTGTAAAAGTATGAACTGAAGACCAAGTAGCGGCCTTACAAACCTGTTCCACCCAAGCCTGGTGCTGAAAAGCCCAAGAGGCTCCAATAGCTCTGGTAGAGAGCTGTGATCCGAAAAAAGGGTTCCTTCCCCCTTGGCAGAATACGCTTGCACCACGGCCTGTCTGATCCTGAGTGGATTTGGCTGGTGGCAAGCCCTTCCTAGACCCGTCAGGAAGGACAAAATAAGAGTCAGATGTCCTGAAAGATTCCGTAGCAACCAGGTAGTACTTAAGGACTCTGACCACATCCAGAACATGGAGAGTCCTCTCCATAGAATTAGAAGGCGCGGAAACAAGGAAGGCACGACAATGACCTCATTGAGATGAAAGACAGAAACAACCTTAGGCAGAAAATCCGGTTTAAGACGAAGAACCACCTCATCTTGATGCCGCTCAAAGTAAGGAGGCTTCATACAGAGCGCCGCCAGCTCTGAAACGCGATGCACCGAAGTGATAGCTACCAAAAAGACCACCTTTAGAGTCAGAATGGATAAAGCAGCATCGCACAAGGCTTGAAAAGGAGGACCCCGGAGAACGGAAAGCACCAATTCAAATCCCACACCGGTAAAATAGGCTTACGCGGTGGAACTTGAGTAACTCTTTGGAAAAAGGTCTTGATAAGACTATGATTGGCGAAGGATCTTTGGAAGGAAATAGCCAAGGCCGAAACCTGACCCTTGAGTGTACTCAGCTGGAGAAACGAATCCAAACTATGTTGTAGGAACTAAAAATCCTAGAAAAGGATAATGTATGACAGGGAAACCCCCAGACTCACACCAGGCAATGTAAGCATGTAGTAAATCATGGAGGAGGTTTTCTTCCAAGCCTGAATCATGGTACGCACAACCGAGGCAGACAGCCCCTTTCTCCGTCAAGATGGAGGCTTCAGCAGCCAAGCCGTCAAAGCCAGCATTGTAAATTGGGGTGGCGTAACAGCCCCCCGAGTGAGAAGCCCTAGAATGTCGTGCATGACGTAGCGATCCACTGACATCTGAACTATGTCCGCAAACCCCGCCTCGGCCAACGTCGAGCCAACCAGAATGGTTGGCACCCCCTCCTGGGCTATCTTGGGCAGCACACAACCCAGGAGAGAAAACGCATGAAAGGCTTAAAGGAGTCAGAACTCCGTCCAACCAATCGCAGCGCGTCCGTGGCCAGAGGATCTCTAGACATGAAGACAAACCTTGGAACTTGTGATAGTGACGGGACGCAAACAGGCCCACGTCTGGCTGACCCCAGCGGCGACACAGAACGTGAAAGATCTTGTTGCTGAGAGACCATTCCCCCAGACGAGAAGTTCCCCTGCTCAGGGAGTCTGCCTCCTGAATCTCCACCTCGGGGATGTAACCCACCAAGATGCAGGGAACATTATCCTCCGCCCAAGACAGGATCAGGGTCACCTCCTTGAGGGCTCGCCTGCTCCCGCCCTGGTGACCGCCGTCTGATTGTCCGAGCGGACCTGAACCGCACGACCCCGTAGATGGGGAGTCAAATGAAAACAGGACCAACCGGATACCTCTCAGTCAACTTCAGCGATTGCCAAAAACCTCCCCAGCCGGTCAGACTGGAGTCCGTGGTGACAATCTCCCAGCAAGGCGTCAGAAAGAACCTGCCCACCAGAAGATTTCTGGAGTCCAACCACCACAAGAGGGACCGCCTGGCCAGAGGAGACAGAAATCCTGCTCCAGGGACTCCTGTGTCCGATCCCAAACGGACAAGAGGTCCTCATGTGAAACTGGGCGAAGGGCACAGCCTCGAAACTTAACACCACGAGACCCACCAGCTTCATCCCAGATGGATGAAAGGGCGTTGGCACGACAGTAAGGTCCGCGCCTGCGACTGAAGACCCTCCACCTTCTACTGGGGGAGGAACAGCTTGACCCGAGGAGGTGTCCAACGTCATGCCCAGGAAGGACCTCACCAATGAAGGAGTGCTCAAGGACTTGGGATAATTGATTACCCAGTCGAAATCCTCGAGTGGACAACCCTGTCTGGGTGTCACTCTCGGCCTGCTGAAGAGATTGAGCAGCAATCTGCAAGTCGTCCAGATAACGCAGAACACGGATGCCCTGGTTCCTCAGGAGTGCCATAACCCCTGCCAGCACCTTGGTGAACACCCGGGGGGCTGAGAAAATCCCAAAAGGCAGCACCACAACTGTTAGTGCTGATCATCCAGAGTGAACTTCTGACGTCCCTGAAAGATAGGAATGTGCAGGTAAGCATCCCTAATATACACCGTGTTCATGAAGTCGCCCGGTCGAAGCAAACTCACCGCAGACCGTAAGGACTCCGTGCGAAAAAAAACGGAATCTGACAAACTGTTGAGACCCCTCAGGTCTGGGATGAGCCTCAGAGTACCGTCCTTCTTGGGTACCGTGAACAGATTGGAATAGAAACCTCGCCCCCGCTCCTGGCGAGGCACAGGACAAATCACGCAGGACATCAGAAGACGCTGAACAGCCGTTCTTAGACCCTGCGCCGCCAAACTTTAGAATCTTGGGGGGAGGCCAAGCAGCCAGCTCTATTTTGTAGCCAGAGGACACCACCTCCTGAATCCACCGATCCGAGACGTGCTGTCTCCAGACGTGAGCAAATAGCAGAAGCCCCCCCCCCCAACCGGATGGGTGAGGGCGCCTCCTCATGCCTGAGGGGCCTTGACAGGGGGCTTGGACTTTGACCCCCAGGAGATGTTGGGACGACCGCGGGTTCTACCGCGTCCCCAGGAGTCTCTGCGGCCACCTGAAAAGGAAGAGCCTCTTCCCCCTCGAAAAGGGCGAAAGGAAGACGAGCCCCGAAAGGGCCGCACAGGCTTCCGACTCCGAGGGAGCCTCCCATCTTTCATGAGGAGATCCAGACGCTCCCCGAATAGCCGAAGCCCCAAGAAAGGAATACCGGTGAGAGACTTCTTGGCGGCGGCGGAGTCAGCTACCCACTGCCGCAACCAGATAGAACGAAGAAGAGCAACCAGGAAGTCCAAAGCTCTGCCGCCAAGCCGAACGGTATCATCCATGGTCGAGATTAAAGGCAATGAAATCCGCGCAAGCTAGGAGGTCCTTATATCCCTCCACCCGCTTGCGAGATCTGGCGAAATCAACAAGGCGTCTCACTTTCTTTTTGATGGCTAGGGAGACAACGGTAGTGGCACAGACCGGACGGAAGCACCCACAAAGGTGAAGGCGTGACAGGCCAGCTGACCCATGCGCCTGTCAGCAGGATCGCGCAAGGAGGCAGTATCGGGAGACAGCATAACCGTGGTAGTGGAGAGCCCCAAAAATACAATTCTGTGAAATACTCACCTGTAGAATTGGTATTATACGTATACAGTACGTCCTGCTCCAAAATATAATACTTACAATTGGGTTATCCTCCGCCAGAGGGCGCTGTGCACTGCAGACATGCAAAAACAGGCTCCTCCAGGCCCTTCATATACCCAGGGACCTCCCACAAATCCCCAGCATTGAAAAGCAGTGAACCAGAAGCCGGGAGAAACCAACCACCAAAACAACTGATAATGATAACAACAACAATCACCATACAGGGGATCCAGAATAATGCAAAAACCAGGGTGGGGTGGAGCAGGACGTACTGTATACTTATAATACCAATTCTACAGGTGAGTATTTCACAGAATTGTATTATTCTAAGTATACAGTACGTCCTGCTCCAAATATAATACTTACAATTGGGACATCCAATAGCAGTGTCCATAGAACAGGGTGGGATCCCCAACAAAAAGGCAACAGCAGACAGGTGAAAGCACTGTCATCTGCAATACCTCACTACCAAGAGCGATACGAGCAAAAGCTCTAACCTCAACATCAAACAACCCTAGAAAGGGTACAAACAAGAAAAAACAAGTAGCGTTAAAGCAAACCTGTTCAACAAGACCTGGTGCCAAAAGGCCCAAAGATACCAAGGCACCAGCGTAATCGGAATAGAGTGAGAAAACTCCTCCCCTTAAGGAATAGGCTTGAGTAAAGGCCTAACAAGAGCAAAAACTAAAGTAGCCCAGGAAGAAGCCAAGCCTTCCCCAGGACCAGAAGGGACATCTTATACAGGTAAAGGCCAGGCCCAAGGCCGCCCGACCCCAAGGGACAGGAGACAATCCAGGAAAAAAATTCCAGCACCTATTGAGGGAAAATGGATACCCGTGCCTCAGCATTACAAGGAATACTCCCAGAAGAAGGATAATGTCTTAATACCTGAGCCAAAGACTCCACCTTAAGCAGAATAACCGGCGTAAGGCGGAACGCCACCACATCATGGTGAAGATACAGTAAGGAAACGAGGCTAGCTAAACAGATTCGCCCGCTCAGGCGCACGGCCGACTGAGGTAACAGTCCCAGAAGGGCAACCTCATGGATAAGAACCGTCAGACAACATCCGGAATAAAGCCAAGGGGAACACCCCGCAAGGCAATCTAATAGAATCAATCCCAACAGGGACCCTAGAACTACGTGGGGGGGTGTCACTGAGCAATCCCTGAAAGAAGGTCAACCCAGGCAAGGAACTGAGTAAGACTTCTGCAGAAAACAGACAGGACAGAGCCTGAACCACCAGGGCACCAAGTAGGAGAGCCAACTCCAACCCATGCTGTGATAACTATATAACCCTGGGAACAGAGCTTGCCCACAGGGGAGAGACCAAAAAACTCAACCCAATCAATATGGGTAAAAATACCCCACAATAGACGGAAGGAGGAGGCAGAAGAAGCCAACTCCTAGGCTTCCAGAAGTCACAGACACCCACGAAGGTGCACCCACTTCCATCAAGGTGGCTGAACCACCCGTCAGACCATCCAGACCAGAGTCTGTAGATAGGGGAGAAACAGAAAAAGGGGGGCCTGAGTGGGCAGGCCAGCACTCCTGACAGGACGTACAGGTCCGCTGTCCACATAACCATATCCGCAACCACACTCCACTAGGCCACCCAAGGGCCGCCAGTATCACTGGTTCCCCCTTCCAGCAGCACACTTGCACAGAACCCCGTTTCCAGCAGGGGAATAAAGGTAAAACATATAGAAACAGAATGTCCAGCATAAAGTCACTAAGCCTCATGACCAAGGACAGAACAATCTGAGACAGGGAAACAAGGGCCCAGAACCCACGAAGGTGACGGGCCCAGAAAGATCCACACTAGTCGGATCACATGGAGACAACAATTAGCACATCCTGTCGCAGAAGGACATCCACCGGAGCAAAAATCGCAGATATGCGGGAAACTCTGTCCTCCACCCAGATCAGGATAGATACCTTCCTGGGGGATCATCCTGCTGCCAAGTCCACGCAGATAATACAGGCCACTGTCGTCAGACAGACCAAGGGGCCCCCAAATAGACCGATCCCGCAAGGGAGAGGTCCAGCGATATAGAGCCAACCTGAAGGCCTACCTCTTCCAAAATAGACAGGTGGAAGGAAATCGCAAATCGTGCGTGGCCTGTGCCAACACAAGGAGAGGTAGGGACCAGAAGCATCCTGAATATCTCGGGAGGGGGCCGCCCAGCAGACACTATCCTGCATCCAGAGGAAACTTCCTCCTGACTCCCATCAGAACGAGGCATGCAGCCTCCTGATAGGGGCAAGGTGCTGCGGCCATCCCCCATCATGCTTGGGGGGGGTTTTGGTAACAGGCCTGGACTTAGTCCTGCCGGAGGGACCAGGGCGTTGTCTGCCACTCCTGGGGCACACTGGTTCGGGTTTGATGCTAACATAGGGGGGTGGAGGGGTGCTCCTGCCCCGAGAAGGCCGAGACCGCCTTCTGTAAAGGGGTGTTTTGCCCTTTTTTCCAAACAGGTCCAGACGGGCCCCGAATAGGCGTCGCCCTCTAAAGGGAAGCCCAGTAAGAATCTTTTTCGTAGCATCGTCAACACCCCACTGTCGCAGCCAGACCAGTCAGCGTATAGCTACAGCAAGGGCGGAAGATCTGGCGCACATGCTGATGGTGTCATCCAGCGCCAAAAGGATAAATCTTACAAATACATCACAACTGGAGAGTGCGTTAAACACATCCCAGGGGAGATCCTCAGGCTGATGATCAATCAGCTTTCTGATGAGGGTCCTAGCGGCCACTGCAGCGATGGCCGCGGCACAGACCGGGCGCAGAGCCGTCCCTGCACAAGAAAAGGCGTGGGAAGCCAGTCTATTAATGCACCGGTCCTCAGCATCCCGAATGGTACAATAACTAGGGGCCGCAATAAAGGGGGGGTTAAGAACCCCAATGATCGGTGCATCCACCACGGGAGGTGATGACCAGCAGTTAACCACATCAGGGGGAAAAGGGTATTTCCAATCCCAGTCCCCTGGAACCCCTGGCAGTTCACTAGGGCATTGCCATTCTTTGAGTACAAGAGCCTGGAAGTGATCCTGCTCCAGAAATTCCAAACGCGGCGGCGCTGTATGAAACTCTCCCTTCTAGGCCTGGAAGCCTCACCAGGGAGAGAGATAGACAAGACCTCGAAGATCTTTATCAGTAATTCGTCGGTGTCACACAGGCCCCAAGAACTGGGGCCCGAATCATCATGACTCCTCAGCCCCTCGTCAGATGAGCCCGAGTCGGAGAATAGCCGACCTTCATCATAAAGAGCAGAACCCTGCTCAGCAGTGAACTCTTCAGATTCAGAAGGAATGGGCGTAACCGGAGGCATCAGGGACCGCTTCTTACCAGGGCCCAAGCGCTCAGCCAACCTCGAAATCACCTGATCGGCCGTAGGCAGTCTGCGCGGCACAACTTGTTGTTCATTCCCGCTCGAGTGCGACTCATCAGGGGTGAATGCTTAATAGTAGATTTAGCCGGAGGCAAACCCTTCCTAGGTCCAGAAGTGAGAACAAAAAGAGTGTCAGATTTCCTGAAAGACTCAGTAGCAACCAAATAAAACTTCAGAGCCCTGACAACATCCAGAGAATGAAGGGTCCGCTCCTTAGAATTAGCAGGGTTAGGACACAAAGAAGGCAAAACAATGTCCTGATTGAGATGAAAAGAAGACACAACACAACCTTCGGCAACAAATCCGGCTTCAGCCGAAACACAACCTTATCCTGATGCGGCTCAAAATAAGGAGGTTTGATGAAAAGTGCCGCCAGCTCAGAAACTCGCCTGATGGAAGTGATAGCCACCAAAAAAGGCCACCTTAAGAGTCAGAATGGGCAAAGCAGCCCCACGGATAGGGAGGACCCTGCAGAGCAGACAACACCAGATTCAGGTCCCAAACTGGTAGCATAGGCTTACGTGGCGGAAGCAGGGAGTGAAATACCTCATTGCTGAGGGACCAGTCCCCCATCCGAGACGCACCCTGCTCAGGGAGTCTGCCAACTGGTTCTCCACCCCTGAAATGTAGACCGCCGAGATGCAAGGGACATTCTCTTCCGCCTAATACATTATCAAGGACACTTCCTTGAGGGCTCGCTTGCTCCGAGTCCCTCCCTGATGATTGATGTAGGCAACCGCCGTCTGGTTGTCCGAGCGGATCTGAACAGCCCGACCCCGAAGGTGTGTGGTCAGCTGAGAAAGAACCAACCTAAACGCCCTCAGTTCCAGGACATTGATGGGAGCATGGGCCTCCTGGGGGCCCCACCGACCCTGGAACTTCAGAGACTTCCAAAAGCCCCCCCAACCGGTCAGACTGGCATCTGTGGTGACAGTCTCAGAGTACGGAGGCAGAAAGCCCTGCCCACTAGAAGGTTCCTTGGGTCCAGCCACCACAAGAGGGACTGTCTGGCCAGGGGGGACAGAGCAAATTTCTGATCCAGGGACACAGGGTCCCGATCCCAAACTGACAAGAGGTGCAACTGAAGAGGTCTCATGTGAAACTGAGCAAAGGGGACCGCCTCGTAGCAGGACACCATCAGGCCCACCAACTGCATCCCCTGCCGGATGGAAGGATGGGGACACAAGAGCAGAGCCCGTGCCTGCTTCTGAAGGCCCTCCACTTTCAGCCGAGGCAGGAATACCTTGACCTGAGATGTATCCAGAGTCATGTCCAGAAAGGACCTCACCAAAGACGGAGACCGTGAAGACTTGGAAAAGTTGATCACCCAGCCGAAGGACTCGAGAGTGGAGGTCACCACCTGAGTATCCTTCTCGGCCTGATGAAGAACCTGAGCTGCAATCAGAATGTCGTCCGGGTAAGGAAGGATGCGAATGCCCAGATTCCTCGGCAGAGCCATCACGCCCGCCAGCACCTTGGTGAACACCCGAGGCGCCGAGGTGATACTGAACGGTAAAGCCACAAACTGGTAATACTGATCCTCTAGAGCGAACCTCAGGAATCTCTGATGACCTGGAAAGATTGGCACGTGAAGATAGGCCTCCTTGATGTCCACAGTGGTCATGAAGTCGGGAGCCACGACCTCCTCTGGGAGCACGAAAGTAGGGGAAGGAAGCGGAGGACCCCCGAAAGGGCCGAGGATGCTTCCTACGCTGAGGTAGCTTACCATCCTTGGCTAGAACATCCAGACGCTCACCAAAGAGCCGCAGCCCCGCAAAGGGGAGCCCAGTGAGAGCCTTCTTAGCAGCAGCATCAGCCGCCCACTGACGCAACCAAACAGAGCGGCGCTTAGCCACCAAAAGGGAAGAGGCCCTACCACCCAGCCGGGCCGCATCATCCATGGCAGTAAGGACAAAGGCAACAAAATCAAAGCAAAGCAAGAGGGCCCTATAATCCTCCCTCCTCCTACCAGCCATAGCGCCATCAGCGAGACGCTTGAGCTTTTTCTTAAGGGCAAGAGCTGTAATGGCAGCAGCGCAGACCGGGCGCAGCCCAGCCCCCACAAATGTAAAAGTGTGGCAGGCCAGCTGATCCATACGCTGGTCCGCGCTGTCCCGCAGTGTAGTAGTGTCAGGGGAAGGCATGACTGAGGTGTTGGACAGCCCTAGAACGGGAACGTCCACCTCAGAGGGACACGACCATCGCTTGACCAGGTCGGCAGGAAAGGGATACCTCTTATCCAACCCTTTGGGCACCGCGGGCAATCTATTAGGACGTTCCCACTCCTTGAGCACCATATTAGTGAAATGGCTCTGCTCCGGGAACTCCAGACGTTGTTTATCAGGACGAAAGAGCTCACCCTGCTTCCTCTTAGCCACCTCAGAGGGGACAATGTGCAAGATTTCAAAAATGTCACACAACAGTCTATCAGTGTCATCAGGGAGCCATGAGTCCTTCCCGGATACAGACCCAGGGTCACTGTCGTACCCCTCCTGCTGGTCCCCAGAGGAGTCAGAGTCCTGGAAAAGCTCCCCCTCCTCTAGGGAGTAACGGCCACCAAAGGCATCAATTCCCTCATCCTCCTTAACAAAGAGGGAAGGCGGGGGAGCCAGGTGCCGCCTCTTGCCAGAGGCCTTACCTGGAACAGGCCTGGCAAGCCGCCTTTCAATGCCGGCCACACGATGTGCCAGATCAGATTGTGACCCCCTGCTGGTATCCCCCTCACTGGGGGCTGATTGCAGGTGCGGGGGGTAGGCGATACCAAAGGGGGCGCAGAACTGGGAAGAGAAGCGCTCAACCCAGCCTGGGCCGCAATGATACCTTGGGCGCACGGCACGCACACCGCACCCCTACCGCTCAAAGGGGATGCCCCGCACATGGCACACAGCCGGGATTGCCCCGAAGGAGCCCCAAGCACGCTATCCCCAGAAGCCTCCATATGGTGATTAACACAGGCGCAATAGGCCAGTACAGGGTAAGGACTAATACAAAGCCACCCAGGATGCCGCCCCACCCCAAGGGATGCCCCCAGAAGAGCCAATAAGGGGAGAAGAGAGGGAGGGTAAGGAGCAGAACCAGGAGAAACCACAACCCACAGTTGTCCCACCTGAAAGACATAACATGCACATAAGCATCCTGCAGCCCATGCCCCAGGAAACAAAACCCCCAAAGGGGACTCACGGACCAAGGAGACCGAAGGCAGAGGTCACCAAGCTGCCAGACCAGGGGAGCAAGCAACACAGGAAACGATCCCCGTTGCAGCCCAGGGAGGAAGAGGGGGCCCAGACATGCAGCAGGCTCAAAATGGCACCGGCATGAGAACCTCGAGGGGCGGGCTGGCGGGGGAGGGGGGGGGGACGCGATACGCGTCATCCCCCGGCCCTGCCCCCCCCCCCCCCGACGAGCGCAAAAAACGGCACTCACGTGACCGCGCCGGCACCATCACAGCCCAAAAACACCTCACAGCCAGAGCGGAGTACAAAGCGCCGATAGCGGCGAAAAAACAGAGTTAATATCCACCCCCCCCCGAACACACGGGGAGAGGAGAGCGAGCAGGCAGCGGCGAGAGCCGGGCCAGGGTAGGGGTGGGGACCCCAGAAACCAGAGAAACAAGGCACACAGTCCCCAAAAACACTCACCCCCTCAGAAGCTAGGACAGGAACTCCGCATCTCTCAGCAGGCTGACCATAAAGCCTATGGCCGGCTCCCCTTTGTGTTACAGGGTCTGCGGCTTGGAGAAGCGCTCCTTGAGCACCTGACCCTAGTGCTCCTCTACCCTCACCCGATCCGTCAGCCGAGGCTGGGAGGCACAGAGGGTCCGGAAACGGATGGAAATAGCCATGCAGGGCCACAGGCTTGGTTGCCCCGCTCACCTGCACCACCCAATATAAAGAGCCATCTTCTATCTTCGCAGTATCACTGCAGAGGAAACACTGGAGAGCTCTATTAGTGATCCTGTTTTTATATGGTACCGGGAGGAGCCACAACTCTTCTGCAGTACACTGCGCCACCTTGTGGCGGAATATCCCATACATAAGGACTTCTTGAAGCAGGCTGTGCCATGCAATAGGAAAAACATGTTACTCAACATGCTACAGCATGAACTCTCTCCAAAAAAGATAAGGACAAAGGTCCAATACAAACAACAATAATCCCATGAAAGGCAAAAGAGGAAATGAACCAAGGGAGGGGTGGGACAGCATGGACCGAACACCGGCAAAATCAATTCTACAGGTGAGTACGCACAGAATTGTATTTTACCCTGTGTTCGGTCTGGGCTGCCCAGTTATCCATATACGTGTGGGACATCCAAAAGCAGTGTCCAAAATAGGGCGGGATCCCCAGATCGGAAAGCATGTAGTTCATTTCACTACCGCCTGAAGCACCTTTCGGCCAAAAGCAGCATCAGCTGATGCCAAAACATCAACCTTGTAAAACTTAGTAAAGGCATGAACTGAAGACCAAGTGGCGGCCTTACAAACTAGTTCAACAGAAGCCTGGTGCTGAAAGGCCCAAGAGGCACCAATAGCTCTAGTGGAGTGAGCAGTAACACGAAAAGGGGGATCCTTCCCCTTGGCAGAGTAGGCTTGCACCACTGCCTGTCTAATCCACCTACTAAGAGTGGACTTAGCTGGAGACAAACCTTTCCTACCACCTTCAGAGAGGACAAAAAGAGAATCCGACTTCCTGAAGGATTCAGTCGCAACCAGGTAGTACTTAATGGCTCTGACCACATCCAAGGAACGAAGGGCCATTTCCTTTTGAGTTAGACGGATCCGGACACAGAGAAGGTAAAATACCCTCCTCATTAAGATGAAAGGGAGACACGACCTTAAGTAAAAAAAAAAAAAATCAGGTTTATAGCGAAAAACCACCTTATCCTTATGCCGCTCAAAGTAAGGGGGCTTCATACAAAGCGCAGCCGGTTCCGAAACCCGACGTACCGAGGTGATGGCTACCAAAAAGACCACCTTTAGAGTCAGGATAGACAAGGCAGCATCGCACAAAAGCTCAAAGGGGGGATCCTGGAGAGCAGAAAGCACCAAATTCAAATCCCACACCGGTAATACAGGCTTACGCGGTGGGTAACTCCTAGGAAAAAAGCAAAGCAGTCTATGATTGGCAAAGGATCTTTGGAAAAAGACAGCCAAGGCCGAGACCCGGCCCTTGAGGGTGCCCAGCTGTAGACCCAAGGCTAAGCCAGGTTGTAAAAATTCCAAAAACCTAAAAAAGAGAATGTGCGACAAGGGAAACTCTTGGATTCACACCAAGCAATGTAGGCATGCCAAACTCTGTAGTAAATCATGGAAGAAAACTTCTTCCGCGCTTGAATCATGGTCTGAACAACCTTAGCAGACAACCCCTTCTCCGTAGGATTGAGGTTTCAATAGCCAGGTCGTCAAAGCCAGCGTCTGTAAATTGGGGTGCCGCAGCGACCCGTGTGTGAGAAGCCCTGGGAGCTTGTGATTGTGTCTGGACGCAAACAGGTCCACATCTGGTTGACCCCAGAGGGGAGACAAAGCGTGAAAGATCTTGTTGCTGAGTGACCATTCCCCCAGACGAGAAGTCCCCCTGCTGGTTCTCTACCCCGGGGATGTAAACCGCTGAGATGCAGGGAACATTCTCCTCTGCCCAAGGCAGGATCTGGGTCACCTCCTGGAGGGATCGCTTGCTCAGAGTCCCGCCCTGGCGATTGACGTAGGCATCCGCCGTCTGATTGTCCGAGCGGATCTGGATCGCACGACCCCCGAGATGGGGAGACAAGTGAAGAAGCACCAACCAAATCGCTCTCAGCTCCAGGAGATTTATGGGCAAGTGGGCCTCCTGCGGCCCCCACTGGCCCTGGAATTTCAGTGTTTGCCAAAAACTGCCCCAGCCGGTCAGACTGGCGTCCGTGGTAACAATCTCCCACCAAGGAGTCAGAAAGGACTTGCCCACCGACAGATTTCTGGGGTCCAACCACAAGAGGAACTGTCTGGCCAGGGGGGACAGTGAAAATTCCTGTTCCAGGGACTCTAGCGTCCGGTCCCAACCGGTCAACAGATTCAATTGAAGAGGTCTCATGAGGAACTGAGCAAAGGGCACTGCCTCGAAGCATGACACCATTAGGCCCACCAGTTTCATCCCCAGATGGATCGATGGCCACTGACAAGACAGTAAGACCTGCACCTGCGTCTGGAGGCCCTCCACCTTCTGCTGGGGCAGGAATACCTTGACCTGAGAGGTGTCCAACGTCATGCCCAGAAAGGACCTCACCGTTGAGGGAGTGATAGACTTGGGGTAAATGATTACCCATCCGAAATCCTCGAGATTACAGTGGATAACACCGTCCGGGTGTCGCTCTCGGCCTGCTGAAGGGACTGAGCTGCAATCAGCAAATCGTTCAGATAAGGAAGAACACGATTACCCTGGTTCCTCAGAATAGCCATGATGCCCGCCAGCACCTTGGTGAACACACGGGGGACGGAGGATATTCCGAACGGCAGTGCCACAAACTGGTAATGCTGATCCTCCAGCGCAAACCTTAGGAACTTCTGATGCCCCTGAAAAATTGGGATGTGCAGATAAGCATCCTTGACGTCCACTGTGGTCATGAAGTCGCCTGACCGGAGCGAGCACACCGCGGACCATAAGGTCTCCATGCGGAAATGTCTGACTCTGACAAACTTGTTGAGACCCTTGAGATCCAGGATAGGTCTCAGCGTTCCGTCCTTCTTGGGCACCGTGAACAGATTGGAGTAGAACCCTCGACCCCGTTCCTGGCGAGGCACAGGACAAATCACACCTGATAGCAGAAGGTGTTGAACGGCCATTCTTAGGCCCTGCGCCATCAATGTGTTCTGGGAAATCCGTGACCGAAGAAATATTGAGGGCGGCCAAACTGCCAGCTCTATTTTGTACCAGGAGGAAACTACCTCCTGAATCCACCTGTCTCCAGATGTGAGCAAAAAGCAAAAGCCGTCCGCCCACCCAGGTGGGTGAGGGCGTCCCCTCATGCCTGAGAGGGCTTGGCAGGGGGTATGGATTTAGCTCCCCAGGAGGGATCGGGTCGGCCGCGGGACCTACCTCGTCCCCAGGAATATCTGCGTCCACCAGAAAGTGAAGCCGAATAACCTGAGCCCCAGGAAGGGGATACTAGTGAGGGCCCTGTTGCCAAGCCGGACACTATCGTCCATGGCCGAGACTACAAAAGCTTTGAGGTCTTTATACTCCTCCGCTTGCTTGCGAGACTTGGCAAAATCAACAAGGCGTCTCACCTTCTTCCTGATGGTCAAAGAGACAATGGTCGCGGCACAGACAGGGCGAAGCCCAGCACCCACAAGGGTGAGCGCATGACAAGCCAGCTGATCCATGCACCTGTCAGCAGGTCGCACAAGGAAGCAGTATCGGGCGACGGCATAACCGTAGTGTTGGATAACCCCGACACAGGGGCATCCACATCAGGAGGACGGTACCAGAGGCGGACCAGCTCCTCAGGGAAGGGATACCGCCTGTCCAGGTCCTTAGGCACCGATGGCAATTTGTTAGGTCTTTCCATTCCTTAAACACCAAACTGGAAAAGTGGGCCTGTTCCGGAAGACAAGCCTGTCTCTCAGACCGAAAATAAATCACCCTGCTTCCTCTTAGCCGCTATAGGAGGGACAATATGCAAGGTCTCAAACATAGAAGACAACAACTTTTCCGTGTCGTCAGGGAGCCACATATCCTCATCAGAGGAGGAACCAGGCTCGTTGTCATAGCCGACCGACTGATCCCCTGAGGAAGCAGAGTCCTTCAACTCTCCCTCCCTCACGGAGTCCCTACCTCCAAAAGGATCATCGTCAGCAAAATTCGAGTAACCCGGCTCGATGTGCCGCTTCTTACTCGTGTCCTTCCCAGTAGCCGTGCGAGATAACTGTCTCTCCAGGCTGGCCACCCGGTGTGTCAAATCGGCTTGGGACCCCTTGCTAGTTTCCCCCTCGCTGAGGGCTGAATGCAGTAGTGGGGGGGTTGGCGAGGCCGCAGGTAAAAAGAGGGCTAGGGGTAGATACGCCCGCCCTAACATGTTCCAAAAGTACGCTCCCAGCGCAAGTGACACAAACCGCGCTGAGTCCGCCCAAAGGGCTGGTACCGCACATGGGGCAGAGCTTAACCCGCCCAGATGGGGCCCCTAGCTCATTACCCCCAGAAGCCTCCACCTAGAAGACACAAGCGGAAGGATTCATGAGCATCCCACAGCACATAAAAATTACACAGATGAAAGAGGGACTCACGGACCTGACCGGCGAGGTAGCGGGGAGTCCGGAAGGCAGGCACCAGAAAAATGCAGGCAGTGAGTGGTGAAACTGATGCCCGTCAGCCCGTAGGGACCCTCGGCAGGGTCCGCAATTGACAAAAAGAACAGCACAGAAAATGGCGCCCAACGAAATTCGAGGGGAGGGCCACGCAGCAATGACGCAAAACGCATCTCTGCGCATTACCCCCCCCCCCCCCCCCCCCCGCTGCAGGCGCGAACAGAAGTGCCACAACACCGCTCCCCCCCCCTTACAGCCTCAAGATGGAGGGGAAGAGGTGAGAGAACGAGGAAAGGAGAGTATCCACACAGCTGTCAGCAACAACAAAATCTGAGGTAAAAATTAAGTAAAAGTAAAGTAAAGCACAACATATGACAATAAAGCATGTGGGCACAGATAAGGGCATAACCCCGGGCAATTTTGGTGGTTCCTCCCCCCTCCCCCCCAATAGGCTCACCATTAGCCAATGACTGGTTACCCTTTATGGAGGGTCTGTGGTCCAGAGCCTAGCTCTGAACGCCCGACCCCGGCGTTCTCCCTACCTTCACCTGTTCCCTTCAGCCGAGGCTGGGAGGCATACTGGGTCACAGGAACAGAGGCAATAGGGAGGCAGCGGCAGACAGGTTTAAAAATGCCCCGCTCACTGCCATGATTCCAGAGAGAGTCCTTCAGACGATCTTCGCAGCAGCACTGCAAGACAAATCTGGGGTTTCTATGGAGACTGATCCCTTTTATGGGAGGAGTTACAGCTTTGTATCTTGCAGTGACTGGCGACACCTTGTGGCGGACTACCCACGCGTATATGGATAACTGGGACAGCCCGGACCGAACACCGGGAAAATAAGGGCACAGGAGAGCTTTATCCTTAGTTGCCTCTTTGCCCCCTGGCAATTCCCTGACCTGGAACAGGTGACGCGTCCCCGCCCTTACCGATAAAGCCGTATCCCTTGTGTTTGCCCGTGGTGGGATCCCGCGCCAGCATGCACGACTTGATCTTCCCGAAGGCCTCGAACACGCTCTTGATGTCGTCGTCCGACAGGTCCTGGTGCACGGAGGCCACGTAGATCCTGTTAAAGGAGCGCGCCTCCTCCGCAAGCTGGTCTATGATTGGCTGTGCCTGCCCTATGTTGCTGGGTCTGCCCACCTAAATACAGGAAGAGAAGAGAGATTGATTGGAGGAGAGCGAGGAGAGGCGGGAATTAGGAAGCGTCAGGGGCCGAGATTACCTTGATGTTCCTTCCGCCCAACATGACCGAGTTCATCTGCTCCAGGGCGAGCTGAGCGGCTTCCGGAACCTCGTATTCTACAAACGCAAATCCCTGGAGGGGAGAGAGAAAAAAAAAAAAAAAAAAAGAAGAAGAAGATCAGTTACCGGCATCACGCCCCTCCAGATGCGCCATACTGTGCCACAGACCAGGTCAGCCTGCATGGAGGACAGGGCACTCCCCATATGAAGGATCGGCTGGAGAGGGGCCACCGCCATATCTCCAGTATAATACAAATCCACGGGTAGCCTCACATGCCCACCAATGGGGTATTAGGGAATCACATGACCTTATTTGGGTCCTCCAATGGGGCGCTGTGTCATACACGAGAGCCGCCTCTGGGCAATACTGCACAGGAGAACAAATATGGCCCCTAAAGGATGCAGAGGTGACCATAGCACTTACCCAACTCCATATCCGGATGTTCAGCCAGGAGGAAGGGGGTGGAGTCAGGCGGTGGACCAATACCCAGCATTTCCACTATCCCAGTGATTGGTTGGTTTTCCTGGGGGAATCCCTTCACCCTCAAATTTCTGGCAGTTCCCCCATATTAATGAGCAGCATACGGCTCTGACAGAGAAATCGGCCACAGCCCTGGTCTCCACCGCACCCAGCCTATAGCCATAGATGGGGGTGGACAAGCTCAGACGCGACGCCCAGGGACAAGCTCAGCCGCCGTGGGACAAGCTCAGCCGCCGTGGGACAAGCTCAGCCGCCGTGGGACAAGCTCAGCCGCCGTGGGACAAGCTCAGACTAAGGGTGTACCTTTATGGGGCATCCCAAATTGGAGTAAAACCAGCCTGGATCAATGATCACCTTGGGTGTGGTTCCTCTTATAAGTGCTCTCCCTTTGCTGTGTGAAATCCCCCTGGACTTCCTCTCCATTCGGGTGATCCCACAGTACATGCACAGCAGCCATATCTTTGGTCCAATCAGAATGTTTGACATGGGCACAGCTGAAGGGATGCCAGGCGTTATTCATATGCATGGCATAAAGCGCAGAAGGGCCAGCGCATGTGTTTTGGGAGCGAGGTTGTTGGGTTTCATTCACACACCAGTGTATCCTGAATCAGGGTGCCTCAAGGACCGGGATCAAATCCTGGGATATGGAGGGCGGAGTTGACTGGATCAGGTGATCAGGAGGGGTTTCATACAGTGGGAGATCACAACGTATGGGATGCCCCATGAAGAGGTAGAACAACCCCCCCCCCCCCCCCCCCAAGAGTCTTATAGAGTCGAGTAGGAGGGTGTTCCTCTTTAAAGCAGAATAAAAACCGCTGGGGCAGGCCCTGTAGTCTTAAATCTCCAGGGCCGGGCGCCAGCCTTGTGCTGGGGAATCAGAAGCCCCGCTGGGTGAAATCCCGTGGGGTACCTTCAAAACTCACCTTTGCCCTGGCTCTCGCAGTGAGGTAACCCACGCCAGGCGTGCGGCCGCTCCCCCTCCCTATTGGCAGACTGTCTCTAAACACAGCTGTATGCTGGGAATTATAATGCACGGCATACAGCAATGATTGGATGAGAGTCTGTACATGTGATCGGGAAGAGGAGAGTTTTACTGGGCGATCTGGGGGGCTTCACATAGTGGAGCATCCCAAATCAGGACAGAAAAAGAATTTATGGGTTTTGTCCCACATTAAAGAGGGCTAACACCCAAGAACAGAGTGGACTTTAAATGGGAAGACCAGTCTAATATAAGGGCGATTTGTGGGGTTCAACATAGCGGGACACACCAAATATGGATGCCCCTGGGGCAAGAAATGAAATTAGGACAGTGAAAATCATGGGTTTTGTTCCGCTTTAAAGCAGGCACACTCGGCCGGGGCCGGCTCTGGCCTCTAAGAGACCCCATGGCCTCTAGCCTTTCCCCTGTGGAATCAGAAATTGGGGATGCCCCACTGTATGAAACCCCCGGGTTTCGTTCTACTTTAAACCTAACTCTCTAGCAGTTGAGCTATACGGACACCTTCGAGAAATGCCCCCCCCCCCCCCCTTACCTTGTGCTTCATGGTGACCGAGTCCCAGGACATGTCGATGCTCTTTATGGGCCCAAAAGGTGCGAAGGCTTGCCGGATGGTGTCCTCCCCGAGCTCATAGTAGATGGAGCCAACATACACGCGGCACATTATAGCGAGGGCCCGCTGCCTCTGAGCCGCCATCTAGGAAAGAAAGAAAAGATAAAGGTCAGGAGGGCGAGGGATGCCGGGCAAACAACACACAACAATGCAGACTCCCAACCCCCCCACCCCCAAAACACTGCACCCCCCACCGCCATTATCTCACCACCTGCCGACAGCAAGCGGCCCCCCGACTGGCCCATCACAACCTGCAGGAGGAGCAAACGGGTTATAGGGAGACTCCGGAGAAAATAAAAACACATTTAGGATGAGTTACCTGAGAGGTGCGAGCTGCTGACCATCAACACTATACAAAGCACACCTAGATCTAGCCAATCACTGTCTAGACACAGGGACAGGAAGGATGCTGCACCCGCTCTGACACTAGGGAAGGGGGATGAGTGCATATAGAATATATTAGCTGGATCCAGGCTGAAGCAGCATGGCTCACCTGTTCCTTGCTATACAGAGCTCAGTGCAGTGACCCGCCCATGCCTCATCAGGCTTTGATAAAGCAGACCTAAGTCCACCATCCTTCCCCCTTTATAGAGGGCCGATCACCATTTGGTCGCCCTGGAGTCTTAGACTCCAAAGACGAACAGCTTATTGCCCCTGGGGACTCCCGATTGGGATGCCTTGCTCTGTGAAACCCCCTGCGGCAGTATAATAATATATATAGATATGGAGTATCACACTCGCCTTTCCTATGGGTCCCACGCCATGTTCACAGGCAGCATCTCAAAGGTGGAGGAGGGCTGGATGTGGGAGTGCGATGGAGACCCAGGGATGCAGCCGCTCCTCATTCCGTATGCCGGAGCTCTGTCTGAAACAGGGCCCTATGCACAGCATACAGGACTGACTGGACGAGGGCCCGCACATGCGCCATGCGAACGTCCGTAAAGTAAGTGTGATGGTCGATCCAGAAGGGTTTCACAAGGGGAATGTCCCAGGGACAGAAAAAAATGCTGGGTTTTGGGCCACTTTAAATTGCATCTGAGAGGCTAAAAGGCTCTAGTTCCGGTTGAAAGCATTACCCGATTTGGGATGCCACTGTTTGAAACCCTACCCCCCCCCCCCTTGTTCCCCAGTGATCTTCTGCAAACCAGCGATCCAGTGCATGCGCAGGCCTTGTACAGCTTTCTATGCACCCGGCATTTCTGAATGGCTGACGCTGGGTGTCTCGATGCACAGCAATTAATGGTCATGTACAGGAGGCCTGCACATGCACCGTGTAATAACAGGTTTGAGGTATGGGGGGAACCGGATGGTCTCAATAGACCACGCCCGAGTGAGGTAAACCAAAACTGGAGGTGGTCAAAACCCATGGTTAAAACAGGGGGTTTCACGTGGCGGGGCATCCCAAGCCTATAGGAAGCTATGTGACCTCTAGCATCTCTATGTAGATAAGAGGGGAGAGGCAGGAGGACAAAACCCAAGAACGTGGGTATCCCCGCGGACTCCATTCTTGATTATCCGGCGCATGCTCAGACCACTGAGCCCGACCCATTCAGAATTCCTTTGCTGCTCAGAGTGAATGGAGTGAGCACCGCTGGCCGCATCCCTGCCTCTAGCTGTGGTTGTGCTCGCTGTGCCGACCAATCAGAAAGGCCTGCTGCGGGTGCCCGCCAAGCTAAAGGTATGCAGGGAATGCAGCAGTGGCAAAGAGGTGCAGCAAGGGATCAGGGAAGATCTTGTGACCCCCGGGTTTCCCCGGTAGACCACTGCCCCAAGGGCTTCCAAGGGGGTGGCGGTCCTCTTTCAGAAGGACCAAGACCCAGACTAAATGCGGTTTCCCCATATACTCACCTTGACCCCACAGTGCATGCACTGGTCTCTGTCAGCATCCCCCATGTCTGGCAGACTTGAAGCTGCCCTGGACGATGGGGGGGGTGTATGAGGATGCTGTGCGGTGCAGCCAAGCTTAGCTGCAGCCAGGGGATCGATGATGGAGGTGAGTTTATGGGGAAACCAGCCCCGGATGCCCCTAGGGAAATCTCATCTGACTCATTTATAAGAAGCCCAATTTAAAGAGGACTTCTAGCCACATACACCCCCAAGAACACTGCATCACCTCCACCTCCCTGATTTGATGCCCATCTGATAACTGCTCGTTAGAATTTCCCAAGGTAAAGAAACGTACCCCTCTCCGCGCTCCAGCGTCACTGCTGTGCACCCCGCCTCCTCTGGCAACCTGTACGGCAAACCCTATTGGTCGCTGGTAGCGAGGTGCGCGCCTGCTGGATGCTGCAGGGATGACAACGGAGAAACGTGAAAGTGCTACAAGGACCGCCCGGTTTCAGCCATGTCTATGGGTTAACCAGCGTAGGGGCGTGACGCATTGGGATGCCCGGGGAGGGGGTGGTATGGCATGATGAGTGGCTGGTGCCCATAATAAATCCTGCCGCCTGCTTACATACAAGCTGTTGCTACTACTAAAACAAGACACGACCCCTGAAATGGACCAACTACCAACCTACCTACCTAAAAGGTCACCTGTAGGCAGACATTACCTTTTTATTGTGTTTTTAATTGGATAACTGGGATTGAGGAAGGTTAAAGGGCCAGCGCAGGCAATGGCAATATTAAGCAGCAGAAGCTACCCTAAAGCCCGCCACATGTCCAAAATGGCCCCTTATCCCTTGTTTTATTCCCACATGGCCACATTCTAATGTGGTCGCACGGGCAAAGACTGGCAAACTTTGGAGCAACAACAGGAAATGGAGGAGGGGCTTCAGCTGAGCTCCTTGCTACAGACTGGACTGGCCCTTTAAAGTGGACCAAAACCCAGGATTTTGACTATTCTGTGTTTTGGTTCTTGGCCCTGGAGCACCCCAACTGGGGATGCCCCGCTGTGTGAAACTCCCCTGGGTCGCCTGAACTAACTCACCTTTGCTCAGTCCTATGGTGCACATGCGGCCTCCGGCCCAATCAGTGCGCTCGACTGCGCCACCCCGAACTCGGCTAGGTTGTCTAAGGAGCCGAACACGCTGGTGGCTGTATCCTCTCTACTCTCTAACAGGGAAGAGCGCCGGCCATTCACAAATGCAGGGGCCCTCCTAAAAGGATAGCGGGGATGCAGCGCTGCGCCACTGGACCGGGCAGAAAGTGGGAATACGGGCAACCTGGGTGGTTACACACAGCTGCGAATCCCGATTCTGGATGCCCAGGAGAGTGGGAAATAAGCGAGTGGATCGAACGATCTTTCACAAAGCGGGGAGTCCCAATTTAGGATGCCCCATAAAGAGATAGACACCCCCCAGAGTCTTAGACTTAAGGGGGATGTGGCTTGCTCCTCCATCCCAATTAGAAAAGTGATACGCAAGGTGTAGATATAAGCATAACCTCACCCTCCCCATCTTGTATACACCCCCCCCCCCCCAACATGAACTCTGTGCAGATTTCTTTACTAAACCCAAGGTGAGCAGAGAACAGACACGCCTGAAAAGGGAGCAGGAGCTGTAGTTAGAGGAAAGTGCTCAAGTGCTCCCCCACAGCAACTCCAATACTAAGAGCCCTCCCATAGCGAGAGAGCACCGCAGAACCAATCAATGCTTATTGTTTGACTTGGCCCCGTCCACCTCTATACACTGCAATTGAGGGGGGCCACAGCAATGCCTGGCTCACCCTTTGTTTGTAGTGAAAGGGGGGGGGGCACATACACCGAGACAGGCAGCGGGAGCGCTAACCCATCAACATTGAGCATGGGAGCAGATCTAAGAAACCCGACCGTTTCTGAGCACTGAACTAGCCCCGGAGCTGCTGCAAAGGAGACAAGAGGGTTGTCCCCCCCCCCCACCACCCCCCCTTGGATTTACTGACCCTTTAAGCCCGTCCCCAAAAGCACTTCATCATTCACGTAGGTAGGTGGCTTCTGTTCAGTACACACGGGGTTAGCCGGGTAGTTTATAGGAGTATAGGTGGTTGGGAGCCAGTCACACAGATATTAAAGGATGCAGGTCACACAAACGTGATTAGTGAGACACACTAGACGTCATCATGAGTTATAGGAAATGGTCAGGGAATCAGGGGGCCGAAAATAGAGTAAGAGCCCAGAAGGGAACTGTGTGGAAGAGCGACACTCCATCCCTGCTCAGCGGAGATCCATACCCCTCCAGCCAAGACCCTAGGGTCAGCAACCTCCAACCGAGGCACCAAGGACGCCAGCAACCTCCAACCGAGGCACCAAGGACGCCAGCAACCTCCAACCGAGGCACCAAGGACGCCAGCAACCTCCAACCGAGGCACCAAGGACGCCAGCAACCTCCAACCGAGGCACCAAGGACGCCAGCAACCTCCAACCGAGGCACCAAGGACGCCAGCAACCTCCAACCGAGGCACCAAGGGCGCCAGCAACCTCCAACCGAGGCACCAAGGGCGCCAGCAACCTCCAACCGAGGCACCAAGGGCGCCAGCAACCTCCAACCGAGGCACCAAGGGCGCCAGCAACCTCCAACCGAGGCACCAAGGGCGCCAGCAACCTCCAACCGAGGCACCAAGGGCGCCAGCAACCTCCAACCGAGGCACCAAGGGCGCCAGCAACCTCCAACCGAGGCACCAAGGGCGCCAGCAACCTCCAACCGAGGCACCAAGGGCGCCAGCAACCTCCAACCGAGGCACCAAGGACGCCAGCAACCTCCAACCGAGGCACCAAGGACGCCAGCAACCTCCAACCGAGGCACCAAGGACGCCAGCAACCTCCAACCGAGGCACCAAGGACGCCAGCAACCTCCAACCGAGGCACCAAGGACGCCAGCAACCTCCAACCGAGGCACCAAGGACGCCAGCAACCTCCAACCGAGGCACCAAGGACGCCAGCAACCTCCAACCGAGGCACCAAGGACGCCAGCAACCTCCAACCGAGGCACCAAGGACGCCAGCAACCTCCAACCGAGGCACCAAGGACGCCAGCAACCTCCAACCGAGGCACCAAGGACGCCAGCAACCTCCAACCGAGGCACCAAGGACGCCAGCAACCTCCAACCGAGGCACCAAGGACGCCAGTAACCTCCAACCGAGGCACCAAGGACGCCAGCAACCTCCAACCGAGGCACCAAGGACGCCAGCAACCTCCAACCGAGGCACCAAGGACGCCAGCAACCTCCAACCGAGGCACCAAGGACGCCAGTAACCTCCAACCGAGGCACCAAGGACGCCAGCAACCTCCAACCGAGGCACCAAGGACGCCAGCAACCTCCAACCGAGGCACCAAGGACGCCAGCAACCTCCAACCGAGGCACCAAGGACGCCAGCAACCTCCAACCGAGGCACCAAGGACGCCAGCAACCTCCAACCGAGGCACCAAGGACGCCAGTAACCTCCAACCGAGGCACCAAGGACGCCAGTAACCTCCAACAGAGGCACCAAGGACGCCAGTAACCTCCAACAGAGGCACCAAGGACGCCAGTAACCTTCAACCGAGGCACCAAGGACGCCAGTAACCTCCAACCGAGGCACCAAGGACGCCAGCAACCTCCAACCGAGGCACCAAGGAGTATCCAGAGCCGAGCCCCCAAGGTTTAGTATCCATGGGCCCCTAAGGTCCGCGTCCACAGGCCAAGCACCTAAGGTCAGTGTTCATAAGAATATCCACAAAGACTAAATGTCTGTATGACAAAAGGTCAGTACACCACCATGAGTGTGAGATGCAGAACAAGGAAAAAAACTGGAGGGATCCCAAAGCTACCGGTACACAGTAGGGTGCAGACACAAGAGTGTCGGAGTACTGCTTTCAAGTGGAGCTAAAGCACACAACCTCATGCATCCAGGCATCTCTCCCTATTTGATCCATATCATCTATTTCTCCTGCAGAGCACAGGCAGAGCATGGGGCACCACAAACCTGACTCGAGCCAAAATGCAGCTACTAATAAGGTTATTCAGGGCCAACTAGATGTGGCACATGGGGATAGATGATGTGATGGGCTACTTTGTGGGATTTAGCTCCACTTTTCCCAGCGGGATGAAGTCTCGATGAGGAGGCAGATGGAGAGGACGAGCATGCACACACCCACCATGCACACACCCGCGCTATGACAATGGGTACCAGAGCTACTTCAGATTAGGCTGAAAGGTTTCTTTCCTACAGGAACAAGCGCCTGTGTCTAAGGGTTGTCACCTGACTCTTGCACAAGCATTGAAGGGGAACTCTAGGAGGAAGGTGGTCAGCAGACAAGGGTGCCTCCAGCTCAGCTCTGTGCTACCACTGGGGCAACATGGGGCTGCTTTGCCTCTTCTCAGCCTGGTCTGTGCGACTCAAGGGCAGATGGAAGTGGTGATGAACCCCTAACTCACATGTGCACAACCCCTCCCTCTTTCAACAGCCATGTTTTCCTGAGCTTCACATCAATGCCCAGGTGAATTGGGGCTCAGACAGAGCTATAGAGCCGTTTTAAAGATGAAATATAACCGCGTTGATATTTCTTAAAATTATTAAATTATTGAATTATTGCTCAACGTGTGTTAATCCTTTACCCCTATGGATCCTAAATGCACATATTCCAAAAACACAGAGCAATCGATGATAACACACTTTAGGTCAGCTTTAACTCTTAAAAAACATATAAAAAAGTCCAAGCTTCTTGGGTGGTTCCCCAATCTGAGAGTATCCTCTAAGGCCAAGGATTTTAGTGACCTTCTATCACAGGAATGTTCAAAACACTGTAGCAAATTCCATCACGTGAGAATCTGGTGCCCACCACCTCCTTCAAAATACTCTTACCAGATAATAATAAGCTTTAGTGCCTTATTAAAAATCCTCCATGTTTTATTCCTCTCTTATTGGATAGGAGAGACGGTTAAATATTCTGGTCCCCGCTTTAACAGGTGGAGGTGCGCTTAAATGCCTTATTAGATCCTCAATATTCCATTCCTCTCTTGTTATTAACAGAGCCGATTTGGTATTCTTATCCCACTTTGGCTTTTAAAATTGTCCCAGATTGGACAAACCACATAGAAAGGAAAAACCAAATAGAAAAATCTAGCGTAATATCGTTTTAATCATGTGCACTGATTAAGTTAAAAATGCACTCACATAAAAACAATGTATATGAGACATCAATCGGCCTAGACACATTGAGGGTTTGGTGAGAATCTTGCCTGGCGTCTCCTAAATACTTGATATACATTGTTTTTATGTGAGTGCATTTTTAACTTAACCAGTGCACATGATTAAAACGATATTACGCTAGATTTTTCTATTTGGTTTTCCTTTCTATGTGGTTTGTCCAATCTGGGACAATTTTAAAAGCCAAAGTGGGATAAGAATATCACACCTCCACCTGTTAAAGCGGGGACCAGATTTTTAATAAGGCACTAAAGCTTATTATTATCTGGTAAGAGTATTTTGAAGGAGGTGGTGGGCACGAGATTCTCATCAGCAATTTGCTGTTATATACACGTGGTGGAATTTGCTACAGTGTTTTGAACATCCCTGTGATAGAAGGTCACTTAAATCCTTGGTCTTAGAGGATACTCTCAGATTGGGGAACCACCCCAGAAGCTTGGACTTTTTTATATAATGTTTTAGGAGCTATAGAGCAAACTATGTAGACACCTGTATGGCATGACCTGCTGATGGGCCTGGAAGAGAAGACCCGAACTCTGCCATGGCACTAGTATGGTATTGCTTTAAAGACATAGAGAGAGTTGTGCGATTGTGTGGTCTACACACCACCTGATTTGGCATGCCCTGCAGTGTTAAAGACCAAGATTTTTTAACCACCGATGCAGAGTGCTTGCACCCCCCACCTAAAATGGACCAATTATCACCCAGGCTGGCCAACTAGGTGACCCCGTTTGAACCCCCTGCATCCCCGCAGATGTGTGTGCTCCTGCACCCACTCCTCTGGGGAATCGAGGATTGGGCCGCTGACGTTCCCTATGCCCGCAGTACAAAAATACAATTCTGAGATTACTCACCTGTAGAATTGGTATTATACGTATACAGCACGTCCTGTTCCAGAATATTCCTTACTCCTGGATAATACATCCACAAGATGGCGCTGGACTGCAGAAAACAGCTTGTGGCTCCTCCCGGCCCTATATAAGTCAGGGACCTCCCACAAATTCCCCAGTATTGACAAGCAGTTAACAAGAAGCCGGGAGAACAATAACAAGAATCAAAAATGAACATATGAACAATCACCATACAGAGGTAAATAATATGGTTTTGTACTCACCTTTAAAACGGGTATTATGAGTGTGCCATACACGCCACTTCGATCATCATGACATCTGGGTTATATCCTCTAGAGGGCGAACTTCTGCAGAGATGATTATGCAAAAAAGAAAGCCCCTCCCGGCCCATATATACCTGGGACCTCCCACCAATTTCCCAGTGTAAAAAAGCAGTAAGGGGACCAGGAAGAACCAATTATAACCTAAACAATCAAAACCAATGGTTCACCATATAAAAGCCCCAGAATACCTGAAAAAAGGGGTGGGGCGAAGTGGAGTGTATGGCACACTCACAACACCAGTTTTAAAGGCGAGTACTCACAAAACGGTATTATTCTAAGTGTGCCATACACTCCACTTCCTTCATCATGACATGTGGGACATCCAATAGCAGTGTCCGTCATGGGTGGGAACCAGAAACACTAAAGAATGTACCAACTCAAACCACTGCAGCTTGCAGAACCTTGCGGCCAAACACAGCATCCGCTGAAGCCAGCACATCAACCTTGTAAAACTTGGAAAAAGTGTGAGCAGAAGACCAAGTAGCGGCCTTACAAACTTGTTCAACAGAAGCCTGGTGCTGAAAAGCCCAGGACGCACCAACAGCACGAGTAGAGTGCGCAGTGACCCTAAAAGGGGGAGACCTCCCCTTAGCAGAATAGGCCCCAACAATGGCCTGACGAATCCATTTGCTAATCGTAGACTTAGCCGGCGCCAAACCTTTCCTGGGCCCGCAGGGCACCACGAAAAAAGCGCCCGTCTTGCGGAAGGAAGAAGTAGTCACCAAATAGTACCTCACACAGCTAGCAACATCCAAATTGTGCAGAACCCTCTCCTTGTCATTGTTAGGCTTAGGACACAGGGAAGGGAGAACAATATCCTGATTGAGGTGGAAAGCAGACACCACCTTAGGAAGGAAATCGGGATTAAAACGAAAAACCACCTTATCCTGATGTCTCTCAAAATAAGGGGCCTGAATCGACAGAGCCACCACTCAGAGACACGCCGAGGTAATAGCCACCAAGAAGGCAACCTTCTGAGTGAGAATAGAAAGAGCAATATCCTGTAGTGGCTCAAAAGGAGGACCCTGCAGAGCCGAAAGAACCAAATTCAAATCCAAAACAGGAACCACCACCTTCCTAGGAGGCCGCACATGCGCAACTCCTTGGAAAAAGGTCTTAACCAGCGGGTGCAAGGCAAGAGACTTCAGGAAAAAAAAACCGACAGAGCCGAAACCTGTCCTTTCAAGGTACTAAGCTGGAAACCAAGATCCAGATTATGCTGAAGAAACTCCAGAATCCTAGGAATCGAAAACACCCTGCAAGGCAAGGCCCTAGCTTCACACCAAACAATGTAGGACCTCCAAGTCCTATGGTAAATGCCAAAAGAGGACCGCTTCCTAGCTCTAATCAAGGTCTGGACCACGGCCTCAGACAAACCTTCCTCCTTCAGAATGAAGGTTTCAGCAGCCAAGCAGTCAAATCAAATCCAGCGTTTGTAAATTGGGGTAAAGTAGATGACCCCGAGATAGCAGGTCAGGCAGCAAGGGAAGCCGCTACTGGTCTACGGCCATCCTTACCACGTCTGCGTACCAAACCCTTCTTGGCCACCTTGGAGCCACCAGAATTGCTGGTGCCCCTTCCAGAATCAATTTGCGAACTACCTTGCCCAGCATGGCGAAGGGCGGAAACAGGTACAGAAACCCCAGATCCTTCCAGGCAAGGGACAAGGCATCCACTGCCAATGCTAGAGGATCATGGGAAAGAGCCACAAAGGCCGGAAGTTTGTGACTGTGCCTCAAGGCAAAGAGATCCACCTCTGGAGTCCCCCACCTGCAGCAAAGATCCAGAAAAACCTCGGGGGGGGAAAGACCACTCTCCTTGGCGAGAGAATCTGCCTCTGTTTTCCAATCCCGGAATAAACTGCCGAAATGCAAGGAACATTACTCTCCACCCAGTGCAGAATCCGAGAGACTTCCTTTAGTGCACCCCTGCTGTGAGTCCCTCCTTGGTGATTGATGTAGGCCACCGCTGTTCGATTGTCTGACCGAACCTGAACCGGTAGACCCCGTAACTGCGACGCCAGCCGGATGGCCCTGAGCTCCAAGACATTGATGGGGTTGTGAGCCTCCTGAGGGCTCCACACCCCCCTGAACTGATGACTGTTCCAAAAACCTCCCCAGCCCGACAGGCTGGCATCCGTGGTAACCGTCTCCCAACAAGGGACCAGAAAGGACCTGCCCGGCGACTCCAGCCACCACCGAAGGGACTGCCGAACCCTGGGAGACATCCTGAAAGATTGATCCAAAGACTGGGGACACCTGTCCCAATGCGTCAATAGGTGAAGTTGAAGAGATCTCATGTGAAACTGTGCAAACGGCACCGCCTCGAAGGAGGATACCATCAATCCCACTAGTTTCATCCCCTGTCGGATAGAGGGACAAGGGCTGGCCCAGATCCTGAATCCCCAGCACCTTGGTCTGGGGCAGAAACACTCTGGCCTGAACGGTATCCAGATTCATGGCCAGAAAGGAAATCACACGAGATGGAGAAAGAGAGGACTTGGGGCCGTTGATCACCCACCCGAACTTCTCCAAAGTCGACACCACCTGGTGGGTGTCCAGCTCCGCCTGACTGAGGGAAGAAGCTGAGAACAGGTCGTCCAGGTAAGGCACAATGCGAATTCCCTGAGCTCTAAGCAGGGCCATTATTCCAGCCAAGAACTTGGTGAAGACCCGCGGTGCCGAGGTCAGCCCGAAGGGAAGAGCTACAAACTGAAAGTGTTGATCCTCCACCGCAAACCGGAGGAATCTCTGATGCACTGGAAAAATGGGAACATGCAAATACGCATCCTTGATGTCTATGGATGTCATGAAATCCTCCTGGTGAAGGGAAATGATAGCGGAGCGCAGAGTCTCCAACGGAACTTTTTTGGTTCTGATAAACCTGTTCAGAACCTTGAGATCTAGAATGGGTCTCACCGAACCCTCCTTTTTGTGTACCGTGAAAAGGTTGGAGTAGTAACCCCTGCCTCTCTCCGACTGAGGCACCGGGCAAATAACTCCCATGTCCAGAAGGTTTCTTACTGCTAACAGGAGCCCCTGCGCAGCCTGAGGGTCCGAGGGCACCCGAGACCTTAAGAACCTTGGAGGTGGACAGTACTCGAACTCCAGTTTGTACCCGGACGAGACCACTTCCAGGATCCAATTGTCTGATCTCCCGGGCCCAGACCTGAAAGAAGAGCCGCAGCCGTCCCCCCACCCGTGCGGGTGAGGGCGCCCCTTCATTGCTGGGCCGGCTTACCGGCGGGCTTAGGCTTGGAACCCCAGGAAGCCCGCGCCCGACCTCTGCCCATGTTCCAGGACGAGCCCCTGACACCAGAGACAGGCAGACCCCTAGTTGCTCTGGCTCCACGAAAGGACAGGGTGAAAGAACCGCCCCCCCGAAAGGGACGGCGCCGTTTCTTCCGCTGAGGTAACTTACCTCCCTTAGCAACAGCATCCAATCTATCACCAGTCGCGTACCCATGAAGGGAAGAGCTGTAAGGGACTTCTTAGCCCCAAAATCCGCTGTCCACCGACGCAGCCAGACCAACCTGCACATGGCCACCAATAGAGCCGAAGTCCTGCTACACATGACAATGGAATCCTCCATAGCAGACAACACAAAATCCATGAATAGTTCACACCTCTTAAGAGTAGCGAACTCAGCGCTAGCCGGATCAAACTGACCGTCATTAAGCCAGTCCCTAATAAGAGACCTGGTAGCAAGCGACACTAGAGCAGATGAACAAGCCGGCCGCAGGACCGATCCCACACTGGCAAAAGCATGACAAGCCATCTGATCAAGGCGCCTATCCTCGCCATCCTTAAGGGAGGTAGCTTCAGGGGTGTTAAGCACAGAAGAATTGGTCAAGCCCAAAACAGGCGCATCAACCTCAGGGGGAGAGGACCATCGCTTGACCGCCTCCACCGGGAAGGAATACTTCTTGTCCCATTCCTGGGGAGCACCCGGCAGCCGACAGGGCCTCTCCCATTCTTTCTGGATCAGAGCATCAAAATGATCCTGCATAGGGAATTCTAGACGGGGCTTACGGACCCCCAAAAATTCCCCCTTCTTTAAAGGAGGCGCCTCCGGGGGATCAATATCCAACACCTCCAGCATATGCGACAAAACAGCAGCCGTATCTACGGCATCCCCAGGCGCCTGTCCCACAAAAGCATCACCAGACTGTACAAAATCAGACTGTCTCCTCAAACACTTCCCCCTCCTCTAAAGGGGAATAATCAGACAAATCCATAGAGTCGTCGTCCGCGTCCCACAGGGGCTGACAATAAACTTTTCAATGCTGGCCAACCTGGCAGCAACATCCGACTGCGACTCCCTGCTGGCACCAATGTCACCCAGGGTATGGATCAAGCGGGGAGGGGGAATGCGATGAAGCGGGAAGAGCCGACCCAGAAGGCTGGGACCCAGACTTCCGCGTTATGGCCTTATGAGCGCATGGAGTACAGATCGGCACATCCTCTCCCGTAAGGGATGCCCCACACCCCACGCATGGGCGAGCTTGCCCCAATGAGAGCCCGAGCCCAGTATCCTGCGGAGCCTCCACATGGTGATTTTTTTTAGTCGCCAGTCGCAAGACCGAAGGGAATTACGCTTAAGCAACCCGGGATGCCCCTTAAAAGTCCCAGTGGGAGGATTTAGAGAGTCATTTTTAAAACTAGGGATCCCAGGACCAGGAGGAACCCCTTAATATGCACAATATGAAGCAATTTGCAACACACAATAGGCATATAATTACTATTAAGGCATCTGCATTAATAAAATCACATGCATACCACACATACTATATACATATAAATATACAGGTATACTGCAATAAATGGTAAAAATATACACCACCAGGGGCCCACCCCACCAGAGAGTGACTCCCCAACACACAAAGAAACAGGCCATCAGACCCCTACCTGACCCCCAAGAGCAGCACGGCAGAGCAGGTGATCTTCAAGATGGCCCCTGACCAGGAGGAAACCAGACCAAGGGAGAAGAAGAAGGGGGGCGTGCCAGCGCCGAAGGCGCGCTATCCATGCCACGCCCCCCTCCCTGCAGCGCGGATCTGGCCAGAGGGAGGCCTGCACAAATCGCGCCAATGAGGGGGCGGGGCTACCGCATCTGTGCCGCGCGCCCGGCCCCCGCCCCCTTCTCCACCCAGACACACAGCCTGAGTGACTTCACTCAGGCTGAAGGAAGCCATATTGCACCAATTCATTGAGGGATCACTTTCAGATGAGCCACATCAACCAACAACAAAGTGTGAAACACCTAAACACACACACATCCATTAGAATAAAATAAAAAAAAGCAAGAAGAGGCCAGCTTAGGACGCGCCCCCCCCCCCCCCGAGGGAGCAAGGGACCCGGAGGGGAAAAGGGGGAACCCCGGCCCGTAATGAGGCCGTATGCAGCAGGGACTGGGGGCATCCCATACCAGGATCACCACAACCTAGTTGTACCGCCTGCCCCAATTTGAGGTCTCACGGTGGAGCAAAGGCTCCCAATGCGCCCACTGGGTGCTCCTACCCTTGCCAGGACCCGCAGCCTAAGCTGGGAGGCTCAATGGGGGACAATTTGGAAAGAATCCTGGCAGCAATAGGGATAAAAAAGACCCTTCTTAAGTCCAGACGGGAGTACAAAAAGAGCGTCAGTCTTCCTGAAGGATTCAGTAGCCACCAAATAGAACTTCAGAGTCCTGACATCACCCAGAGAGTGTAAAACCAGCTCCTTAGGGTTACTAGGATTAGGGCTTAGAGAAGGCAAAACAATGTCCTGATTAAGATGAAAAGCAGAAACAACCTTAGGCAGAAAATCAGGCTTAAAACAAACCACCACCTTGTCCTGGTGTCTCTCAAAGTAAGGGGGTTTGATGGAAAACGCCGCCAACTCAGAAACACGCCTAACAGAAGTGATAGCCACCAAAAAGACTACCTTAAGAGTCAAAATGGACAAAGGGGCCTCACGCAAAGGCTCAAAGGGAGACCCCAGCAGGGCAGATGAGACCAAGTTCAAATCCCAGACTGGTAACATAGGCTTACGTGGAGGACGCACGTGAGTAACCCCCTGGAAGAAGGTCTTGACCAGACGATGGTGAGCAAAGGATCTTTGGAAGAAAATGGCCAAAGCAGAAACATGACCTTTGAGGGTACTAAGTTGAAGACCCAAATCCAAACCATGTTGCAGGAATTCCAGAATCCTGGGGATAGAAAACCCCCAACAGGGAAGCTACTTAGACTCACACTAGTCAATGTAAGCATGCCATACCCTATAGTAGATGGACTACGAGGATTTCTTCCGAGCCCGAATCATGGTATTAACAACAGAGGCAGGCAGCCCCTTTTCCATCAAGATGGAGGTTTCAGCAGCCAAGCCGTTAAAGCCAGCGTTTGTAAATTGGGATGGCGTAGCTGTCCCTGAGTGAGCAGGTCTGGATGCTTGGGGCAGAGCATACTGATCTACTGCCAACTGCACAACGTCTGCGAACCACACCCTTCTTGGCCAACAGGGGGCCACCAGAATGGTTGGCACCCCTTCCTGAGCAATCTTGCACAACACCCTGCCCAGCAGAGGAAAAGGAGGGAACACACAGAGAAGCTGAAAGCTCTTCCAAGACATTGCTAGTGCATCCATGGCCAAGGTCAGAGGGTCCTGGGACAGAGAGACAAAGACTGGAAGCTTGTGAATGTGACGGGACGCAAACAGATCCACATCTGGCTGACCCCAGCAGTGGCACAGGGAGCGAAATACCCTGCTGCTGAGGGAGTCTGCCTCCAGATTCTCCACCCCCTAGATGTACACAGCTGAGATGCAGGGAACATTCTCCTCCGCCCAAAACAGAATCAGAGACACTTCCTTGAGGGCCCTCTTGCTCCGGGTCCCTCCCTGATGATTGATGTAGGCAATCGCTGTCTAGTTGTCCGGTGTCAATTGGGCGAGAACCAGCCTCATTGCCCTCAATTCCAGAATGTTGATAGTTGTGTCAGGAGAATGCATGACAGATGCATTGGACAGTCCACCTCGGGAGGACATGACCAACGCTTAATCACATCAGCAGGAAAGGGATACCTTTTGTCCCAACTCTTGGGTACCCCTGGCAGCTTTCTAGGCCGCTCCCATTCTTTAAGCACCAGATTATTAAAGTGAGACTGCTCCAGGAATTCCAAACGTGGTTTAACCGTATGAAAGAGCTCACCCTGCTGCTGCGGAGGCACTGCAGGAGGAGAAATACAGAGCACTTCAAAAATATGAGCCAAAAGCCCGTCAGTGTGATCTGAGGACCATAGATCTTCCCCAATGGGAGACCCTATACCACGATAAACCCTAGGCTGCTCCTCAGATGATTCTGAATCAGAGAACAAGTCTCCCTCCTCCAGGGGAGAATAACCAGTAGTGTCAAAAATGTCCTGTTTCCACAGGCAAGAGGGAGACGTCAGGAGATAAAAGCCGCTTCTTAGCAGAAGCCTTACGCGAAGCAGACCCAGCAATATGTTTCACAATGCAGGCCACCCGTGCAGCCAAATCAGGCTGAGACTCCCAGCTGGTATGCTCCTCGTAGGGGGTCAGATGCAGGCGTGGGGGGTAGGCGAAGCCCGAGGGGGCGCAGGCCCAGCAACAGGTAACCCAGACCGCAATGCAAGTACCTGCTGGGCGAAGTATACACACACCCTGACATCACCGATTGGGGATACCCCACACGCAACACATAGCCGGGCTTGTCCCGAACGAACCCCAGGCCCATTATCCCCAGAAGCCTCCATATGGTGATTTGAAAGGCACAGTAGGCCAGTAAGGGTTAATGCTAAAGAGCTACCCGGATTGCCCCAGTGAACCGCTAGGAAGTGGGAGATAATGAGGGGAGAGGGCCGGGAGAAACCACAGGACCAAAGCTTTACCCCGCCTGAAAGAATCAAATATTCCCATGAGAATAAGGCATAAGAACAAAAAACAGAGAAAAATCACCCCACCGGGGAACTCACAGACCGCAAGGAGCCAGCAGCAACAGGAAGAAGACAAAATGGCGTCCGCAACCTCAAGGGGTGGGCCGTGGAGATATGAGGTAAAATGCATCATCCACAGAGCCCGCCCCCCGCCCGAAGAGCGCAAAACGCGCCCACGTGATCCGGCCGGCCAGTAGCGGCCCTAAGGTGAATAGGGCTGCCAGCCGCGGAGCGCAGTACAAACGCGTGGCGGGTTATAATAAAGTGACAAAGCACAACATATGTCTAAGGTCTTAAACCATTAGACAAATCACCCCCCCCCCCCCCCCCCCGGAGATCTCCCAAAGGGAGAGTGAGGGAGGATAACGGCAGAATTCCCAGGGAGAAACAGCGCCCAGGGACTAATATGATGAGTGAGGGTGGAGGGGGAAATGGGAATAAGGTTTAAATGCACAGGATAACCTGGCAAAAACCATGAGGCAGTGGGGGCATCCCAAAAGGCACACCACTAGCCTAAACTGCCTAACCTGTTAGAGCAGGGACTGCGGTAGGAGCCTAGCTCCTCAGCACCGTAGTGCTTCAATAGCCTACCAACACCCGAACCTTATCAGCCGAGGCTGGGAGGCAGTAACTGGGACGGAACGGGTGGGAATAGTCCTGCAGGGCCGCAGGCAATAAGCCCAGCTCACCTGCGCCACAAGAGAGCTGTCTTCTCTCTTCTCAGCGCAGACTGCAGAAAGAAACTGGGGAATTTGTGGGAGGTCCCTGACATATAGGGCCGGGAGGAGCCACAAGCTGTTTTCTGCAGTCCAGCGCCATCTTGTGGATGTATTACCCAGGAGTAAGGAATATTCTGGAACAGGACGTGCTGTATACTTAGAATACACAGCTTTATGCTGTGCATCGGTAAGCCAGCGCATGCGGCGTAGGAGTGGCGGATAGGAGAGGGGACAAGAGCCTGCGCCATGGGAATGGCAGAAAGGTAAGTTATCCAGGCAATCTGGGGGGTTTCACGCAGCAGGGCCTCCCATATAGTGATGCCCCTGGGGCAGGGACCAGTCACCGGAATAGTCAAAATCCTCGTGAATGGACTGAAATTTTCTTTATGTTGCCCAAATTGGGCTATGTCACAGGGGCAGGGAACGAGGGGTAGTTGGGGTGTTACAAAATGTTTGAACTTCCTCTTAAATGTGGACCAAAAAGCCAGGATTTTGACCAAACAGGTTTCTGATCCCAAACTGGGATTCCCCGCTGTGTGAGCTACGGTGTCCCCAAGGCACATGTGTGGGCTCTGATCCAATCGGCTATCATTAAACAACGTAAGAAAGCGCAGCCTAGACAAAGCAGGAACAGATGTGCCCCCAGTCTCCCGGTGGTTTGCGGCACACTCCTGAGCCCCAGCGGTCTGAATGACTGGATGCAGGAGCCTGCCAGCCGCAGGGAGGCCAGGGAGCCCAGGAAAGCAGAGTGAATGCAGGCTTAGTGGCTTACATGGCAGGGTATCCCTGGAATCTTTAAGACACCAGGGCCAGCACAATAGATGGCTGCACTTTAACAAACTCACCTTGAGGGCCGTATGGTCTGGCTATATAGAGGGAACCAAGAGATGACACGGAGCGATGCATTGTACAGCCAAACAAGTAAGGGAATTGATTTACACTCCCGAACAGGGACCTCACAGTCCAGCCTAAATTCTCTACAATAGCCAGATATCGGATACTGCAATGTATCTTAAACTGGCCGTTCAGAGCAATATCTTCCCCGTACCTGGATGAAGCGCAATCATGGCCTTTCATCTACATGCACAACTAAAAAGGAATGTTTTGCCCCATTTACCACCATGAAACATCCCCCACCCCGATGACTAGAGAGCTGTTCATACATATCCATTCCACAGACCAACCAAAATAAAACAGACCCCACATCAGTAGGATGGACCCGATGCCACCATCACAGACACAGGCAGCGGAGGGGGGCATATGGAAAAGAGCATAACTCACAATAGTAATTTGTGTCGTGGCTTAAAGTGAAACGTCATGGTGAACACAAGAAACCCGAATACAGGAAAAATGAAGCAGACCCCGTGTGAGGAGCCGCACGCTCATGACACGTATATTAGTTGGCCATCATAGGGGGCAACATACACTTTAACAAATCACCCTCACATTTACATACTATGGGCAAAGTGTCATCAGTGTAATAAGCAACAAGGTAACAAACATCTCTTATCCCTCCCACCACACCCTCTGCAAACACTGAGAAAATAAAAACACATGAAACCCCCCCCTCATCCACCCACAAAGCAATGACGTGCCCCAGAAGAAGTGAATATTTCTATTGACCGATTGTAAAGGTGAGAGAGGATCTCCAAAGCTCATTGTCACTGCTGCCATCTGAAAGACAGTAAAGACAGAGTTCAATCCGCTGCCGCCTTCTGTGTAACACGTTCTCCGCTCTAGATTCAAGTAGACACAAGCAACAGAGAACCTGCAGAAATAGTGGGGAGGGAGGGGGGTGCCCTATGGGCTGGGGACTGCCACTATCTCCTGGGCTAGGGGCTGACGCTACCTCCCAGGACTTCAGGCCCTGGGCTACAACTACCCCACATCTCCCATTCTAGGGGCAGGTTCTATTTCCCAGACTAAAGGGCTGGCTCCACCCCCCTCCTCCCAGACTAAAGGGCTGGCTCCACCCCCCTCCTCCCAGACTAAAGGGCTGGCTCCACCCCCCTCCTCCCAGACTAAAGGGCTGGCTCCACCCCCCTCCTCCCAGACTAAAGGGCTGGCTCCACCCCCCTCCTCCCAGACTAAAGGGCTGGCTCCACCCCCCTCCTCCCAGACTAAAGGGCTGGCTCCACCCCCCTCCTCCCAGACTAAAGGGCTGGCTCCACCCCCCTCCTCCCAGACTAAAGGGCTGGCTCCACCCCCCTCCTCCCAGACTAAAGGGCTGGCTCCATCCCCCTCCTCCCAGACTAAAGGGCTGGCTCCATCCCCCTCCTCCCAGACTAAAGGGCTGGCTCCACCCCCCTCCCAGACTAAAGGGCTGGCTCCATCCCCCTCCCAGACTAAAGGGCTGGCTCCATCCCCCTCCCAGACTAAAGGGCTGGCTCCATCCCCCTCCCAGACTAAAGGGCTGGCTCCATCCCCCTCCCAGACTAAAGGGCTGGAGCCATTCTTCGAGCTAGGGACCAACCCCACCCACAAGACTAAATGCTGGCACTATCCCCCCAGACTAAGGGCTGGATCTTTTTTTCAAGACTCTCCTTTCAGGGTAGGGACCATCCCCCAGACTAGAGGCTGGAGCCATTCTTCGAGCTAGGAACCAACACCACTCCCAAGTCTAAGTGCTGGCGCTATTTTTCAAGCTAGGGACCATCACCACCCCCCAGACTAAGGGGTGGTAATATTACCCCAGACTAAGGGCTGGAGCCATCCTTCAGGGTAGGGACCATTACCACCCCCCAGACTAGGGGCTGGAGCCATCCTTCAGGGTAGGGACCATTACCACCCCCCAGACTAGGGGCTGGTGCCATCCTTCGAGCAGGGATTATCACCACCCCCCCACAATAGGGGCTGGAGTCGCCCTTTTCAGCATGGGGCTGGAGCCATCCTTCAGGTTAGGGACCAGCACCATCCCCCAGACTAAGGGCTGGAGCCATCCTTCAGGTTAGGGACCAGCACCATCCCCCAGACTAAGGGCTGGAGCCATCCTTCAGGTTAGGGACCAGCACCATCCCCCAGACTAAGGGCTGGAGCCATCCTTCAGGTTAGGGACCAGCACCATCCCCCAGACTAAGGGCTGGAGCCATCCTTCAGGTTAGGGACCAGCACCATCCCCCAGACTAAGGGCTGGAGCCATCCTTCAGGTTAGGGACCAGCACCATCCCCCAGACTAAGGGCTGGAGCCATCCTTCGAGCTAGGGATCATCACCACCCCCCAGACTAAGGGCTGGAGCCATACTTCAAGCTAGGGATCATCACCACCCCCCAGACTAGGGGCTGGAGCCATCCTTCGAGCTAGGGATCATCACCACCCCCCAGACTAGGGGCTGGAGTCACCCTTTCGAGCATGGTGCTGGAGCCTTCCTTCAGGGTAGGAACCAGTACCATTCCCCAGAATAATGGCTGGAGCCACCCCTCAAGCAAGGGGCTGGGAAACAGCACCATCCCCCAGGCTAGGGGCTGGAGTCACCCTTTCGAGCACAGGGCAGGAGCCATCCTTTAGGGTAGGGACCAGCACCACCCCACCCAGAATAATGTCTAGAACCCCCTTTCGAGCAAGGGACCATCACTGCCCCGTGGGCTAGTTGCATAAAATAAAGGAGGACATATCTGTCGCCTCAGAGCCAGGCCTGAGTTACTGCAGTATATGGGGGTCAGGAAGCCATTAAGGGGTAAGCACTAGGCATGGGGGGGGGGGGGGGGGGGGGGGTAAGTAAAACTGGCAGACAGCCCATAACTGGCAGAGACTATGGAGGGAAAGGAACATTATGGGATAAATTATCTGGGGGAATCAACTTAAATCTAACACCAGTAACTATAAAATGGCGGGAAATTCATTAAACAACATGAACAAAACACATCAAACACAAGAGAATCACAGAAGAAGATCCAGGTTCCCCCGCCAGTCAGTTACAGCATACACAGTGTGTCTGTTGGGTGAAGCAGCGGGTGACCAGGGACTTACCTGGAGGTTGGTGAGTTGCTGGTGCTGATGAGCGATGGTTTGCTTCACTAAGACACTCTTGATGCTCTGCTCCATGGCATATTTCTTCGCCTAAAAAAAAGCAGCTATGTGAGTAAGGAAAATACAAGGCGCCGGCTTCAGGTGCTTTTCGTCCCAACAAACCCGCGCAGAAGGCCTCCGCCGGCCCATCTCCACATCAGACAGCATGGGCTCCGGCTGATCCGCCACTGATCTACGGGGGGCCACCCGCCTTACCTCACCATGACTGGGGCCAGGAGGGGCAGCCGCCTCCCGGCCTGCTCACCTTTCACACTCGCGGCGCTCGTCCAGCGGGGGGAGAAGCTCTATAAAATAGAAGCGGGAGAAGCCCAGGAGGTTCTGACGCTTGCGCAGCCGCAATTTACTAACCATGCTTCTGATATGGATTTGCTATACAGACGCCGCACCTGACGCTTCAAACTCTGGTCCTGGTATAGCTGCAGGAATAAATCAAGGCAACCGGATGGATCAGTTATCTCAATTTATTCCTACAGACCACTTCTAAGCAACTGGATTTGCTGTGTTATTTTACCAGGATCCCAAAAAATACCATTTTGTGAATACTCACCAGTAAAATGGATATTATTGGTGTGTCACACACACCCCGCTTCCTGTAGTAATAACGTTCGGGTAAACCATCGCCAGATGCCATTGCAGAGAGAGAGAGATCTTGAAAACTGGCCCCTCCCAGTCTATATATACCTGGGACCTCCCACCTAATCCTCAGTGTAATTGAAAAGCAGTAAGACAAGGTACCAGGAAATAAACCCTCAACAAAATATAGCTTCACCAAATAGAGAAAACCAGGGTACCAAAAAGGGCGGGTGAAGCGGGGTGTGTGACACACCAATAATATCCATTTTACTGGTGAGTATTCACAAAATGGCATTATTCTTTGTGTGTCACACACACCCCACTTCCTGTAGTAATAACGTTCGGGACATCCAAAAGCAGTGTCCCTAAAGGGTGGGTATCCAGCAGGAAGATGAAGCATAACTCAAACCACTGCAGTTTGCAGAACTTTGCGGCCAAACACAGCGTCCGCTGAGGCTCGCACATCAACCTTATAAAACTTCGAGAAGGTATGAACCGAAGACCAAGTAGTCGCCTTACAAACTTGCTCCACAGAAGCCTGGTGCTGAAAAGCCCAGGACGCGCCAATAGCGCGAGTAGAATGAGCAGTGATACGGAAAGGAGGAACTTTCCCCTTAGCCGTATAGGCGCCGATAATGGCTTGACGAATCCATTTACTAATGGAAGATTTAGCCAGGGCCAAACCCTTCCTAGGCCCACAAGGCACAACGAAAAAGGCATCAGTCTTACGGAAAGAAGACGTAGCACGCAAATAAAAATCAACACAGCGAACAACATCCAAACAGTGCAAAACCCTCTCCTTGTCATTCTTGGGGTTAGGACACAAGGAGGGAAGAACAATGTCCTGATTCAGATGAAATACAGAAACAACCTTACGAAGAAAGTCCGATTTGAACCGAAATACCACCTTATCTTGATGTCTCTCAAGGTATGGCGCCTGAATGGACAAGGCCACCAACTCAGAGACACGCCGAACAGACGTGATAGCCACTAGAAAGACAACCTTCTGAGTCAAAGTAGAAAGAGCAATATCCGACAAAGGCTCAAAAGGAGGAGCCTGAAGGGCAGACAACACCAAATTCAGATCCCAAACCAGGAGCAAAGCCTTCCTGGGAGGCCGCACATGCGTAACCCCCTGGAAAAAAGTCTTGACCAACGGATGAAGCGCAAAAGCCTTCTGAAAGAAAATAGACAAGGCAGAAACCTGCCCCTTCAAGGTACTAAGCTGCAGACCAGCATCCAGTCCAGATTGAAGAAAATCCAGAACTCTTGAGACAGAAAAGACTCTGCAGGGCAAAGACCTAGCCTCGCACCAATCAATGTAGGAACGCCAGGTTCTATAATAGATAGCAGAAGACGACCTTTTCCGAGCACAAATAAGAGTCTTAATAACCGAATAATAACCTTCCTGCTTCAAAATGGAGGTTTCAGCAGCCAAGCCGTCAAAGCCAGCGTTGGTAAATTGGGGTAACGCAGCCGACCCCGAGTGAGAAGATCCGGCCGCAGAGGAAGTTCGAATTGGTCCACTGCCATCCGAACGACGTCCGCGAACCACATCCTTCTTCGACCCCTTCCAGAATCAACTTTCTTAACACTCTTCCTAGCAAGGGAATCGGAGGGAACAGATACAGGAACCCCAGTTCCCCCCAGCTCAGAGACATGACGTCCACCGCCAGAGCCAGTGGGTCCTGAGACATTGACACAAAGGTCGGAAGTTTGTAGTTGTGACGAGAAGCAAACAGGTCCCACCGAAGACACAGAGCCTGAAAAACCTGAGGATGGAGAGACCATTCCCCCCAGACGGGAGGAGCATCTGCTTAGAAGGTCCGCTTCCGTGTTTTCCACCCCCGGAATGTAAACTGCCGACAGGCAAGGAACATAGGCCTCCGCCCAGGTCAGAATCAGGGAAACCTCTCTGAGAGCTCCCAGACTGCGAGTCCCTCCCTGATGATTGATGTAGGCAACCACCGTCCGGTTGTCCGAACGAACCTGAATCGGAAGGCCCCGGACATGTTGAGTCAGAAGAGAAAGAACCAGACGGATAGCTCTCAGTTCCAGAACATTGATGGGCAAGTGAGCCTCTCGAGGACCCCACTGCCCCTGGAAATGAAGATCCTTCCAGAAACCCCCCCCCCAACCCGAAAGGCTGGCGTCCGTGGTGACAGTCTCCCAGAGAGGAGTCAGAAAAGACCTGCCCTTCATGAGATTGTTCGAAACCAGCCACCACTGAAGGGACTGCCGGACCCGGGAGGACAACTGGAAAGGTCGGCCCAATGAACGTGGACAACGGTCCCAAGACGCCAACAGGTGAAGCTGAAGCGTCCGAGTGTGAAACTGAGCAAAGGGAACTGCCTCGAAGGAGGCTACCATCAATCCCACCAGCCTCATCCCCAGACGGATGGACGGTTGAGGATTGGAGAGAAGAAGCCGAACCAAATCCTGATTCAAAAATATCTTTGACTGAGGTAGAAAAACACTGTGCAGACAAGAGTCTAGCGTCATCCCCAAGAAGGACACCACCCTGGCCGGAACCAGGGAGGACTTGGGATAGTTGATCACCCAACCGAAGCTTTCCAGCGTAGAAACCACCGTGCTGGTGTCCTTCTCCGCTTGATAGAAGGAAGGAGCCATGATGAGAAGGTCGTCCAGGTAAGGCAAAATTCGAATGCCTTGAGTTCTGAGAATGGCCATCACCCCTGCTAGAACCTTGGTGAATACCCTTGGCGCCGAGGTAAGACCAAACGGAAGAGCCACGAATTGAAAATGCCGATCCTCCACCCCGAACCGCAGAAAACGCTGATGGACCGGGCAGATGGGAACATGCAGATAAGCATCCTTTATGTCTATGGAAGTCATGAAGTCCCCCTGCCGAAGAGAAGTGATGGCCGAGCGCATCATTTCCATGCGAAACTTCTGTGGCCGAAGGAACCTGTTGAGGAACTTCAGATCCAGGATAGGGCGCACTGATCCGATCTCTTCACGGTACCCAAAAGGGACGGAATAGAAACCGAGACCCAATTCCGAAGGTGGCACCGGATGGATGACCGCCAATTCTAGAAGATTCCTTACCGACACTCGGAATTCTTGGGCGACCAAAGGATCGGTAGGTATTCGGGACCTGAGAAACCTTGAGGGAGGACGGGACTGGAACTCCAGCTTGTAACCGGACGACACCACTTTCTGAATCCATCTGTCCGGGACCGCCCGGACCCAAATCTTGGAGAAGTGTCGCAACTGTCCCCCCACCCTCACGGGTGAGGGCGCCCCCTCATTGCTGAGCAGGCTTGGGCGTGGACTTAGGCTTAGAGCCCCACGAATGACCGGAACGGCCGCGACCTCGCCCCCGGTTCCAGCTCACGCCTCTGGTAGCGGGAAGGGAGGCCCCTCTGCCTGCCCTGGCTCCCCGAAAGGAAGGATTGAAAGAAGAGGTTCCTCGAAAAAGACGTTGCGGCTTCCTGTGCTGAGGCAATTTGCCTCCCTTGGTGACTGAATCCAACCTGTCCCCAAACAGGCGTAAACCCAGAAAAGGTAGGGCTGTAAGTGATCTTTTAGCACCAACATCCGCCGTCCATTGGCGTAGCCACACTGACCGCCGAATAGCAACCAAAAGAGCTGATGTCCTGCCACACATGGCCATGGCATCATCTTGGGCGGCCAGAAGGAAAGAAACAAAAGACTCACACAGTTGGAGAGGTAAACTCCTCACATTCCGGATCAAGATCCGTGTACAAATTTTTGATCATGGCTTTAAGAGCCAAGAGAACAATGGACGAAGCGCAAACCGGTCGCAAGGTAGAACCAGCGCTAATGAAACCATGACGAGCCAGTTGATCGATTCTACGATCCTCGACATCCTTAATTGTGGTAGTGTCTGGTGAATGCAGCACTGAAGTGTTAGAGAGCCCCAAAACCGGAGCATCCACGTCCGGGGGAACCGTCCAAAGTTTGACCAATTCCTCCAAAAAGGGATACCGCCTGTCCCAATTAGGAGGGGAACCAACCAGGCGGGTCGGCTGTTCCCATTCCTTAAGCACAACCCTTTCAAAATGTAGCTGACCAGGGAACGCTAAACGCGGCTTAGGCATATCAAAAAGTTCACCCTTAGGCGGAGGGGCCGACGCAGGTGGATCCAGAGACAAAATTTCAAAAACCTTGGATAGGATAGAAGGAGTATCACAAGACACCCCAGTAGTCAATTCTGCCGAAGTATCAGACAACAGTGGAGCCTCAAGCTCATCCAAATCTTCCAAGATTTCCCCTTCCTCAGGCAAAGGACAATCTGACCAGTCCAATACTTCCGCTGCCTCCACAGCAGGAGCCAGAGGAGGAGAAGCAATGTGTTTCCTTTTAGCCGTAGCCTTTTGAGCTACCTGTGCAGACAACAACTTCTCAAGAGTGGCCACTCGAGCGCACAACTCAGATTGCGAATCCCCACCTATGACAACGTCACACGGGGTCCGGAATAAAAGTGGAGGGGCAGGCGATGACTGAGGTTGCGAAGAGCCGGGAGCCGGAGTACCAGACTGACGCGCAATATTCTGCTGGGCGCAAGGAACGCACAATATGACGTCATCACCTGGGAGTGGAGCCCCACAACCCCCACACTGCCTAGATTGCCCCAAAGAGCCATTTCCGGTATCATTGTAAGCCTCCATTCGGTGAACTTTTTTGGAATTCGCAGAACCCAGGGATTTATGCTATAAGCAACCCGGGATGCCCCTTATTCATTAGAGTCCCGGGAGTGGGAGGATTTTAGGACCCCAAAATAATACTAGCCAGGTATATCAGACTGGGAGACCCATGCAGCAGGGGTATCCCAAATCTAAAAAAGACAAAAGCAATATGAAAATTCATGAAGAAACCGCACATGCACACACACAAAAAAAAAAAAAACACAATATCAGCCAAAAAACAGGAGGTCCAATAAAATTATATATATATATTATATATTTATTAATATATATATATATATATATATAGGCACATACACTTAAAGCATGCTGATGCCTAACTTAAGCATAAGGTACAATGCATATGAAAAAAACACTATGGGCAGGTGTATAACCCACAAAGCCTCTATATAGATATACATACATATATGTTCCTAAGCATAAGTCCCCTAATGGAAACATGAACTCACATCATTCAATACAAAAAAGGAACAGAATCAACGTTTAAAAGACCGCTAAACGCAAAAAAAGAAAAACGAGACAGCGGGACCTGAGGAAAAGACTTTACCTCACAGGCAGTTCACAGCGCAGACAGCTCAGAGAAGAAGGGTGGGCCCGAGAACGCGCGCGAAGCGCTCTGACCCCGCCCCCTCTGCCAATCACCTCAAAGCGCCGGCCGCGGCCGAGCGCGGCCCCGCCCCAAAAACGGATCACCTCAGGGAGGCACAATGGCGGCAGCACCATTAACAAGAAATAACCTCTGGACCCGGTCTGAGAAAAAAGAATCACACACACAAGGAATGAAAAACGCAGGCTAATAAACACACACATGCGCGCACACACGCACACACATAGCTGTGCACACTCAAACTACCTCAGGAAATAAAATGGCCAGCATTTGCTAGAAAGCCCCTCGCCTCCCCCCTCCCACCTCCCCACAATAAAGGGAGAGGCCATAAGAAGGAAAGGGAAGAGATATGGGGGCAACGGGACGGGGCATCCCAAATCCGGCTCACCAACCGGATAGCCACTCTGCCCCAATAATGGGGACTAGCGGAGGAGATAAGCTCCTAGGCACCACCGGGTGCCGGCTACCATCACCCAGTCAGCAGCCAAGGCTGGGAGGCTTCCAATAGTTACATAATACTAATAAAAATTGAACTGGGTAGAAATAGACCATTGGGGGGGGGGGCGGGGTGTTACCCCGGGTACCTGCAAGCAGGAGACCTCTTTCTTCTGTCTTGACTCATCTTGCAGAGAGAGAACACTGGGGATTAGGTGGGAGGTCCCAGGTATATATAGACTGGGAGGGGATTAGGTGGGAGGTCCCAGGTATATATAGACTGGGAGGGGATTAGGTGGGAGGTCCCAGGTATATATAGACTGGGAGGGGATTAGGTGGGAGGTCCCAGGTATATATAGACTGGGAGGGGATTAGGTGGGAGGTCCCAGGTATATATAGACTGGGAGGGGATTAGGTGGGAGGTCCCAGGTATATATAGACTGGGAGGGGATTAGGTGGGAGGTCCCAGGTATATATAGACTGGGAGGGGATTAGGTGGGAGGTCCCAGGTATATATAGACTGGGAGGGGATTAGGTGGGAGGTCCCAGGTATATATAGACTGGGAGGGGATTAGGTGGGAGGTCCCAGGTATATATAGACTGGGAGGGGATTAGGTGGGAGGTCCCAGGTATATATAGACTGGGAGGGGATTAGGTGGGAGGTCCCAGGTATATATAGACTGGGAGGGGATTAGGTGGGAGGTCCCAGGTATATATAGACTGGGAGGGGATTAGGTGGGAGGTCCCAGGTATATATAGACTGGGAGGGGCCAGTTTTCAAGATCTCTCTCTCTGCAATGGCATCTGGCGATGGTTTACCCGAACGTTATTACTACAGGAAGCGGGGTGTGTGTGACACACAAAGAATATTCCAGTTACTTTGAACAATTACTACAACTTTAGTGTGACCTGGATGACAGAGAGGAGGTAAAAGGAAATCCATCAGTGGAGAAACAGGAAGGCTGCCATGGCCATGATACCACCACCTCACCCATGATAGCTGCTGCCAGGAGAAGGGGCGCGCGAATGTGTGCAGAGGCGCCCTGTAAGCCAGAGAATAGCGCCGCCGTCTATAGTCACCTCTACAAGGATCCGTGCACAGCAAGCTGTAGATCAGGCCGGTGGATGCACAATGATGAGCCTTGCGGCTGCCTGTGGCCATGTACGTCCTGGAAGAGGAGAGTATAGGTGGCCCTGTTTAGCTTCTGAGTCACCAATGCACAGCGGGGTATCCTGATTCAGGAAACCCCTCTGCGGCTAAAAGGAATTTATGTTATTTTGGATTGTTCAGGCTCATATAAAACAAAACCTTGTTTACGGATGAGCTGCTGCAGTTGGGGGTTCAGTGGGCGCCCGTCTGGCTTTAGTGTGTGTTCCTGCTGCTAGACACGATGGAGAAAGCAGCAGGGGTGCATTAGAGGGGTATCACCATATGGCATCAGCAATGGATGCCCGCTCTCTGCTCCAAAGCCTATAGCGCTGCGACCAGACTGGCTCAGTCCACCAAGCTTTGCGTAAGCGTTTTTTCATTATAGATACACAAAGCCTGGAATGTCCCTTTAAAGTCATACTTCAGACAAAGCAACAAAAAAGGCCGTGCATCCTGCACAAATCGGACAAATGTTGGAGATGCCACAGGGAGCTGGGTACCATGACCCACATATGGTGGCGCTGCCCAGCGATAAAGGCCCTACGGGACCAAATCTTCGCAATCTACGAGGAGGTCTCCGGGATCAAGATAGTTAATACACCTCAGGTCGCTCTCCTGTCACTGATCCCGGGTCCGGTGTCAAGGCTTGAAAAAGGGGGTCTTGCGTCATTTCCTTACGGCTATGAGAGCCATTATCCCTAGGCACTGGAGGACTCCAACCCCCCTACATTAACGGATTGGGTGGTGGATGGCGTTAGAGGGAATTCGCTGTATGGAAGAATTAGTCGCAAAAAGTAGAGACACCGCAGACCAGTGCACAACCACCTGGATGTGCTGGCTGATTTACAGAGAATCGCACCTTCCAGCATTGCTTTAGTAAACCAGATACAGAGTTCCGTGTCCCCCCCCCGCAGCTACACCTGACCGGGGGGTGGGGGTGGGTGGGGGGGGGGGGTTGGCCGGTAGCTGGCCTCATCCCGACTCTCAAGGCTTTTGCAGCGTGTCCTCTGCTCTCACCCCCCCCCCCCCCCCGCTCCTCTTACTTGGACACTGGACATAACATAACAGAGGAGGAGTGCAGGTAGCTGACATTATACTCCGGTCTATGGTGGAGTCTTAGGTGAAAGTGTAATATCTGCGCATCTCAATAAGTGGTGTCGTAATAGCTGTACTTTATATACTATGCCTAGAACATTCGCGCGAATCCTCTACCCTGTCCCCCCCCCTTCCCCCTTTTCCTTTCTGTTCCTTCCCTTCCCCTTACCCTACGTTTTGTAATTTTCCCACATTTGTTTAATTGTCGTCCTTTTGTTTTTGTCTGAAAAACCAATAAAAACTGATTACAATAAAAAAGGCTGTGCATAGTAAACTTACCAGCCATGAAGATGGTCACGTTTCCCTTTTCTTCCGTGCTCCCAAACGTCCTGTCCAACAGCTTCCTTAGCCTCACTTCCGGTTTCACTTTGTCTTCCTCGTCTACAGACGGACTTTTCTCGCCTCTAACAATGTCCAGTCCCCTCTGTCTGCCTCTGGCCACTCTGTTCCTCACCCGCAAGCTCCAGCCGTGCCCACCTGTCCGCCCTTACTTTCCAATGAGACCTCCACCATTCACAGCTTCCTTGCTGTGTGCGGCAGTCGGCTGTGTGCGCGCTCACACAAGTGTAACTTGTGTCTCGCTGGAAAGTAAGGGAGGGTGGGCATGGCTGGAGCTTGCAGTGGAGGAACAGAGTGGCCAGAGGCAGAATGAGGGAACAGGACATCATTAAAGTGGACCTTCACTCTGAATAAGAGCCTATCTTATATTTCCCACACCCTGTACATACAGATTGCCCACATTAATCCGGACCTTCACCCTGAATAAGAGCCTATCTTATATGTTTCCCACACCCTGTACATACAGATTGCTCACATTAATCCGGACCCTCACCCTGAATAAGAGCCTATCTTATATTTCCCACACCCTGTACATACAGATTGCCCACATTAATCCGGACCTTCACTCTGAATAAGAGCCTATCTTATATGTTTCCCACACCCTGTACATACAGATTGCTCACATTAATCCAGACCTTCACCCTGAATAAGAGCCTATCTTATATGTTTCCCACACCCTGTACATACAGATTGCCCACATTAATCCGGACCTTCACTCTGAATAAGAGCCTATCTTATATGTTTCCCACACCCTGTACATACAGATTGCCCACATTAATCCGGACCCTCACCCTGAATAAGAGCCTATCTTATATGTTTCCCACACCCTGTACATACAGATTGCTCACATTAAAAATCTTCCTACCTGCATCTACTGCATGTTATGAGCCTTTAAACATCCAAGATGGCGGCTTATGGAAGCCGCCGTCTTATCAGGCAGCCTGCAAACAGGAAGTGCCTCCTGACTGTGCTGCTATGCATTCTGGGACTGCTGACCTTTACCTGACCCCAGGTCTGCTCTGTCTGAGCAAAGCACAGCTATAACCCGCCCCCTGTACCTTATCCCACTCTCCTCAGATGCTTCTGAGTCAAGATGGCGGAGCCCGTATCCTAAATTCCTGAACAGAGTTGCAGCCCAGCGGGGGAAAGAATAATAAGTTAGTGACTAAAAACGTAAAATATATTAAATTTTAGATGCTGGGGAACCGTTTTTTAAGAGTTTGGGCTTTTCATTCAATCATGGTGAAGGTCCGGTTTAAGAGATGAAAGGCACCCATCCACAGACGAGGAAGATAAAGTGAAACCGGAAGGGAGGCTAAAGAAGCTGTCAGAAAGGATGTGTGGGAGCACAGAATAAAAGCTAAACCTGGCCGGCAAGTTTACTATGCACAGCGTTTTTTTGTTGCTTTGCCTGTCTGACTGAAAGTATGACTTTAATTCACCAGCGACATGCTTGCTTCAGGTCAGCAGCTTTGGGGTAAAGATCAGCTTGAAGCCCGGGGCGCTGACATATTTCTGGGTGTGGCAATGGCAGCCTGTGTTTCTTACCCGACAGGTTTCCCTTTGAGTCCCACCCAGTGGAAATGGTGAATGAAATGACCACCAAGAAGAAGAAGTGGTGGGAAATACCACAATTACATGACTACCATACGTATTACACAGCGTCAGACAGGATAGAAAGTGCATCAGTCAGGAGCACCAAACATCCTGGGCCAGGGTTATAGAAGGGACATGTTGTGCTCCGCCATGGCCACCATCAGCTCTATAAACATTACAATGCAGCACTAAGGCGACAGGACGGGGAGTTGGTGGAGTCATTCACCCTTCCGATTATAAGAAACCTATGTATTACATGTGAACACTGATAGAGAGAAGCCTGTGCGAGTCAGGTCCCCTCACGTGACACAAAGCTCCCCTGTCAAGTTAAAGGGAAAGTACACTTTCAACGGCATTTATGAAAGCGTATCAATGTGTTGCCGAGTCGATCTAGCCATTTTGTCTTAGTTTAGCGAATGTGTGTTTTATTAAAGCAGTCGGTCTGGCTTGTAGGGGAAATAGAAGGTTCTGATATCTAAAATATAAAATCTATGAAACACAGAACACAATTAATGGGATTGAACAGCCATGTAAAAAAAAACACAACAAAAACAAAAAGGTGATACTCAACTTGTGTCCCCCGCAACTCGCTCGCTGGATCGCATCGCGCACCATCCAGGGACCAGAAAGCACTACCGCGCCCTATCCATTCACTGCAATAGAGTAGGTGAGCTGCAGCCCGACACGCCCGCTCCAATGTAGTGAATTGAGAGATTGTGGTAATGCACAAGCAGGACGCGGAGGATATTCTGGCGCCGGGCGTTGCCTCAGCAGCAGCAGTGTGTGTACACAGCTGCCAATAACAGATTGCAGGAAGATCACCGCTTCCATACCACACACATCTGCTAACATAAGAAACATAACGTTTGCTAGACAAGCTCGGCACCATTGCTATGGCACACAACCTCACACTTCGACCAAAGCCATCCCTTAAAGTGAAAGGTCACCATTTAGAATCATTAAAGTCGTACAGCAAGGAAATTAAAAGAAAAAAAAAAAAAAAGTTTGTCCTGCGCCGCTGGTCAATGCGGGTCCAGCGCTCCACAACAACCACCCCTGCAGCTACTGACTCCTGGGGCCTAAAAACCTGATTCTCCGGCTCTTCTGTGCAAAACCACATTCCCGCCATCACTGACAGTGGGTGTGGTCACCCCCCCCCCTGCATTCACTATAATGGAAAGAGGGCGTTACAGCCATTGTAATGAATGGAGAGGGCGTGGCCATACCCCCGTGATTGAAGGCAAGTAGCAATTCCGTCATCAATCCTTTCTCTGGGGTCTGGCCGTCAATGCAGCGGCAGTTGTGAACACCGGTCCTCCAGTGACCAGCAGCGCAGGACAAAAGTACCCCCCCCCCTTTTTTTTTTTTTTTTTTTTTATTGCCCCGCTGAGTCACTTTAAACCATTTTTATGCCAAAAGACGTCAAATTGAACTCAAACACTCGTCTAATTATTACAGGAAGAAAAATAAGTCTTGAAGTCGCTTTTGTATACCGGTGCTGCGTCTTCTCACAGGTCTTCGTGAACGTCTTCAGCTTCCACGTTCCTCGGCCAAAACAAGCGCGGGTGCTGCTCCATGCGTGGGTGTGTGTGCACATGGCTGCAGGGTGTCTGTACAGAATTTCCCCTCACAGGGACATTGTTACATAAACCACCAAGGAGTGCCCTGACCACAGTATATAACAGCCCCCCCCCCCCCCCCCCCCGATTACATGATATTGTGTCCCTTATACCTGCAGTGACATCACCATGCCATAGAGGCCTGTGAAAAAGGGCTCACCTTCTGCAGGGCCTCCTGCTGCTCCGGTGTGAGAGGGGGGAGACCCAGTTTGGATGAGGTGCTTTGGCCATTTTCCAGTTTGATGGAGTCACCGCCCTGCAAAAGAGGGAAGACACAGAGAGAAATGATCAGCAGCTAATAAAGCAAGAAGGCCTAAAAGAGAACATGTAACGCCATCAACCCCTTACATTACATTAGATCCATCCTATACATGTCAAATACTTTTGAGGGGCAGTGGAGGCTTAGAGGTAGAGAAACAGCCTTGGGACCGGAGAGTTGCAGGTTCGATTCCCAGCCATGAGACATGACTTAAACCGGACCTTCACCACGATTTATTGAAAAGCCCAAACTCTTAAAAAACGCTTCCCCAGCATCTAAAATTAATATATTTCACGTTTATAGTCACTAACTTATTATTCTTTCCCCCACTGGGCTGCAACTCTGTTCAGGAATTTAGGATACGGGCGCCGCCATCTTGACTCAGAAGCATCACACTTACTGAGGAGAAGAGAGTGGGATAAGGTACAGGGGGGCGGGTTATAGCTGTGCTTTGCTCAGACAGAGCAGAGCTGGGGTCAGGTAAAGGTCAGCAGTCCCAGAATGCAGAGCAGCACAGTCAGGAGGTACTTCCTGTTTGCCGGCTGCCTGATAAGATGGCGGCTTCCATAAGCTGCCATCTTGGATGTTTAAAGGCTCATAACATGCAGTAGGTAGGATGATTTTTAATGTGGACAATCTGTATGTACAGGGTGTGGGAAACATATAAGATAGACTCTTATTCAGAGTGAAGGTCCGCTTTAATACACACTAAGTATGGCCGGAGCTCTCACCTCCATCCTTACGCAGATTGAAAGCTCACAAGGGCAGGAGTGGCCCCCCTCCTAAATTGATGTTTAGCTGCCCTTTGTAAGTATATCACTTGTCTGACCCTCCTGTATTTTCTACTTTGTGCAGTGCAATGGAAAACAACAGCGCTTTATAAATAACGATAGCTCTCCACTACAGCAGCAATGCTTGGAAAGGCCAGTAGGGGGCAGCCTCCTCCCAATGAGCAGGCCGACCCACTTATCCCACTCCATGTCTTTCTCCTCAGCACGTGCCCAGAATATAAACAGAGCTGCGGGAAGCAAAAAGATTTCTGGCAGAGCATTTCTCTGTGTGACGGGAACATCCTGCACCAGCTCGTGTCCCGACAGAGAAACAATCCGGCACCCGGCCAACCGGATCTCTGCACATTATGTTACAAAGATAAACGCAGGAAATAAAGAGAAAGAAATAAAACAGCGGCCAACAGATACTGAAAAAAAAAAAAAAAACACTACTGCATCATGCAGCAGATTTCCTGTCCCCTCAGACCAGTGGAGCCATCACTGTAGAGCGGAATGCCAAGGGCACAATCAGGTGATCGCACCCCGAGTGGCTTTGTCTTTAACCCCAAACCTGCCTCCATGACAGGACCGAGGTTCATTCAAGACTAGACACTTCAAGTGGCACCAATCACCAAGATTTTGATTTGGTTACTGGTCCTTGCGCCCAGGGCATCATGAATTGGGATACCCTGCTGTGTGAAACCCCCCAGTTCACCCAATGTACACACCTTTCCGCCGGTCCCACGGCGCATGCGTTTGTTCAATCACCGCTCTGTGCCAATCAGAAGAGGGAATCTATAAGATTCCAGGGTCGATGGGGCATGGGCGTGTCAACTGCCCTCAACCCCCAACATGTCTTTGAAATTTTGATCTCGACTGTTTGTGGCTCCCTCCCTGCTCCCTTGGCTGATTGGACGAGCGGCCACACATGCGTCGTAGGACCAGAACGGCGAGTTTGTTTGGGCGACCTGGTGGGGGGGGCTTTCACACAGTGGGAAACCCCCAATCAAGGGGCCCGGAGGGCAAGGACCAAAACCCAGAATAGTCAAAATCTTAAGGCTCTGTTCACAGCTCTCTGTTGCGATAAGAGCAGGCGTTCTGTCAGTATGCCAATTGGGCATTGTACCAAAACAAACGCTTTTTTTGATACATTGTGTAACAGCGCAGATGTGTGAAGCGTCCCATCTAAAATATTCTACAGAGTTTTCGCTACATTGCAACGCAGCTAAGGTGCAGAGGTGTGAACCGAGCCTAAAAGGGTTCTCGCCGCCACGTGTCCTCCCCCCCCCCCCCACCACAGCCGCTTCTGTCCCTCTGCTGAAACCCGGCAGATGGATTATAAATTGTAACTACGGCTTGTTTTCGGGGTAGGACCTATATTTCACACATTAGCCAAAAATGCTAAAAATGTTACTAGGGCTTAATTTCAGGAAAACAGGGCAGTGCCTAAGTATGTAGCGCCTGGAACTGTTAAAGCAGACCAACATCCTCCACAGCATGAGATTGGTGGTCACCACTATATGACAGTCTGGAGGGAGGGATCCAGAATGCTGGAGCCCCCACATAACCACCCAGAATGCCTGATATCCTTACCTTAACCTGGTTTCCCTGCCATGAATTCAGCGCCGCGATTAGGCTGCCTGGCGCTTTCGCGGGCAAGAGATTCAGCGGCTGGAATGTCAATGCACATGAGAGCGCCGGGCAGGCAATCGCGGGGCTGGATTCCTGGCAGGGGAGCGAGGTTAAGGCAGAACAAAACCCACCAGCGGCCAGCCCGGAATCTAAAAGAGTGTGTTGGTACGGTGCTGTGGTATATGTTAGCTCTATATAATAGCAGTGGGGTGAGGTCTAGGTTTTATATGGCGCTATATAATAGCAGTGGAGTGGGGTCTGGGCTTTGTACGGCGCTGTGGTATATGTTAGCGCTATATAATAGCAGTGGGGTGATGTCTGGGCTTTGTACGGCATTGTGGTATATGTTAGCTCTATATAATAGCAGTGGGGTGAGGTCTGGGCTTTGTACGGCGCTGTGGTATATGTTAGCGCTATATAATAGCAGTGGGGCGAGGTCTGGGCTTTGTACGGCGCTGTGGTATATGTTAGCGCTATATAATAGCAGTGGGGTGAGGTCTGGGCTTTGTACGGCGCTGTGGTATATGTTAGGTCTATATAATAGCAGTAGGGTGAGGTCTGGGCTTTGTACGGTGCTGTGGTATATGTTAGCGCTATATAATAGCAGTGGGGCGAGGTCTGGGCTTTGTACGGCGCTGTGGTATATGTTAGCGCTATATAATAGCAGTGGGGCGAGGTCTGGGCTTTGTACGGCGCTGTGGTATATGTTAGCGCTATATAATAGCAGCGGGGTGAGGTCTGGGCTTTGTACGGCGCTGTGGTATATGTTAGCGCTATATAATAGCAGTGGGGTGAGGTCTGGGCTTTGTACAGCGCTGTGGTATATGTTAGCGCTATATAATAGGAGTGGGGTGATGTCTGGGCTTTGTACGGCGCTGTGGTATATGTTAGGTCTATATAACAGCAGTGGGGTGAGGTCTGGGCTTTGTACGGCGCTGTGGTATATGTTAGCGCTATATAATAGCAGTGGGGTGAGGTCTGGGCTTTGTACGGCGCTGTGGTATATGTTAGCGCTATATAATAGCAACGGGGTGAGGTCTGGGCTTTGTACAGCGCTGTGGTATATGTTAGCTCTATATAATAGCAGCGGGTGAGGTCTGGGCTTTGTACGGCGCTGTGGTATATGTTAGCGCTATATAATAGCAACGGGGTGATTTCTGGGCTTTGTACAGCGCTGTGGTATATGTTAGCTCTATATAATAGCAGCGGGTGAGGTCTGGGCTTTGTACGGCGCTGTGGTATATGTTAGCGCTATATAATAGCAACGGGGTGAGGTCTGGGCTTTGTACAGCGCTGTGGTATATGTTAGCGCTATATAATAGCAACGGGGTGAGGTCTGGGCTTTGTACAGCGCTGTGGTATATGTTAGCTCTATATAATAGCAGCGGGTGAGGTCTGGGCTTTGTACGGCGCTGTGGTATATGTTAGCGCTATATAATAGCAACGGGGTGAGGTCTGGGCTTTGTACAGCGCTGTGGTATATGTTAGCCAGGGCTGTGGAGTCGGTAGATAAATGTTCCGACCCCTCTATATTAATATGTGAATGTATTTTCCTTGAAGGAAAGAAAGGCGACATACATGTCATTACTTCTAGCAGAGAGAGGTAGTTGGGCAGAAGCTGCCTTCTCCTTTCTGTGTGCTGATCTTCTGCTGAGGATAGGGCAGTGGGAGGATCCAGAAAGGGGCCTTTATTATAAAACATCATTTCCCTAGTAGAATCCCATAGTCATGTTTAAAGTTTAAGCTAACAATGGAAGTTTACACGTTTTTATAGCCTTTTGCTGAATGACAGCAGTTTTTCCAATGGTACAGCTTCAGTCTTGAACTATTGGTCCTCCATTCCCTTCACTTATACAAGTGTCTCTAGTCCTGCAAAAAACATTTCCTTAATCCCTCATCAGTGAGAGGCTCGGTTACCCATGGGTTCCCTGTAACAGCAGAACACAACACTATGCAAAGTATAAGTATTGCCGCTTGTAATTGTGCGTTGCGTGCCATATAGTGAAGCACATGAAAAGCATGCGTCTTCACGGTCACTTAACGTGTTCGTTTTGCGGTTACGTGAGGCGCTGCATGCATTGCTCTTTATTCTTACAATAGAGAAGTCATTAATTATAACTTTTTGAGAACTGGGACATTTAAACTTGCTAAATCAGGGGTTATCGCCCCTCCCGTTGGTCTCTCTGCCCTGGACGGGGCCTCAACCCAGACGCATTCTTAAATCCCTACCCTTTCTGGCGCAGCACTTGTTTACAGTCTGGGACCAACTGACCTCAAAATTTCCATTGGCTCGCCGTCCGGGACCTTTGACTCCCATTTTTGGGAACCCGGACTTTGCGGCTGGAGTGGGGGTCTCGTCCTTTCTAGGATGGCAGGCGGCGGCAGACCCGCGTTTACGGCATATCATGGGGGGAGTCGGGCTTCCCAAAACTGGAGGTAATCAGAGCACAACTCCCTGGGGTGCATGTGTCCTGGTTCCTTCACAGACAATTGGCTAACTATATATCTTCCCATCGCCTGGGTGAGACGAGACATCCGCTGACGGATCTTGAGACGCTTCTCTCTTCTGAGACACATGTACCCCATGCTCTCTCCGTACTGTATCAGACACTGGTGTCCAATATACATTCAAACCCAGTGGGGTACATAGCCAGATGGGAGAACGAGATGGGTCAGCCCTTCTTGGAGGAAGATCCATCTAAGATGTTCAGCCTGACTCATAAATCCACCTTGGAGGGGGCGGCGCAGGAGAGGAATTTTAAGATAATCTCAAGGTGGTACAGATGTCCGGCGGACATCCATAAATATGCACCCCAGACTTCAAGTAGGTGCTGGCGTTGCCTGGCAGAGGAGGGAAATATGACGCACATATGGTGGGGGTGCCCAGTTATTAAATCTTTCTGGGAAAGGGTCTTGGATATACACACCGAGACAACGGGCACGAAAGTGAACAACACCTCAGTTAACCCTCCTCTCCCTTATAGAGAGCTCCATATCTCAACACAAAAAGGGTTTACTTCGGCACTTTCTATCGGCAGCGCGAGCTGTTATACCTAGACACTGGAAGACACGGGGGTCCCCTTCCCTGGCTGAGTGGGTAGTGGAGCTTGAACATATTAGACGAATGGAGGAACTCATCCGGGGCGATAAAGGCTTGATAGGAAAATACATCACAACTTGGGCCTATTGGATTGACTTCCGGGACTCAGATCGTTTCAGACAATAATACGATGATACAGTGTGGACACCAATGGGCAACGTACTGTACTCTAGTCTAGCACTGAGCAAAGGCTACTGCGATGAAAGGGTCGGTACTTCTGGTCCGGCTCAGGGCACTCCCCCCCCCCCTTTTTTACCACCCCTCCTCCCCCCCTCTCTCTTTTTCCCTCTCCTGTTTATAGGTGAGTAGCTCTCAGATATTTGTCTGCATTGCATGTCCCAACTTTGGGGACTCAGAATTAAGAGTAGGGACCACACTAAACACAGAGTGCCTTGCCGGGGCAGTGTGGCTTCCACATGTATCTGCAGATATATGCAACCAAATCTGTCTTTCCACATAGCTAGACATGTTTGTTGCTTGATATTTAGTTGATGAGAGGGTTAAACTGGGCGGTTAATTAGTTCCCAGGCCCTGAATAATAATAATAATTTTGTATAAATAATAGTGATTGAGCTGCTCCCACCCCCTTTGCTCTGTTTGTAGGTTTGTTACCTGGTATCTTTTATCTTGGTTACTATCACATTTTGTTGCATTATAGCTACTGATTTGTGCCATGCGGGGTGTCCCCCCCCTGGCTGGGTGCCGGGCTCCGTGGGGTTCGGCTTGTTATCGGCTGATGTAACGTGGTTGCAGCGGTCTCCAGTCTGATTCTTGGGGCGCTCGGCTTGATGCCAATTGCTAGGGAAGAACAGGAGTCCCCTGTTCATCGTCCGGGACCCTGTCGTGCCTGGGTGGCCGTGGAGTTGGACCGGAGAGGCTTTGGTTCATTATGACACGGGGGTGGGATTCCCGCAGCGCACCGGCCTGGCGCCCCCAATGTTCTTAGGGCGGGATAACAAATATCGGGGAACTGTTATGGCACTATGTAAAGCTATTGTAATGTTGGTCTGTTTAATGGATGTTCTGCTGTACTGTGTACCACATTTTGTATGTATTTACCAAAAAAAACAGATTACACTAAACTTGCTAAATCAAAATTTATGCCAACTCCGACTCCAGGTACCCAAAATTTCTTCCAACTCCACAGCCCTGATGTTAGCGCTATATAATAGCAGTGGGGTGAGGTCTGGGCTTTGTACAACGCTGTGGTATATGTTAGGTCTATATAATAGCAGTGGGGTGAGGTCTGGGCTTTCTACAGCGCTGTGGTATATGTTAGCTCTATATAACAGCATTGGGGTGAGGTCTGGGCTTTGTACGGCGCTGTGGTATATGTTAGCGCTATATAATAGCAGTGGGGTGAGGTCTGGGCTTTCTACAGCGCTGTGGTATATGTTAGCTCTATATAACAGCAGTGGGGTGAGGTCTGGGCTTTGTACAGCGCTGTGGTATATGTTAGGTCTATATAATAGCATTGGGGTGAGGTCTGGGCTTTGTACGGCGCTGTGGTATATGTTAGCGCTATATAATAGCAGTGGGGTGAGGTCTGGGCTTTGTACAGCGTTGTGGTGTATGTTAGCGCTATATAATAGCAGTGGGGTGAGGTCTGGGCTTTGTACGGCGCTGTGGTATATGTTAGCGCTATATAATAGCAGTGGGGTGAGGTCTGGGCTTTGTACGGCGCTGTGGTATATGTTAGCGCTATATAATAGCAGTGGGGTGAGGTCTGGGCTTTGTACGGCGCTGTGGTATATGTTAGCGCTATATAATAGCAGTGGGGTGAGGTCTGGGCTTTGTACGGCGCTGTGGTATATGTTAGCGCTATATAACAGCAGTGGGGTGAGGTCTGGGCTTTGTACGGCGCTGTGGTGTATGTTAGCGCTATATAATAGCAGTGGGGTGAGGTCTGGGCTTTGTACGGCGCTGTGGTATATGTTAGCGCTATATAATAGCAGTGGGGTGAGGTCTGGGCTTTGTACGGCGCTGTGGTATATGTTAGCGCTATATAACAGCAGTGGGGTGAGGTCTGGGCTTTGTACGGCGCTGTGGTGTATGTTAGCGCTATATAATAGCAGTGGGGTGAGGTCTGGGCTTTGTACGGCGCTGTGGTATATGTTAGGTCTATATAACAGCAGTGGGGTGAGGTCTGGGCTTTGTACGGAGCTGTGGTATATGTTAGCTCTATATAACAGCAGTGAGGTCTGGGCTTTGTACAGCGCTGTGGTATATGTTAGGTCTATATAACAGCAGTGGGGTGAGGTCTGGGCTTTGTACGGCGCTGTGGTATAGGTGGGCGCTCCCTCAGGGAGGGCAGGCAGCGGGTTCGGGCCTGTACACCCCTCAGTGACCCCTATCCCGTCACACACACATATAATGGCGCGTACAGCAGCGGGGGCGTTGCACACCGAGCTCCTCGCAGACACGTTTACCTCACAATTATTGTCATCAATCGGGACTCACCAACATGATTGCGGTCGCCATCCGTTCAGCCGCCTCCTCCTCAATCCTCTCACAGAGAAAAAGACTCGCGAGACCGTCCATCTGCAGCCACAGTAACACAGACCCTCCTCGCGAGAACTCAGCGCCACCACCGCAGCGAGAGAGCGAGAGACACCGCCACACTCGCGCGACACGGTTTTTCCCTTTTTTTTTTTTTCACAATTTGATATAACTTTATTTAAAAAGAACATAAGTAGTTCTGCTGCCCCGTGTTTCTGTCACGTGACCTCTGATAGCATCTTCCGCCGTTGTCTCCCCGAATCCGTCGCCGCCACACACATCGATCTTTATTGTATCATTACTTTTTATTATTCATATATATTTATAATATGAATAATAATAGTAATATAATAATAATAATATATATATATATATGTTTAAATATTTCTATAATATTAATACTATAATACTGTAAAAACAATAACATTTTCTTTTTTTATCATTTATGTAATAATAAATATTTACAATATTAATATAATATAAAACATATTTTTAATACTTATACATATTTTCTTTCCAATCCATTCCAGGCCGTCCCGATAGAATTCTACATATTTAAAATATTATTAATATAATATAGTAATAATATAAAAAGCTTTATGCTACTTACATAATACATATTTTCTATAACAAAATAATATTACTAATAAATATGTATTTATAATAATATTAATATTATGATAGTATAATTCATATATATTTTTAAAATTTATTAAAAGCGGTCCTTCACTCTGAATAAGAGCCTATCTTATATGTTTCCCACACCCTGTACATACAGATTGCTCACATTAATCCGGACCCTCACCCTGAATAAGAGCCTATCTTATATGTTTCCCACACCATGTACATACAGATTGCTCACATTAATCCGGACCCTCACCCTGAATAAGAGCCTATCTTATATGTTTCCCACACCCTGTACATACAGATTGCCCACATTAATCCGGACCCTCACCCTGAATAAGAGCCTATCTTGTATGTTTCCCACACCCTGTACATACAGATTGCCCACATTAATCCGGACCTTCGCCCTGAATAAGAGCCTATCTTGTATGTTTCCCACACCCTGTACATACAGATTGCCCACATTAATCCGGACCCTCACCCTGAATAAGAGCCTATCTTGTATGTTTCCCACACCATGTACATACAGATTGCTCACATTAATCCGGACTTTCACCCTGAATAAGAGCCTAATTTATATGTTTCCCACACCCTGTACATACAGATTGCCCACATTAATCCGGACCCTCACCCTGAATAAGAGCCTATCTTGTATGTTTCCCACACCCTATACATACAGATTGCCCACATTAATCCGGACCTTCGCCCTGAATAAGAGCCTATCTTGTATGTTTCCCACACCCTGTACATACAGATTGCCCACATTAATCCGGACCCTCACCCTGAATAAGAGCCTATCTTGTATGTTTCCCACACCCTCTACATACAGATTGCCCACATTAATCCGGACCCTCACCCTGAATAAGAGCCTATCTTGTATGTTTCCCACACCCTCTACATACAGATTGCCCACATTAATCCGGACCCTCTCTCTGAATAAGAGCCTATCTGATATGTTTCCCACCCCCTGTACATACAGATTGCCCACATTAATCCGGACCCTCTCTCTGAATAAGAGCCTATCTGATATGTTTCCCACACCCTGTACATACAGATTGCCCACATTAATCCGGACCCTCACCCTGAATAAGAGCCTATCTTATATGTTTACCACACCCTGTACATACAGATTGCCCACATTAATCCGGATCCTCACCCTGAATAAGAGCCTATCTTATATGTTTCCCACACCCTGTACATACAGATTGCCCACATTAATCCGGACCCTCACCCTGAATAAGAGCCTATCTTATATGTTTCCCACACCCTGTACATACAGATTGCCCACATTAATCCGGATCCTCACCCTGAATAAGAGCCTATCTTATATGTTTCCCACACCCTGTACATACAGATTGCCCACATTAATCCGGACCCTCACCCTGAATAAGAGCCTATCTTATATGTTTCCCACACCCTGTACATACAGATTGCCCACATTAACCCGGACCCTCACCCTGAATAAGAGCCTATCTTATATGGTTCCCCCCCTGTACATACAGATTGCTCACATTAATCCGGACCTTCACTCTGAATAAGAGCCTATCTTATATGTTTCCCACACCCTGTACATACAGATTGCTCACATTAATCCGGACCTTCACCCTGAATAAGAGCCTATCTTATATGTTTCCCACACCCTGTACATACAGATTGCCCACATTAATCCGGACCCTCACCCTGAATAAGAGCCTATCTATTATGTCCCCCCCCCCCTTTGTACATACAGATTGCTCACATTAATCCGGACCTTCACCCTGAATAAGAGCCTATCTTATATTTTTCCCCCCTGTACATACAGATTGCCCACATTAATCCAGACCTTCACCCTGAATAAGAGCCTATCTGATATGTTTCCCACACCCTGTACATACAGATTGCCCACATTAATCCGGACCCTCACCCTGAATAAGAGCCTATCTTATATGTTTCCCCCCTGTACATACAGATTGCCCACATTAATCCGGACCCTCACCCTGAATAAGAGCCTATCTTATATGTTTCCTACACCCTGTACATACAGATTGCTCACATTAATCCAGACCTTCACCCTAAATAAGAGCCTATCTTGTATGTTCCCCCCCTGTACATACAGATTGCCCACATTAATCCGGACCCTCACCCTGAATAAGAGCCTATCTTATATGTTTCCCACACCCTATACATACAGATTGCTCACATTAATCCGGACCCTCACCCTGAATAAGAGCCTATCTTATATGTTTCCCACACCCTATACATACAGATTGCTCACATTAATCCGGACCCTCACCCTGAATAAGAGCCTATCTTATATGTTTCCCACACCCTGTACATACAGATTGCTCACATTAATCCGGACTTTCACCCTGAATAAGAGCCTATCTTATATGTTTCCCACACCCTGTACATACAGATTGTCCACATTAATCCGGACCTTCACCCTGAATAAGAGCCTATCTTATATGTTTCCCCCCTGTACATACAGATTGCCCACATTAATCCGGACCCTCACCCTGAATAAGAGCCTATCTTATATGTTTCCCACACCCTGTACATACAGATTGCCCACATTAATCCGGACCTTCACCCTGAATAAGAGCCTATCTTATATGTTTCCCCCCTGTACATACAGATTGCCCACATTAATCCGGACCCTCACCCTGAATAAGAGCCTATCTTATATGTTTCCCACACCCTATACATACAGATTGCTCACATTAATCCGGACTTTCACCCTGAATAAGAGCCTATCTTATATGTTTCCCCCCTGTACATACAGATTGCTCACATTAATCCAGACCCTCACCCTGAATAAGAGCCTATCTTATATGTTTCCCCCCTGTACATACAGATTGCCCACATTAAAAATCATCCTACCGGCATCTACTGCATGTTATGAGCCTTTAAACATCCAAGATGGCAGCTCATGGAGCATCAGGCAGCCTGCAAACAGGAAGTGTCTTCTGACTGTGCTGCTCTGCATTCTGGGATTGCTGACCTTTTCCTGACCCCCATCTCTGCTCTGTCTGAGCAAAGCACAGCTATAACCCTGCCTCCCTGTACTTTATCCCGCTCTCCTCTCCTCAGTAAGTGTGATGCTTCTGAGTCAAGATGGCGGCACCCGTATCCTAGAGTCCTGAACAGAGTTGCAGCCCAGTGGCGGAAAGAATAATAAGTAAGTGACTAAAAACTTAAAATAAATTAATTTTAGATGCTGGGGAATGGTTTTATAAGGGTTTGGGCTTTTCAATAAATCACGCTGAAGGTCCGGTTTAAGAATAAACAATTCTATTATTAATATAATATAGTAATAATTTATAATTATTCTTTATTAATATAATATTTTATTTATAACAGTAATATAATACAATATTAATATCCTATTGTATTATTTGCATAATAAAAAATATTATTTTTAAATATTATTATTTATCATAGAAATGTCTCTGCTCGCTAAATACACAGCGGCCTTTATTGATTACTAGATCGCTACAGTTTGTATCTAAGCGGACAGTCCAGTCTAAATAAAATGCGGGTTCATGGGAGCAGCTCTGATTGGAGCAGCATTATTCAAATAGAACGCGTCCAAAGGCCGGCAACAAAAATGGACGAAGGACTTAAACTTAAAACTTATCAGGAAAGACTTAAAGAACTTAATGTTCTACAGTCTGGAGGAAAGAAGAGAGAGAGGACATGATGGAGACCTTTATATATGTGACAGGAGGGAAGAGACTTAATGATAGAACAAGGGGCCCAACCTGAAGCTAGTCGGGGGGAAGATTAGGAGCAACGTTAGTAAATATTATGTTACAGAAAGAGTAGTAGATGCTTGGAACAAGCTTCCAGCAGAGGTAGGTGAAAAATCAACAGTCACTGAATTTAAACATGCCTGGGATAAGCACACATCTATCCTAAGATAAAAAGAACATACAGTATATACATAAGATACAGAGAACATACAGTATATACATAAGATACAGAGAACATACAGTATACACATAAGATACAGAGAACATACAGTATACACATAAGATAAAGAGAACATACAGTATATACATAAGATACAGAGAACATACAGTATATACATAAGATACAGAGAACATACAGTATATACATAAGATACAGAGAACATACAGTATACACATAAGATACAGAGAACATACAGTATACACATAAGATACAGAGAACATACAGTATATACATAAGATACAGAGAACATACAGTATACACATAAGATACAGAGAACATACAGTATATACATAAGATACAGAGAACATACAGTATATACATAATATACAGAGAACATACAGTATATACATAAGATACAGAGAACATACAGTATACACATAAGATACAGAGAACATACAGTATACACATAAGATACAGAGAACATACAGTATATACATAAGATAAAGAGAACATACAGTATACACATAAGATACAGAGAACATACAGTATACACATAAGATACAGAGAACATACAGTATATACATAAGATAAAGAGAACATACAGTATATACATAAGATACAGAGAATATACAGTATACACATAAGATAAAGAGAACATACAGTATACACATAAGATACAGAGAACATACAGTATATACATAAGATACAGAGAACATACAGTATACACATAAGATACAGAGAACATACAGTATATACATAAGATACAGAGAACATACAGTATACACATAAGATACAGAGAACATACAGTATACACATAAGATACAGAGAACATACAGTATATACATAAGATACAGAGAACATACAGTATACACATAAGATACAGAGAACATACAGTATACACATAAGATACAGAGAACATACAGTATATACATAAGATAAAGAGAACATACAGTATACACATAAGATACAGAGAACATACAGTATACACATAAGATACAGAGAACATACAGTATATACATAAGATAAAGAGAACATACAGTATATACATAAGATACAGAGAACATACAGTATATACATAAGATACAGAGAACATACAGTATATACATAAGATAAAGAGAACATACAGTATACACATAAGATACAGTATATACATAAGATACAGAGAACATACAGTATATACATAAGATAGAGAGAACATACAGTATACACATAAGATACAGAGAACATACAGTATATACATAAGATAGAGAGAACATACAGTATATACATAAGATACAGAGAACATACAGTATATACATAAGATACAGAGAACATACAGTATACACATAAGATACAGAGAACATACAGTATACACATAAGATACAGAGAACATACAGTATATACATAAGATACAGAGAACATACAGTATATACATAAGATACAGAGAACATACAGTATACACATAAGATACAGAGAACATACAGTATACACATAAGATACAGAGAACATACAGTATATACATAAGATACAGAGAACATACAGTATATACATAAGATACAGAGAACATACAGTATACACATAAGATACAGAGAACATACAGTATATACATAAGATACAGAGAACATACAGTATATACATAAGATATAGAGAACATACAGTATATACATAAGATATAGAGAACATACAGTATACACATAAGATACAGAGAACATACAGAATACACATAAGATACAGAGAACATACAGTATACACATAAGATACAGAGAACATACAGTATACACATAAGATACAGAGAACATACAGTATACACATAAGATACAGAGAACATACAGTATATACATAAGATACAGAGAACATACAGTATATACATAAGATACAGAGAACATACAGTATACACATAAGATACAGAGAACATACAGTATATACATAAGATACAGAGAACATACAGTATACACATAAGATACAGAGAACATACAGTATATACATAAGATACAGAGAACATACAGTATATACATAAGATACAGAGAACATACAGTATACACATAAGATACAGAGAACATACAGTATATACATAAGATACAGAGAACATACAGTATACACATAAGATACAGAGAACATACAGTATATACATAAGATACAGAGAACATACAGTATATACATAAGATACAGAGAACATACAGTATATACATAAGATACAGAGAACATACAGTATACACATAAGATACAGAGAACATACAGTATATACATAAGATACAGAGAACATACAGTATATACATAAGATACAGAGAACATACAGTATATACATAAGATACAGAGAACATACAGTATACACATAAGATACAGAGAACATACAGTATATACATAAGATACAGAGAACATACAGTATATACATAAGATACAGAGAACATACAGTATATACATAAGATACAGAGAACATACAGTATACACATAAGATACAGAGAACATACAGTATACACATAAGATACAGAGAACATACAGTATACACATAAGATACAGAGAACATACAGTATATACATAAGATACAGAGAACATACAGTATACACATAAGATACAGAGAACATACAGTATATACATAAGATACAGAGAACATACAGTATACACATAAGATACAGAGAACATACAGTATATACATAAGATACAGAGAACATACAGTATATACATAAGATACAGAGAACATACAGTATACACATAAGATACAGAGAACATACAGTATATACATAAGATACAGAGAACATACAGTATACACATAAGATACAGAGAACATACAGTATATACATAAGATACAGAGAACATACAGTATATACATAAGATACAGAGAACATACAGTATACACATAAGATACAGAGAACATACAGTATATACATAAGATACAGAGAACATACAGTATACACATAAGATACAGAGAACATACAGTATACACATAAGATACAGAGAACATACAGTATATACATAAGATACAGAGAACATACAGTATACACATAAGATACAGAGAACATACAGTATATACATAAGATACAGAGAACATACAGTATATACACATAAGATACAGAGAACATACAGTATACACATAAGATACAGAGAACATACAGTATACACATAAGATACAGTATATACATAAGATACAGAGAACATACAGTATATACATAAGATAGAGAGAACATACAGTATACACATAAGATACAGAGAACATACAGTATACACATAAGATACAGAGAACATACAGTATATACATAAGATACAGAGAACATACAGTATATACATAAGATACAGAGAACATACAGTATATACATAAGATATAGAGAACATACAGTATACACATAAGATACAGAGAACATACAGAATACACATAAGATACAGAGAACATACAGTATACACATAAGATACAGAGAACATACAGTATACACATAAGATACAGAGAACATACAGTATACACATAAGATACAGAGAACATACAGTATACACATAAGATACAGAGAACATACAGTATATACATAAGATACAGAGAACATACAGTATATACATAAGATACAGAGAACATACAGTATACACATAAGATACAGAGAACATACAGTATATACATAAGATACAGAGAACATACAGTATACACATAAGATACAGAGAACATACAGTATATACATAAGATACAGAGAACATACAGTATATACATAAGATACAGAGAACATACAGTATACACATAAGATACAGAGAACATACAGTATATACATAAGATACAGAGAACATACAGTATACACATAAGATACAGAGAACATACAGTATATACATAAGATACAGAGAACATACAGTATATACATAAGATACAGAGAACATACAGTATATACATAAGATACAGAGAACATACAGTATACACATAAGATACAGAGAACATACAGTATATACATAAGATACAGAGAACATACAGTATATACATAAGATACAGAGAACATACAGTATATACATAAGATACAGAGAACATACAGTATATACATAAGATACAGAGAACATACAGTATACACATAAGATACAGAGAACATACAGTATACACATAAGATACAGAGAACATACAGTATACACATAAGATACAGAGAACATACAGTATACACATAAGATACAGAGAACATACAGTATATACATAAGATACAGAGAACATACAGTATATACATAAGATACAGAGAACATACAGTATATACATAAGATACAGAGAACATACAGTATACACATAAGATACAGAGAACATACAGTATACACATAAGATACAGAGAACATACAGTATATACATAAGATACAGAGAACATACAGTATACACATAAGATACAGAGAACATACAGTATATACATAAGATACAGAGAACATACAGTATACACATAAGATACAGAGAACATACAGTATATACATAAGATACAGAGAACATACAGTATATACATAAGATACAGAGAACATACAGTATATACATAAGATACAGAGAACATACAGTATATACATAAGATACAGAGAACATACAGTATACACATAAGATACAGAGAACATACAGTATATACATAAGATACAGAGAACATACAGTATATACATAAGATACAGAGAACATACAGTATACACATAAGATACAGAGAACATACAGTATACACATAAGATACAGAGAACATACAGTATACACATAAGATACAGAGAACATACAGTATACACATAAGATACAGAGAACATACAGTATATACATAAGATACAGAGAACATACAGTATATATCCTAAATTGGGATACCCCCCGATAAACTGAACAAAACCCAGGATTTTGACTATCTCAGGTTTTGTACCCATCCTCGGATGCCCCACTGTGTGAAACCCTTCAGATCGCCCAGTAATACTCACCTTTGCCTGGTGCATGTGCGGGCTGTCGTCCAATCAGAGCCGTCCATATCTAATGCACAGCAAAACACGGGAACAAAAGTGGCCTCATTCCCAGACACGTGTGCGCTCCCGTCCGCAGGTTTTCTGAATGTCTGGACCACAGCAGAGAGAGATTCCCGGGAGGTAAGGTGAGTTTTGCGTAGCCCTGGGCGGTGGGAATTCATACAGTGGGGCAACCCGATTTGGAATGCCTCAGGGGGGCAAGGCCATTGAATGAAAAAGATTCCAGGGCCGGCCTGTTTGGGTTCTGTTCCGCGTTAAAGCTTCCTGAATTGGGATGCCCTGCTGTGATCTCCCCCGTGATTGCCATATAACCTACCTGGTGATCCCAAGGCGCATGCGCAAGCTGCAGCCCCCTCCCCGGCATCCCTGGGGCTAATGCGCATTCAGTCATTGCCGAGCAGCCCGTTCCGGGATCACCAGTGTGTGTGGTGGGCATCCCAAATCTAGGTGCTGCGATACTCACCTGTACCCGCAGACCTCTGACGTGCTCCTCCCTCACTTGGGCTGGAATTCAGCTGGAGCACGTTATAGTGGCCACGCACCCTGCAAGATGGTGCAGCCCCCCCCCCCCGGCAAGCCCAGAATCCTGGACCCCAAATACTTACCTGTTCCAAGACTGCTTCCATCGGCGACCACTCCCAGGCCCATGTGACTGCCAGCGGCGCATGCAGAGCGTTTTTATTGGAAATCTCGGGGCTTTTCCATATCAGGATGCTGGAGAGGAAACCACAGCTATTGTTCCACTTTAAAGGCATCCCCGGAGTGTGTTTACTAAAACCACTTTGTAGACTCCAGGGCCGGTCGATCACGTGTTTTGTCCTTTTTCGGGGGTCTCCCAATTTGAGGTGCCCCATGTGTGAAAGCCCGAGAATGGTGGAGATACTCACCTCACAGGCTCTCCCTCAGCGCATGCGCGGGCTTCAAGATGATAAGAATAGTTTGCCTCACCCAGCAATTAATTCTGAACGAATGGATCCCCCGATAGGAGACGCCCCACTGTGTGAAACACTCACCTTTCTGGGGCTCCCAGGCTGCACCCCTGCCCAGACATCCAGACATACTGTGTGCGCCCGCAGGGTGTCCAGGGATGCCAACAATCTGTTCTATCCTGTGCATTAAAGCAGAACATTTTCATAATCCCCGGTTTTGTCCCTTGTCCCAATTTGGGACGCCCCGCTATGTTGCCCCAATTTGGGACGCCCCGCTATGTTGCCCCAATTTGGGACGCCCCGCTATGTTGCCCCAATTTGGGACGCCCCGCTATGTTGCCCCAATTTGGGACGCCCCGCTATGTTGCCCCAATTTGGGACGCCCCGCTATGTTGCCCCAATTTGGGACGCCCCGCTATGTTGCCCCAATTTGGGACGCCCCGCTATGTTGCCCCAATTTGGGACGCCCCGCTATGTTGCCCCAATTTGGGACGCCCCGCTATGTTGCCCCAATTTGGGATGCCCCGCTATGTTGCCCCAATTTGGGACGCCCCGCTATGTTGCCCCAATTTGGGGTGCCCCGCTATGTTGCCCCAATTTGGGATGCCCGGGGGAAGGTCAGCGATGGCAGCTGAGGGTTGTGTTCCGCTTTAATGTGCAGACAATACAGCACTGATTGCATGAGAATCCGTGGGACTGGCCATATGGTGCGTTTTTAGGGCGATCCAGATAGTTTCACACAGTGGGGCATCCCAAATCACAACCAAAGCTATGGGCATGCACCAAATCCAGGGATAGTAGAAATCCCAGGTTCTGGTGCACTGTAAAGGGGACCAACAACCAGTTGAAGCCGGCCCTGGAGTCTAAAAGACAGTGTCCTCGGCGGCGGCTCTGTAGCGTCTGCCAGCACGTCCTCCCCCTCCTCCTCGGGGAGTGCGCCCGGCAGACAGTCTCGTGCTCGCGCGCACGTTCTAGTTATGTCCCCCGGCGGCGCTGCTCCCAGCGCATTCGCCGGGGACAAGTTTAAGAGGACCTATCCAGGACCGGGGGGGGGGGGGGGTTCTCTGGGTCAATGAACCCAGGGACTGGACAGCCTGGCTGTCAGGGGGGTCCAGTCCCTGGGGGGCTCCTATTAGAGGCAGGTTTGTTATGTTGCACCAATCACACACACCCCTTCCTCCCTGCCCATTGGCCAGTTCCCTTTTAAAAGCAGCCTTGCCCTGTCCTCACGCGGTGGTACAGGTGCCCAGCGGACACTGCAGTCTTCTCGCCGAATGAGACAGGAACGTGCTGGAGGTGTGGCGCATCCCGGGGGGACATTCTCCACATATGGTGGGACTGCCCCAGGATCAAGAGGCTCTGGGAGGCCGTCTTCCAAATATACAAGAAGATGGAGGACGAGAGTGTCCCAAACAGGCCTAAGGTTGCTCTTCTGTCCATGATCCCAGGACCATTGTCCAAAACGAAAAAAAATATCCTCAAACACTTCTTGACAGCGGCGAGAACGATTATACCCAGACGCTGGAAATCCCCGGTGCCTCCAAGTCTGGCGGAGTGGTTTGCCGAAATGGACCATATACAGAGAATGGAAGATTTGATATCTGAGGTCAGGGGAACCACCGAGGCGTTTCTATCAACCTGGACCATGTATAGAGAGTTGGATGCGGCAAACGATTGATGAGATCGGGGCGACCCCCCTTGTCTGCTATGGGACCGGGTTGGTAGGGCGGAGCCGCCTGGCCCTGAGGGGGTGGAGGACTGGGGCCTTTCCTCCCCTTACCCACCCCCCTTACCCCCTCGGAGCCTCCCTTCTTCTCTCCCCTGTTCCCTCTCCGCCCTTCTTTTTCCCTCTTCTCCCTTGCTCTAGCTCTTATTATAGACTCCTGTTGCCTCTCACACGGTGGCCCTTTCCCTCCATTTTTGGTGTCCTTAGAGTAGTGCTTGGCCTAGTGTTCTTGCCCTCTCCTCTTCTCTATGGAGCCGAGACTGTCTGCCCTATGGTGGGAGGTGAGACCCGATGTGCTGTTTTGTTGGGGGGTGATGTTAGTGCACTCGTCTTCCCCCGGGCTCCTCGTGCTTCATACACATTGGAGTCTTATGCGGGAGCAGAGGCATGGGCAGCAGATATACCCGTATCCCATGTAACTTGCTTGCCATGGAGCGCTGGCGGGGGGCCAGGAGGGGGCGTACCAGGTTGGTGGGTCGGGCTCCCTCCCCTGGCGACGCCTCCTTTGGGGGACGGGTGGGGTGGGGGAGTCGAGGCCGTCATACATGTGGGCGGGGAGATAGGGCCTGTCTTTCTTTCCTTACTTGTGCATATTCCTTGTATACATTCATAACTCATGTATATATATGCCTATGCCATTAGATATTAGATACTGTTTGTATGTTTTTGTTAATGCAGCTAATAAAACAAGAGATTAAACTAAAAGTGTCCTTGCCCTGACCACCAGTGCCCGTTATAGCCGTAATTAGCTTGGGTGTGCTGTTGGATTTGTGTTTAGTGTGTTCTGATCCGGCTCCGTCTTTGACCATTCCTGTCTGCTGCCCGCACCGACCTCCCGCCTGTCTGACCTCGTCTCTGCTTTACCCCTTTGATACCGCGCTCTGTGACCACCCGGCTTTGACCCCTGCCTGTCTTGACCCTGCTCCGTCTAACCCCTTGGATACCGTGCTCTGCGACCACCCGGCTTTGACCCCCTGCCCGTCTTGACCATTCTTGCCTACCCTGCTGGACTCGACGTTTCGGACTCAGCCCGCTTGAACTTCCGATTTGGAATACCCCGCCGTTCACCTGTCTTCACCATAAGCCAGCAAGCTTTGCGCCAGTAAGTCCTGGGGGCAACCGAGTCTGGAGAGGCATAACCCGTGTCTCCAGCGAGCGGGAGCTTGTCTATAGGCACAAGAGGCGGTGGAGATTGGGGATTGTTGGCTTATGAAAGAGGGGTGTCCGGCGATCCCTGACACATTGCTAGCGTATCCATGGCGAGGGCCAGAGGATCCTGCGACAGGGAGACAAATCTGGGAAGCTTGTGATCCACATCCGGCTGACCCCAGCGGTGACACAGGGAGTCAAATACCTTGTTGCTGAGGGACCATTCCCCCAGCCGAGACGTCCCCCTGCTCAGGAAGTCTGCCTCCTGGTTCTCCACCCCCGGAATGTAAACCGCCGAGATGCAGGGGACATTCTCTTCCATCCAGGCCAGTATCAGGGACACTTCCTTGAGGGCTCGCTTGCTCCGAGTCCCTCACTGATGATTGATGTAGGCAACCGCCGTTTGGTTGTCAGAGCGAATCTGAACAGCCCGACCTCGAAGGTGTGTGGTCAGCTGAGACAGAACCATCACCCTCAGTTCCAGGACATTGATGGGAGCATGGGCCTCCTGGGGGCCCCACCGACCCTGGAATTGCAGAGACTTCCAAAAGCCCCCCCCCAACCAGTCAGACTGGCATCTGTGGTGACAGTCTCCCAGCACGGAGGCAGAAAGGTCCTGCCCACTAGAAGGTTCCCTGAGTCCAGCCACCACGAGAGGGACTGTCTGGCCAGGGGGGACAGAGCAAACTCCTGATCCAGGGACACAGGGTCCCCATCCCAAACTGACAAGAGGTGCAACTGAAGAGGTCTCATGTGAAACTGAGCAAAGGGGACCGCCTAGAAGCAGGACACCATCAGGCCCACCAACTGCATCCCCAGGTGGATGGAAGGATGGGGATACAAGAGCAGAGCCCGTGCCTGCTTCTGAAGGCCCTCCACCTTCTGCTGAGGCAGGAACACCTTGACCTGAGAGGTATCCAGAGTCATTCCCAGAAAGGACCTCACCAAAGACGGAGACAGTGAAGACTTGGGATAGTTGATCACCCAGCCGAAGGACTCGAGAGTGGAGGTCACCACCTGAGTATCCTTCTCGGCCTGATGAAGAGACTGAGCCGTACTCAGAATGTCGTCCAGGTAAGGGAGGATGCGAATGCCCTGATTCCGCAGCAGAGCCATCACGCCCGCCAGCACCTTGGTGAACACCCGAGGTGATACCGAACGGTAAGGTCACAAACTGGTAATGCTGATCCTCTAGAGCGAACCTCAGGAATCTCTGATGACCCGGAAAGATTGGCATGTAAAGATAGGCATCCTTGATGTCCACGGTGGTCATGAAGTCGCCCGGGCGCAGGGTACTGACCGCCGAGCGTAGCGTCTCCATGTGAAAGTGCTTGAACCTGACAAACTTGTTGAGACCCTTCAAGTCCAGGATGAGCCTCAAAGACCCGTCCTTATTGGGAACCGTGAAAAGATTGGAGTAGAACCCCTGACCCCGTTCCTGGGAAGGCACCAGGCAAATGACTCCTGACTCCAACAGACGTTGAACTGCAAGGTGCAAACCCTGAGCTGACAGAGGGTTTTGAGACATCTGGGATCTGAGGAATCTTGGGGGCGGCCAGGCTGCAAACTATCTCGTAACCGGAGGACACCACCTCCTGAATCCACCGGTCTGAGACGCGGAGCCTCCAGACGTGAGCAAAGAGCCGAAGCCGTCCCCCCACCCGGATGGGTGAGGGTGCCTCCTCATGCCTGTTGGAACCCCATGAGAGACGACCACGGGATCTGACATGGCCCCAAGAATCTCTGCAGCTACCCCAGAAGAGGGAGCCATGACCTCCTCTGAGAACACGAAAGGAGGAGAGGGAAGCGGAGGGCCCACGAAAAGGCAGAGTTTCCTATTCTGAGGTAGCCTACCATCCTTGGCTAGAACATTCAGATGCTCACCAAAGAGCCGCAGCCCCGTAAAGGGGAGCTTAGTGAGAGCCTTCTTAGCTGCAGTGTCAGCTGCCCACTGATGCAACCAAACAGAGCGGCGCATAGCCACCAAAAGGGCAGAGGCCCTACCACTCAGCCGTACCGCATCACCCATGGCAACAAAATCAGAGCAAAGCAAGAGGGCCCTATAATCCTCCCCTCCAATGTCGCGGCCCACCTGCTGGTCCCCAAAGGAGTCAGAGTCCTGGAAAAGCTCCCCCTCCTCTAGCGAGTAACGGACACCAAAAACATCAATTCCCTCATCCTCCTCAGGAAAGAGGGAGGGCGTGAGAGTCAGGTGCTGCTTCTTGCCAGAGGCCTTACATGGAACAGGCCTGGCAAGCTGCCTTTCAATACTGGCCACACCAAGTGCCAGATCAGATTGCGACCCCCTGCTAGTATCCCCCTCACTGGGGGCAAAATGCAGGCGCGAGGGGGGGGGGTGCGGGCTGATGCCAAAGGGGGCACAGAACTGGGAAGAGAAGCGGGCAGCCCAGCCTGGAGCGCAAGGACACCTTGGGCGCATGGCACGCACACCGTGACACTGTTACTCAGAGGGGATACCCCACACATGGAACACAGCCGGTATTTCCCCGAAGGACCCCCGAGCACGCTATCCCCAGAAGCCTCCATATGGTGATTAAGACAGGCGCAATAGGCCAGCACAGGGTAATGGCTAAGAAAAAAAGCCACCCGGGATGCCCCCCCTCCAGGGGATGCCCCCAGAAGCCAGTAAAGGGGAGATGAGGGAGGGTAAGGAGCAGGACCGGGAGAAACCACAACCCACAGTTGTCCCGCCTAAAAGACATAAGTAAAACACATAAGCATCCCGCAGCACATGCCCCAAAGAACAAAACCCCCGAAGGGGACTCACGGACCAAGCAGGACAAGGATCACCAAGCCGCCAGACCACAGGAGGAGGCGACACAGGCAGAAATCACCGCCGCAGCTCAGGGAGGAAGAGGGCCCCAGACGCGCAGCAGAATCAAAATGGCGCCTGCAGAGGAACCTTGAGGGGAGGGAGGACGACGCGATACACGTCATCCTCCGGCCCCGCCCCCCGAAGAGCGCGAAAACGGTGCTCACGTGACCGCGCCGGCATCAGCACAGCAAAAACGCCTTAGTTATAGTGCCGCCCGCTGCGGAGCGTAGTACAAAGAGGCGAAAAACTGTTCAAAAACAGCTAAAAACACTCACCGCTACCACCCGCCCCCCCGAAACACACGTCGGAGGCGGGGGGGGGGAGATGAGAGCGAGCAGGCAGCGGCGAGAGCCAGGCCAGGGAAGGGGGGGGGGGGCGGCTCAAACACCAGAAACAAGGCACACAGTCCCCAAAACACTCACCCACTCAGAAGCTAGGAACTCCGCATCCCTAGTAGGCTCACCATAAAGCCTATGGCCGGCTCCCCTTTGTGGTACAGGGTCTGCGGCTTGGAGCAGCGCTCCTCGATCACCTGACCCTAGTGCTCCTCTACCTTCACCCGATCCATCAGCCGAGGCTGGGAGGCAGAGAGGGTCCGGAAACGGGTGGGAATAGACATGCAGGGCCGCAGGCTTGGTTGCCCCGCTCACCTGCGCAATATAAAGAGCCATCTTCTATCTTCGCAGAATCACTGCAGATTAAACACTGGAGAGGTCTATGGGGATTCCGGTTGTTATATGGGGCCGGGAGGAGTCACAGCTCTTCTGCAGTACACTGCGCCACATTGTGGCGGAATATCCCATACGTAAGGACTTCTTGAAGCAGGCCGTGCCATGCAATAGGAAAAACTTTAATCACACAGCGTCTGGCGCTCTGGGCTACCACGACCAGATTTTGAGCGCCGGCGCTGTGTGAGGCTGTTTTTTTGATGAATGTGGTGTGAGTTGGTCACAGAGTTGGCGCTACCATTCACTCCCATACAGCATAGTACTGGGACTCACACAACATATTCATCAATGCCAGACAGCTCTGAAACAACAAACCATGGCCGAGCACAGCGACTACTAGCGGGCGCTCTGAAATCCTCGCTACAGACTCATCTGTCGCTACCTGGCGTTAGTAATGAATCAGCCTGTTTGAATTTCTTCTCTTTCTGAGTTAAAGCGCAGGGGATAGAGTCAGTCAATGCTGCTTTGCATATAATGGATAGAAGCTGCTGCTGCCTAAGCTCACCATCGATTATTCTACTACTATTGTTCTACCTACAATCTTCCCGCCATGCTGCTCCACGTCACTGCCTGCTGTTTTTTTCTCACCCTCTTTCTGCTGCCCATCTCGCACCCTTCCTAACATCTGACCATGCTTTACTCCCACTGCCCAATATCCTTTCCTCCTTCTGCCAGCAGCCCTCTTTTCTGATGTCCACTGCCCCCACCATCCTGCTGCCCAATATCTTCTTTTCCTCTTCCCTCACTGTCTTCTCCTCTTGCTGCCCAATATCTTCTTTTCCTCTTCCCTCACTGTCCTCTCCTCCTGCTGCCCAATATCTTCTTTTCCTCTTCCCTCACTGTCTTCTCCTCTTGCTGCCCAATATCTTCTTTTCCTCTTCCCTCACTGTCTTCTCCTCCTGCTGCCCAATATCTTCTTTTCCTCTTCCCTCACTGTCTTCTCCTCTTGCTGCCCAATATCTTCTTTTCCTCTTCCCTCACTGTCTTCTTCTCCGCTGCCCAATATCTTCTTTTCCTCTTCCCCCACTGTCCTCTCCTCCTGCTGCCCAATATCTTCTTTTCCTCTTCCCTCACTGTCTTCTCCTCTTGCTGCCCAATATCTTCTTTTCCTCTTCCCTCACTGTCTTCTCCTCTTGCTGCCCAATATCTTCTTTTCCTCTTCCCTCACTGTCTTCTCCTCCTGCTGCCCAATATCTTCTTTTCCTCTTCCCTCACTGTCTTCTCCTCTTGCTGCCCAATATCTTCTTTTCCTCTTCCCTCACTGTCTTCTCCTCTTGCTGCCCAATATCTTCTTTTCCTCTTCCCTCACTGTCTTCTTCTCCGCTGCCCAATATCTTCTTTTCCTCTTCCCCCACTGTCCTCTCCTCCTGCTGCCCAATATCTTCTTTTCCTCTTCCCTCACTGTCTTCTCCTCTTGCTGCCCAATATCTTCTTTTCCTCTTCCCTCACTGTCTTCTCCTCCTGCTGCCCAATATCTTCTTTTCCTCTTCCCCCACTGTCCTCTCCTCCTGCTGCCCAATATCTTCTTTTCCTCTTCCCCCACTGTCCTCTCCTCCTGTTGCCCAATATCTTCTTTTCCTCTTCCCCCCAACATCCTCTCCTCCTGCTGCCCAATATCTTCTTTTCCTCTTCCCTCACTGTCCTCTCCTCCTGCTGCCCAATATCTTCTTTTCCTCTTCCCTCACTGTCCTCTCCTCCTGCTGCCCAATATCTTCTTTTCCTCTTCCCTCACTGTCCTCTCCTCCTGCTGCCCAATATCTTCTTTTCCTCTTCCCCCACTGTCCTCTCCTCCTGTTGCCCAATATCTTCTTTTCCTCTTCCCCCCAACATCCTCTCCTCCTGTTGCCCAATATCTTCTTTTCCTCTTCCCTCACTGTCCTCTCCTCTTGCTTCTCACCATTTCTCCTCCTGCTGCTCTTTTTCTCACCATCCTCCCCTCCCCGTTCTGCTGCTCCCTGTCCCACTATCTCTTCCTGCAAGACACTGTTTCCCCTTTCAGCAGCCCAGTGTTCCACCATCCTCCCCTTCTGCTGCCCACTGCACCTCCTGAGGCCCACTATCCTTTCCACCTACTTGCCACTGTTCTTGCCTCCTGCTGTCCACCATCATCTCTTCCTGCCGCACCTTTTCTTCTTCTCGCTGCTCACTATCCCACTGTATATTCTTTCCGCTGCTCAATGTGCCGCCATCATTTCCTCCTGCTTCCCACCATGCTATCTCCCTGCAGCCCACTCTCCTCTTTTCCTGCTGCTTCCCATCCCTTCATGCTGCCCTCCATAGTCTCTTTCTACTGCTAACAGTCCTCTTCTTGCCACCCGCCCTGCTTCCTTCCTGCACTCTCTATTCTGCCCCATCGTATTGCTAAGTGTCCCCCCTTATTGCTGTCCCCTGGCAGCCCAAGACCCAGCCCCTCCACATTCCCTCCTATAGCTGTTAATCATATAAAGCCAGTCAGTTTCCAAGACCACGGGGTAGAAGCAATACGCTGCTAATGGCCAACTGAACAGCGCGGGACATTGGAAGAGTTAAAGTGGACCAACAGTAAAAAATGAATTAAATCCGACCAACACAACAAACGGGGCTCATATGCCCCCCCTGCACATAAAAAATAATTTACCTTTTTAGAACGTCTACTGGGGTAAATTTGAAAGTGGACCAACACCCTGCCAGATCGGCACGGAAATCCATAAGATGCCCGCGGGGCATCCAAAATCGGGAAACCCCCCAGGACGCCCAGAAACCTTACCTTGATCCCGATCCAACGGCATGTGCGTGGGCCGCAGCTTGCGCTGGGCGCGGGCGAGCTCCCTGTTAAAGGGAAGCGTGAGATGCGACCGTCAGCGTGGTCAGAGCCACTGTGGTAAGACGTCTCATTGACGCGCATACCACAGCGGCTCCGAGCGCGCTTATTGGACGAGGGGCCGCGCATGCGCCGTAGGAGCGGGGTGAGGTGAGTTTTTACGAGCGATCTAAGGGGTTTCACATAGACAAAGGCCCAGGATAGTCAAAATCCTGGGTGTCGGTCCACTTTAAAAACAAGATGGCCACTCATGGGCTTGCAGGCCCCCTGCAAACAGGAAGTCATGCTGGGCTTCCTGTTACTGTGCATTTCAGTTGGGAGAGGAAGCTCAAAAATGGCCGCTACATTTCTTTTCCAACTGTTCCAGGATGTCGGTCCGGTTTAAGTACAGGGCTGCCAGACCTCAGGCTTTGGGAAGGTGAGCAGCAGGGCATCCCAACATGTGATGCTTCTGTACAGCTCCAATCTATTTTGCCACTGTGAAGGGGAGGGGCGCGTTTTCGCCCAGGGCAGCGTGAATCCCAAATACAGTCCTGAATACACAGGATAGTGAAAATTCTGAGTTTGGGTCCACTTTGAAATGGATCACACTGATGGTTTTCAGCGACTCCAGGGAAGGTAAATAACCCTGGTCCACGTGACCCCAGACGCCTCCCAGCAACAGGCCACACTTACCATTGCGGTGCTCTGTTCCGGGCCACATCCTCACCCCCACGGGGGGCGGGAGCACGCTGCGGCAGGGAGATCGGACTACGGGCTCATACTATGCCGCTCAACAAAACAGCGCCTCCTGCTGGCCATCAGTATGCACAGCATAAAGCGCTGATTGGACGAGAGCCCGCATATGCAGCGTGCCAGCTCAGGGGTTTCAGCTTGATCCCAAATTGGGGCGCCCCAGGAACAAGGGCTAGATACCAGGTGAGAAAAAACAAAACAAAAAACATGGCGCCTGGAAACATGACCCCCCCCCCCCCCCCCCCCATCAGCATATACTCAACTCAGACCCCGGCCTGCACTGACACCAATGTGCTGCGGCACCAACTGCTGCTCTACACCAGGGCGCCCCCACATTCGTGACAGGTCTGAATGATCGAGGAGAGTATATGGGGAAATGTAGCAACAGCAGGGCTTAGGTCCGCTTTAGGCCCCAAACATGGAGAGAAACAGCGAGGCGAGTATATGAGGGAATGCGCAATAGCATGCCTAGGTTTGGGTCCTCTTGAGAACCCAACATTACAAAATGGAGGGGAGCACAGTGAGATGAGTATATGGGGCATCCCACAAGGTTTGGGTCCTCTTTAGACCCCCCACGACATGACAGAGGATAGAGAGCAGCACAGCGAGGTGTTGGGAGAGCAGTCACTTTATTGATGTCAAACAAAAGCAAAGTGGGCGCGATAACGGCCGGCGCAGCGGCGGCATCTCGGCGCCATATTACATCATACAGGAAATACAAGCGCGCCGCATAGCGACCGGTGGGAGCGCGGCTACCAGGAAACTATTCTAGCAACAATGTAACATGAAATAAAATCAGCTTATTTACAAACCATCGCCATGGCAACAACATAAACAGCGGCAACATTTCCTTAAACGGACCCCAGACCGGGAGCACGGCTTACCTTCCACCCACTGAGAGACTGGAAGCTGCAGGGCCTGGGGAGGGTTGCTCATACTCTGCGGGGCATCCCAAATTGGGAAGCCCCGCCATATGTGCACCTCAGTCTCTGAATGGTCAGCACAGCTAGAGGCGGGGCATATGGCACCCTATACAGAATCTCTCCTCAGAGAGGGAACCAATCGGCTGAGCAGAGAAGAGGGGAGATCCCAGACAACACACACAGCAGGGCATCCCAAATCTGAGAGGACCAGCCACCAAGAAAGTCCTTAAAGTGGAACAAATCTAAGGATTTTGACCATCCTGGGTTTTGGTCCTTGTCCCGATCGGGGATGCCCCGCTGTGTGATACCTCCAGATCGCGAGCGCAACTCAGCTCTTCCCGGTCCTACTGTGCATGCATGACCGCTCGTCCAATCAGTGCTCTCGGATCCACTGAGGTAACGGCGTCTAAGGCTCCGAGCGCGCTGGTGGCCGCATCCCCTGCTGCCCTCTAACAGGGAGCGTGCCCGCACCGGCCATTCACAAATGCCTGGCATGCTCCCTGCTAGAGGGATAGCGGGGATGCCGCCACGCCGTTGGACCGGGAAGCAAGTTAATAGGGGCGACCTGGAGGGTGTCACAGCGGGGCATCCCGATTCTGGATGCACCGGGGGGGGGGAATTGATCGGCCCGGGAATCGTATAGATTTTGTTTTGGTCCACTTTAAAGCAGAACGAAACCCAGGATCCTGACTAGCCCGGGTTTTGTTCTGTCCCCAAATTAGGATGAAACCCCCTCAAAATGCAAAGAAAAAAAACTCACCTCTTCCCTGCTCAGCAGCACATGTGCGGGCTCCCGTCCAATCAGCACAGACACTGTCATATGACAGAAATCAGTGGGGAGCATTCAGAGCCCCATCACCCAATGATAGACAAGGAAAAGAGCTCTGATTGGACGAGAGCCGGCGCATGCACCACTGGAGCAGGGAGAGGAGAGTTTTAGTGGGCGAACTGGGGGGTTCACAAAGCCGGGGAATAGCAACATGGGATGCCCCGGGGGCCACAGAATAAAACCCAGGAAAGTCAAATGCCCGGGGTTTGTTAAAGGAGCGGAGGGGGTACCCCATACCTGGCGCAGGGGGCTTCCCATAGCTGGCGCCTCCCCTCTGTGCATTAACCCACATAAACCCGAGAAATCTCACCTTTCTCCTCAGTCACAAAATCAACAAGTGCTGCCATTGGCCGCTGCGGTCACTGCATACCTGGAAGAAGCCTGCAGATCACGTGACTGCAACGGCCAATAGCTACGCTTGATGAGCAAGGAGGGATTTCCCAGGCTTCATGGGGTTAATGGGCACGCCCCTCCCGGGCTAGTAACAGGCATTTTGCCAGTTTATAAGTCCCCTTCACCCTGCCTGGTGATTTGGGATGCCCCAAGACAGGCCAATAGGGGCTTTAATACTCACCCTTCAGTGGTCACCACAGCCCATGTGACCACCAGCCAATAACCGGGTGGGCAGCCCCCACTAGTGATCACATGGAGAGGATGAGCGCGGACCGGGTGAGTAATGAAGCCGTTTCCTAGGAATTTCACACCACGATTCCCATGGGGCGAGAAAGGGTTAAGTGACTTCAGCTCCACTTGAACCTCTAACAATATGATCCAATCACAAAGCGCCTGTCACAGGGGCGGAGCCACGTCCCTCCTTGGATGCAGCCAATCCAATCCAATTTTTCTGGGTAGAGCTGGAGGCAACTTAAAGAGACAGTCCAGTCTAACGCTTGTTGGTTCATGAGAGCAGCGAGGACACAATATAGACCGGACTGTCCTTTTAATAGAGATACACCCAGACAATATAACAACCCGTTACACTCCGCAGCCTGATACTGAAGCCCGAGAAGGGCCTCCCAAGCCTCTGCACTTCCCTTGGGTTACAAGCAGACAGGGAATCATGGGATGCCCCCCCATTTGCTGCGCTGAAGCCGGCGCCCCCGACCCCAGAATTGGGCAAGTACTTTACCCATTGTCAGGCTTACAAATCAGTACCAGGCTGCAAGACACCCCATTGACCCAGAGGGGACTAAGCACACCCAAATCCATATTAGATGTTGGTCACCTGGCATAGTTCAGGTGTACCAGAGGCGAGGGTAAGGTGAGTAAAGAGCAGGCAGGTTTAGTAGCCTCTCTATGCCCAACATAACCCTGGCAGGGAAAGGATAAGCCGCACAGCAGACCCGAGACCCCCTTTAAAGTGGACCAATCAGCAGCTGGTAGTGGAGCCTAAAAGGTATCCCAGGGCCGGTCGATGAGGTGGGGATTGGGGATGCCCCACTGTATGATCCCACACCAAGTCCTCCATCCACCAGTCCCTCGCAATCACAGGCTGCAGCCACATCCCCAGCATCCCTGCGGCCAGCCATAGGAGGGGAGCGTGCACGCTGCAGGGAAACCGGGGATGCGGGCACTGCTCCCTACAGCGATGCCCTATCTGAAACAATGGCATCAGTGTGTGCGCCATGAAGCGCCGGATAGGACGGGAGCCTGCAACGTGAGAATGGCGGAAAGGAGAGCGGCCGATTAGGAGGGGGGTTCACACAGCGGGGCATCCCAAATCACATGCCCCAAGTACCAATCCTCAGGTCCCTGTGATTGGTCCACTTTAAAGTGGATCAGAACCGATATCCGAGCACATCCCGGAGCGGTCACATACAACAAACGGCAGAGCGCTCGGCTTGGCCACAGAAGACGCTCCCACCGCCAACGGCCAAGGTGAACGGGGAGGAGGGACTGGGGGAAGCCGAGGCAAAGCAAAGCGCTCAGCCGATTGCCAAACGTGACCGCCGTGAGGGCGGAGGAACGCCGATTCGGGAGAGAAGGGTTGCAGGTGTTCCGCCTCTAGTTTTGGTCCATTACAAAGACTCGGCCCTGCATGTGGTGAAGAGGATGAATGGGGGAGGGGCCAGGATGCTCCAACAGTCTTGCACGAGCGGGGTTTGGGTCTGCTTTAGATTTACTTCCGCTTATCGGCATATTCGCTGAGGATGGCAGAGACGGTGAACATATCCTTCCCGCGAATCCTCTTTAGGAGATCCGCTGACAGGTTTGCCAGGGGGGGCTCCTCCCTCTCCTCTCTACCATGTGGGGGAGGGTGCCCCCTGTCATCTCTCCCGCGGGGCGGAGGATGCCCCCTGTCATCCATGCCCCGAGAAGGATAACCCCTGTCACCTCTACTGCGTGAGGGAGGAAGCCCCCTATCATCCATGCCTCGTGGTGGTGGGAGCTCTCGGTCATCTCTGCCCCGCGGGGGAGCATCCCCCCTGTCATCCATACGACGGCGCTTCTCAAACATGGCGTCGCGCTCCTGCATTGGATCATCGAAGCCTCTCCTGCGACCGCTGGGCCCCCTCTCCCGATCAAAGTCCCCAAAGCGGTCTCCTTCTGCCCGGGTGCCTTCGGGGGACAGGGCCCTCCTGGTATAGGGGCGATCTGCAGGGGCTTGGTCAGGCTCCTCGGCCAGCTCCTTCTGGCGGCTTTTGAGCAGCGTTAACATCTGGAGGAACTGCTCTTGCTTCTCTTTGGTCACCGGGGGAGCGTCGCTGGCCCCGGAGACACTCTGACTTTGCTCGGGCACCATGGCGGCCGCTACACTCGTGTCAGGCACCGGCTTTGTAATTATGGGCGGCGGCACCATGGCGGGGTTCATGGGCGGCATCATCGCCGGGGTCATGACAGGCATGGCCTTCTGATTGAGCGCAGGGATGAGGCTGGGGATAACGGGCGGCATCACGCCCGGAATCATCCCTGGAGGCATCATGGCCGGAGGCATTCCCATCGGGGGGATCATGGGCGGAGGCATCCCCATCGGGGGCATCATGGGCGGAGGCATCATCGGCATGCCCATCAGGTTACGGTTGGCCATGTAGGTGTTGAACTGCTGGTTGAAGGAGTGGTCGGCCCCGGAGAGCTGCTGGCCGGCCGGGAGGTTATCCGTCTTCTTGTCCAGCAGGGATTTCAGCATCATCAGCTTCTTGGCCATGGCAGCATCGTCATCCATGGACCCGGGGTTGCCGCCCGGCAGAGCCGTCAGCAGGTTTTTCAGCTTGTGGACAAACTCCGAGTCATCGTTTTTCTCGGCGGAGGCGGGTGCCGCTGGCTGGGCATAGGGTGGAGCGAACTGTGACCTTGCAGGAGGGGGGGCACCCAGCAGCCCAGCATTCTTGGTAAAGTCTTGGTTGAGCCTGGCGGGCGGCGCCGGGTTGACCTTGCTCTGCGGGGGTGCGGAGCGCTGCATGATGGAGGAAGCCACGTCCTTGGCGCGCGCCACCTTCTCCGGGAAGAGCACCTGCTGCTTCAGCTTCTCCGAGTAGTTCTTGAGCTCGGAGGTCAGCTTGTTGGTGAGACGGGTCACCTCGCCCGCTTCGCCCTCGTTGTCTATCTCGAAGGTCTCCAGGTACTCCAGGGCCTTGGCCATTCGGGCCTGGCGCGCCCCATCGGCCTCCCAGCGAGAACGCCTGCTGGACACCGCGGCCTTAGCGTTGGCGACTGCGCCGGGGCCGTAGCGCACAGAGGGCTCGCGTTTGAATTGGCGGACGCCCTCGGCTTGCTCGATCTCCAGCGCCATGCGCCGCAGGAACTGGTTGCGGTCCTCTTTGGAGCTGGGCGGGGCCTTCAGCACGTACGGGTAACACCTGGCCAGGTAGAACTTCCGGTGCTTGGACCCGGACAGGTGCTCGATCATAGGCACCAGGTCGGCGTGTAGGTCGCACGTCTCGCAGTAATACTTCACATCCACCAAGCTGTTGGGGCCCGCGGACACCCGGTACTCCACCACGAACTCCAGGCCCAGCAGAGGCTCCCGGTCCCGCCGCTCCATGTAATCGCTCAGGTCGCGGATCGCCCGCTTGATGCGCCCCGGGATGCCGGAGGGAACGCTGGCCGACAGGTCGATGTCCAGCTCGGCTTTGGGGGCCGGGGGCCGCTCGGAGGCTCCTCGGGAAGCCATCGTGCCACGCTACTACGGAACGGAAGTGCTCACACAAAACGCTTCCCGCCCGCGCACCCTGCGTTATAAACGACGGAATGACGTCACGCGCACTGTGCCCAGGGCGGCGACCAATGGCGGCCTGGATTAGAGATTCTCGCCACGCACCTTATTGTGCTACGACACACGCACGCTGCTCACAGCCTGCTACAGCGTACGGAATGACGTCACGCGCACTGTGCCCAGGGCGGCCTGGACTAGAGCTTCTCGCCACGCCCCTTATTGTGCTACGACCCACGCACGCTGCTCAAAGCCTGCTACAGCATACGGCATGACGTCACGCGCACTGTGCCAGGGCGGCGACCAATGGCCGCCTGGATTAGAGCTTTTCGCCACGCCCCTTATTGTGTTACGATTTACGCACGCTGCTCACAGCCTACGGAGTGACGTCATGGGTGCTATACTCTGAGCGGCCTGAAGGAGGAGAGTGAGGCGAACAATGGCGGCCTGGAGCTTCCCGCCACGGCCCGTATTGTGCTTCCATTCACAGCCTACGTGAGAGTGCTATACCCAGAGTGACCTGAAGGGGGAGCAGGCGAGGTGAGTGAGGCGGCCAGCAAACGAGGTTCTCGCCACGCCCCCTTTCTTGTTCCTACGCACGCTGCTCACGCCCTGCGAGGTGACGTCATAAGCGCAATACCCGGGATGACCAATAGAGATCTGGACATGAACTTCTTGCCCCGCCCTCTCTTGTACCTAAACAAAGGAGCCACAACATGGCGGGTTCACTGTTCAGAATCGCATTCTTCCTTCACCATGATTTATTGGAAAGTCCAAACCCTTATAAGACGATTCCCCAGCATCTAAAATTAATATATTTTAAGTTTTTAGTCACGTATTATTCTTTCCCCCACCAGGCTGCAGCTCTGTTCAGGACTCTATGATACGGGCGCCGCCATCTTGCCTCAGAAGCGTCACACTTACTGAGGCTAGGAGAGTGGGATACAGTACAGGGAGGCGGGGTTATAGCTTTGCTTTGCTCAGGCAGAGCTGGGGTCAGATAAAGGTCAGCAATCCCAGAATGCAGAGCGGCACAGTCAGGAGACACTTGCTGTTTGCAGGCTGCCTCATGCTCCATGAGCAGCCATCTTCGGTGTTTAAAGGCTCATGAGATGCAGGTAGGATGGTTTTTAATGTGAGCAATCTGTATGTACAGGGTGTGGAAAACATAAGATAGGCTCTTATTCAGGGTGAGGGTCCGGATTAATGTGGGCAATCTGTATGTACAGGGTGTAGGAAACATAAGATAGGCTCTTATTCAGGGTGAGGGTCCGGATTAATGTGGGCAATCTGTATGTACAGGGTGTGGGAAACATAAGATAGGCTCTTATTCAGGGTGAGGGTCCGGATTAATGTGGGCAATCTGTATGTACAGGGTGTGGGAAACATAAGATAGGCTCTTATTCAGGGTGAGGGTCCGGATTAATGTGGGCAATCTGTATGTACAGGGGGGAAACATAAGATAGGCTCTTATTCAGGGTGAAGGTCCGGATTAATGTGGGCAATCTGTATGTACAGGGTGTGGGAAACATATAAGATAGGCTTTTATTCAGGGTGAGGGTCCGGATTAATGTGAGCAATCTGTATGTACAGGGTGGGGGAAACATATAAGATAGGCTCTTATTCAGGGTGAGGGTCCGGATTAATGTGAGCAATCTGTATGTACAGGGTGTGGGAAACATATAAGATAGGCTTTTATTCAGGGTGAGGGTCCGGATTAATGTGAGCAATCTGTATGTACAGGGTGTGGGAAACATATAAGATAGGCTCTTATTCAGGGTGAAGGTCCGGATTAATGTGAGCAATCTGTATGTACAGGGTGTGGGAAACATATAAGATAGGCTCTTATTCAGGGTGAAGGTCCGGATTAATGTGAGCAATCTGTATGTACATGGGGGAAACATATAAGATAGGCTCTTATTCAGGGTGAGGGTCCGGATTAATGTGAGCAATCTGTATGTACAGGGTGGGGGAAACATATAAGATAGGCTCTTATTCAGGGCGAAGGTCCGGATTAATGTGAGCAATCTGTATGTACAGGGTGGGGGAAACATATAAGATAGGCTCTTATTCAGGGTGAAGGTCCGGATTAATGTGAGCAATCTGTATGTACAGGGTGGGGGAAACATATAAGATAGGCTTTTATTCAGGGTGAGGGTCCGGATTAATGTGGGCAATCTGTATGTACAGGGTGTGGGAAACATACAAGATAGGCTCTTATTCCGGGTGAAGGTCCGGATTAATGTGGGCAATCTGTATGTACGGGGGAAACATATAAGATAGGCTCTTATTCAGGGTGAGGGTCTGGATTAATGTGAGCAATCTGTATGTACAGGGTGTGGGAAACATATAAGATAGGCTCTTATTCAGGGTGAAGGTCCGGATTAATGTGAGCAATCTGTATGTACAGGGTGTGGGAAACATATAAGATAGGCTCTTATTCAGGGTGAGGGTCCGGATTAATGTGAGCAATCTGTATGTACAAGGTGTGGGAAACATATAAGATAGGCTCTTATTCAGGGTGAGGGTCCGGATTAATGTGGACAATCTGTATGTACATGGTGTGGGAAACATACAAGATAGGCTCTTATTCAGGGTGAAGGTCCGGATTAATGTGAGCAATCTGTATGTACAGGGTGTGGGAAACATATAAGATAGGCTCTTATTCAGGGTGAAGGTCCGGATTAATGTGGGCAATCTGTATGTACAGGGTGTGGGAAACATATAAGATAGGCTCTAATTCAGGGTGAAGGTCCGGATTAATGTGGGAAATCTGTATGTACAGGGTGTGGGAAACATATAAGATAGGCTCTTATTCAGGGTGAAGGTCCGGATTAATGTGGGCAATCTGTATGTACAGGGTGTGGGAAACATACAAGATAGGCTCTTATTCAGGGTGAAGGTCCGGATTAATGTGGGCAATCTGTATGTACGGGGGAAACATATAAGATAGGCTCTTATTCAGGGTGAGGGTCCGGATTAATGTGAGCAATCTGTATGTACAGGGTGGGGGAAACATATAAGATAGGCTCTTATTCAGGGTGAGGGTCCGGATTAATGTGAGCAATCTGTATGTACAGGGTGTGGGAAACATATAAGATAGGCTTTTATTCAGGGTGAGGGTCCGGAGTTATGTGAGCAATCTGTACAGGGTGGGGGAAACATATAAGATAGGCTCTTATTCAGGGTGAGGGTCCGGATTAATGTGAGCAATCTGTATGTACAGGGTGTGGGAAACATATAAGATAGGCTTTTATTCAGGGTGAGGGTCCGGATTAATGTGAGCAATCTGTATGTACAGGGTGTGGGAAACATATAAGATAGGCTCTTATTCAGGGTGAAGGTCCGGATTAATGTGAGCAATCTGTATGTACAGGGTGTGGGAAACATATAAGATAGGCTCTTATTTAGGGTGAAGGTCCGGATTAATGTGAGCAATCTGTATGTACATGGGGGAAACATATAAGATAGGCTCTTATTCAGGGTGAGGGTCCGGATTAATGTGAGCAATCTGTATGTACAGGGTGTGGGAAACATATAAGATAGGCTCTTATTCAGGGTGAAGGTCCGGATTAATGTGGGCAATCTGTATGTACAGGGTGTGGGAAACGTATAAGATAGGCTCTTATTCAGGGTGAAGGTCCGGATTAATGTGGGCAATCTGTATGTACAGGGTGTGGGAAACGTATAAGATAGGCTCTTATACAGGGTGAAGGTCCGGATTAATGTGGGCAATCTGTATGTACAGGGTGTGGGAAACATATAAGATAGGCTCTTATTCAGGGCGAGGGTCCGGATTAATGTGAGCAATCTGTATGTACAGGATGTGGGAAACATATAAGATAGGCTCTTATTCAGAGTGAAGGTCCGGATTAATGTGAGCAATCTGTATGTACAGGGTGTGGGAAACATATAAGATAGGCTCTTATTCAGGGCGAGGGTCCGGATTAATGTGAGCAATCTGTATGTACAGGATGTGGGAAACATATAAGATAGGCTCTTATTCAGGGTGAAGGTCCGGATTAACATGGCGGAAGTCTGAGCCCGTCCCCTGTAACATGGCAGAAGCCTGAGCCCGTCCCCTGTAACATGGAGGAAGCCTGAGCCCGTCCCCTGTAACATGGAGGAAGCCTGAGCCCGTCCCCTGTAACATGGAGGAAGCCTGAGCCCATCCCCTGTAAGATGGAGGAAGCCTGAGCCCGTCCCCTGTAACATGGAGGAAGCCTGAGCCCATCCCCTGTAACATGGCAGAAGCCTGAGCCCGTCCCCTGTAACATGGCAGAAGCCTGAGCCCGTCCCCTGTAACATGGAGGAAGCCTGAGCCCGTCCCCTGTAACATGGAGGAAGCCTGAGCCCGTCCCCTGTGTCATGGAGGAAGCCTGAGCCCGTCCCCTGTAACATGGAGGAAGCCTGAGCCCGTCCCCTGTAACATGGAGGAAGCCTGAGCCCGTCCCCTGTAACATGGAGGAAGCCTGAGCCCGTCCCCTGTAACATGGAGGAAGCCTGAGCCCGTCCCCTGTAACATGGAGGAAGCCTGAGCCCGTCCCCTGTAACATGGCAGATGCCTGAGCCCGTCCCTTGTAACATGGAGGAAACCTGAGCCCGTCCCCTGTGTCATGGAGGAAGCCTGAGCCCATCCCCTGTAACATGGAGGAAGCCTGAGCCCATCCCCTGTAACATGGAGGAAGCCTGAGCCCGTCCCCTGTAACATGGAGGAAGCCTGAGCCCGTCCCCTGTAACATGGAGGAAGCCTGAGCCCGTCCCCTGTAACATGGCAGATGCCTGAGCCCGTCCCCTGTAACATGGCAGAAGCCTGAGCCCGTCCCCTGTAACATGGAGGAAGCCTGAACCCTTCCCTTGTAACATGGAGGAAGCCTGAGCCCATCCCCTGTAACATGGCAGAAGCCTGAGCCCATCCCCTGTAACATGGCAGAAGCCTGAGCCCGTCCCCTGTAACATGGCAGAAGCCTGAGCCCGTCCCCTGTAACATGGAGGAAGCCTGAGCCCGTCCCCTGTAACATGGAGGAAGCCTGAGCCCGTCCCCTGTAACATGGAGGAAGCCTGAGCCCGTCCCCTGTAACATGGAGGAAGCCTGAGCCCGTCCCCTGTAACATGGCAGATGCCTGAGCCCGTCCCCTGTAACATGGCAGAAGCCTGAGCCCATCCCCTGTAACATGGAGGAAGCCTGAACCCTTCCCTTGTAACATGGAGGAAGCCTGAGCCCGTCCCCTGTAACATGGAGGAAGCCTGAGCCCGTCCCCTGTAACATGGAGGAAGCCTGAGCCCGTCCCCTGTAACATGGAGGAAGCCTGAGCCCGTCCCCTGTAACATGGAGGAAGCCTGAGCCCGTCCCCTGTAACATGGAGGAAGCCTGAGCCCGTCTCCTGTAACATGGAGGAAGCCTTAGCCCGTCCCCTGTAACATGGAGGAAGCCTGATGCCGTCCCCTGTAACATGGAGGAAGCCTGAGCCCGTCCCCTGTAACATGGAGGAAGCCTGAGCCCGTCCCCTGTAACATGGAGGAAGCCTGAACCCGTCCCCTGTAACATGGCGGAAGCCTGAACCCGTCCCCTGTAACATGGAGGAAGCCTGAGCCCGTCCCCTGTAACATGGAGGAAGCCTGAGCCCATCCCCTGTAACATGGAGGAAGCCTGAGCCCATCCCCTGTAACATGGAGGAAGCCTGAACCCTTCCCTTGTAAGATGGAGGAAGCCTTAGCCCATCCCCTGTAACATGGAGGAAGCCTGAGCCCATCCCCTGTAACATGGAGGAAGCCTGAGCCTATCCCTTGTAAGATGGAGGAAGCCTTAGCCCGTCCCCTGTAACATGGAGGAAGCCTGAGCCCGTCCCCTGTAACATGGAGGAAGCCTGAGCCCATCCCCTGTAACATGGAGGAAGCCTGAGCCCGTCCCCTGTAACATGGAGGAAGCCTGAGCCCATCCCCTGTAAGATGGAGGAAGCCTGAGCCCGTCCCCTGTAACATGGAGGAAACCTGAGCCCGTCCCCTGTAACATGGAGGAAGCCTGAGCCCGTCCCCTGTAACATGGCAGAAGCCTTAGCCCGTCCCCTGTAACATGGAGGAAGCCTGAGCCCGTCCCCTGTAACATGGAGGAAGCCTGAGCCCGTCCCCTGTAACATGGCAGAAGCCTGAGCCCGTCCCTTGTAACATGGAGGAAGCCTGAGCCCGTCCCCTGTAACATGGCAGAAGCCTGAGCCCGTCCCTTGTAACATGGAGGAAGCCTGATCCCATCCCCTGTAACATGGAGGAAGCCTGAGCCCGTCCCCTGTAACATGGCAGAAGCCTGAGCCCGTCCCTTGTAACATGGAGGAAGCCTGAGCCCGTCCCCTGTAACATAGAGGAAGCCTGAGCCCGTCCCCTGTAACATGGAGGAAGCCTGAGCCCGTCCCCTGTAACATGGAGGAAGCCTGAGCCCGTCCCCTGTAACATGGAGGAAGCCTGAGCCCGTCCCCTGTAACATGGCGGGAGCCTGAGCCTATCCCCTGTGACATGGCAGAAGCCTGAGCCCGTCCCCTGTAACATGGCGGGAGCCTGAGCCCGTCCCCTGTAACATGGAGGAAGCCTGAGCCCGTCCCCTGTAACATGGCGGGAGCCTGAGCCCGTCCCCTGTAACATGGCAGAAGCCTGAGCCTGTCCCCTGTAACATGGTGGGAGCCTGAGCCCGCCCCCTGTAACATGGCAGAAGCCTAAGCGCGTCCCCTGTAACATGGCAGAAGCCTGAGCCCATCCCCTGTAACATGGAGGAAGCCTGAGCCCATCCCCTGTAACATGGCAGAAGCCTGAGCCTGTCCCCAGTAACATGACAGAAGCCTGAGCCCGTCCCCTGTAACATGTAGGAAGCCTGAGCCTGTCCCCTGTAACATGGAGGAAGCCTGAGCCCATCCTCTGTAACATGGCAGAAGCCTGAGCCCATCCCCTGTAACATGGCAAAAGCCTGAGCCCGTCCCCTGTAACATGGAGGAAGCCTGAGCCCGTCCCCTGTAACATGGAGGAAGCCTGAGCCCGTCCCCTGTAACATGGAGGAAGCCTGAGCCCATCCCCTGTAACATGGAGGAAGCCTGAGCCCATCCCCTGTAACATGGCAGAAGCCTGAGCCCATCCCCTGTAACATGGAGGAAGCCTGAGCCCATCCCCTGTAACATGGAGGAAGCCTGAGCCCGTCCCCTGTAACATGGAGGAAGCCTGAGCCCATCCCCTGTAACATGGCAGAAGCCTGAGCCCATCCCCTGTAACATGGCAGAAGCCTGAGCCCATCGCCTGTAACATGGCAGAAGCCTGAGCGCATCCCCTGTAACATGGAGGAAACCTGAGCCCATCCCCTGTGACATGGAGCACCAGTAACTGGTGCACCAGTTGCCATAATTTCTGAAGGACACTGGTCACCTCCGCATCCTTGATGGGCTGACTGTGCCTCCGGGGACCTTACTAGTGGGCCTGGACGTGGAGGCCCTGTATTCCAGTATTCCCCATACACAGGGACTGTCAGCTGTCCAATATTTTTTGGATTAACTAGATCTAAACCAATGTAATTTGAATCTCTTTATCATGAGATTATTAAAATTTATCCTCACCCACAATCGCTTTCTCTTCAACGGCCAGCTATACCATCAGGTGCAGGGTACAGCGATGGGGACTACGTGCGCCCCATCGTATGCAAACGTGTACCTTGGCCGTTGGGAGGATGAGTTGGGGATGTACCTGTGCCGTGTACTTACCTGGCACAGGTACATCGATGATATTTTCATATTATGGACCGGTCCTAGAACTCTCTTAGAGGACTTTATTAGGATTCTCAATCAGAATGTCTTAAATTTAAAGTTTACCTTTGATGTTAGTGCAAAACAAATTCATTTCTTAGATCTGACCATCTATATTGATGATCAGGGACATCTCCATTCAAACTTCTTCCGCAAATCATCGGCTGCAAATACAGTCCTGCGGGCATCGAGTTTCCACCCGCAACATCTGCTTCACAGCATTCCGTATGGGGAGTATCTCCGTGTCCGCAGGAATTGTACCACGGAGAGTGATTTCAAATCGGCGGCAGACGGTATCATGGACAGATTGTCCGAAAGGGGGCTATAGTAGGCGTGTATTAACAATGGCCTATAAAAAGGCCCTAAGTAGATCACGATCAGAAATCCTCTACAAACCGAAAATGCGTAAGAGGGAGAGATCGCTAGCAGTTACACTTACCTACACAGCACACATTAAAGAACATTTTCAAACGGCATTGGCATATTTTATTTTATTTATACGGCATTGGCACACAGTTGGCTCACATGAGGAACAACTAACTTTCAGGTACCTTCACACATACAATGGTCAGTCATAGTATTATACTAAATGAATGTACTTTTCTCTTGTTCTTTTATGCTTCATATGCATGACCTAGGCTGTTACTCAGACATGAAATATACATTTGAAAATGAATTGGTCAAAATTGTATGTCAACCATAAAGGTGTAGATTGGTGCGGAAGAAGCCCCGAGGGGCGAAACTAGTCCACCATCACCTTATGCATGAGAATTATCAATCAAGTGAACATATGTTAATAACAATCATGTCAAATATTCAAGCACATTGCTTATATATGCTGTAGAAAATGGATTAATTAATTGATGATTTTTTTCTATGCTTGGTGAAATTTTGTACAATTATTGTTTTTAAAGCTTATACATAAGAGGGTACAGAGACCAAAGGGTATTCCCTCTTTATATATATTTTATAATCATCTATGACATAATAAAGTAAATAATGATATTTGTGATTATGGTATGATCATTGAATTTTGTATGGCTCGGTCACACCATGAGTTCTTAAAAATCTGGGTTTGCCTATACCTAGGAAATTGCAACCTTTTGATCTAACATGGCAGAAGCCTGAGCCCGTCCCCTGTAACATGGCAGAAGCCTGAGCCCATCCCCTGTAACATGGAGGAAGCCTGAGCCCGTCCCCTGTAACATGGAGGAAGCCTGAGCCCGTCCCCTGTAACATGGCAGAAGCCTGAGCCCGTCCCCTGTAACATGGAGGAAGCCTGAGCCCGTCCCCTGTAACATGGAGGAAGCCTGAGCCCGTCCCCTGTAACGTGGCAGAAGCCTGAGCCCTTCCCTTGTAACATGGAGGAAGCCTGAGCCCATCCCCTGTAACATGGAGCACCAGTAACTGGTGCACCAGTTGCCATCATTTCTGAAGGACACTGGTCACCTCCGCATCCTTGATGGGCTGACTGTGCCTCCGGGGACCTTACTAGAGGGCCTGGACGTGGAGGCCCTGTATTCCAGTATTCCCCATACACAGGGACTGTCAGCTGTCCATTTTTTTTAATTAACTAGATCTAAGCCAATGTAATTTGTATCTCTTTATCATGAGATTATTAACATTTATCCTCACCCACAATCGCTTTCTCTTCAACGAACAGCTATACCATCAGGTGCAGGGTACAGCGATGGGGACTACGTGCGCCCCATCGTATGCAAACCTGTACCTTGGACGATGGGAGAGGGAATTGTGGGGTGAGGATGAGTTAGAGATGTACCTGTGCCACGTACTGTACCTACCTGGCACAGGTACATCGATGATATTTTCATATTATGGACCGGTCCTAGAACTCTCTTAGAGGACTTTATTAGGATTCTCAATCAGAATGACTTAAATTTAAAGTTTACCTCTGATGTTAGTGCAAAACAAATTAATTTCTTAGATCTGACCATCTATATTGATGATCAGGGACATCTCCATTCAAACTTCTTCCGGAAATCATTGGCTGCAAATACAGTCCTGCGGGCATCGAGTTTCCACCCCCAACATCTGCTTCACAGCATTCCGTATGGGGAGTATCTCCGTGCCAGCAGGAATTGTACCACGGAGAGTGAATTCAAATCGGCGGCAGACAGTATCAGGGACAGATTGTCCGAAAGGGGCTATAGTAGGCGTGTATTAACAATGGCCTATAAAAAGGCCCTAAGTAGATCACGATCAGAAATCCTCTACAAACCAAAAATGCGTAAGAGGGAGAGATCGCTAGCAGTTACACTTACCTACACAGCACACATTAAAGAACATTTTCAAACGGCATTGGCATATTTTATCAAATGACCTCAATCTGAGGAAGAACATCCATACACAACCTCATTTTATTTTTAGGCGTGTTAGAAACCTCCGAGACAAATTAGTTAATAGTCATTATGCCTCTAGAGAACGCACTAAGTGCTGTAAATCTACAGGCACCTATCAATGCCAGAAAATATATAGTTTCTGTCAATTCATTAAGTCAGGTAAAACGATACACATACCAGGCAAAGAACAGATAGTGCCTCAACACTTCATTACCTGTGAAACTCATCACGTTATTTACATATTAACAGGCCCTTGCGGGCGTTTTTACGTGGGAAAGACAAATAGACCTCTTAAAAAGAGAGTTTATGAACACCAGTACGATATTCGCACAGCGAACATCAAAACTATAGGTCGCCACTTTGCTGGATTTCAGAATACAAAAGGTCTGCTAGTGCAGGGTTTAGATCGTATCCACATACACCCAAGGGGTGGTAACATTGAAAAGACCACCTTGCAGAGGGAAACTCGATGGATAAGCAGAACTAAAGCCCATGAATATTCGGGCCTAAATGAGACAATCAGTTTTGCCTCCTTTCTAAGTTAGGAAATAAAAGGTTTTTTTTTTTCCAATGTTTTATGTTTATGGGTTTGGGTTAGTACAATTCTTCATGTATTTGTGTCGAAGTATTGAATGTAACACTGCTGTCATGTATGGTATATTTGACTGAATTTAGTGATATAGATGAATTTCAAGTTAGTACAGCAGACTACAGTATGTTGAGGGGCTATGTTAAAGTGGACCAACACCCTCAAAAACTACTTAACTCTATTCACTTTAATAGTAAAAGACACTTACCTTTTGATCACTGTTGGAGCCTTCTGTCCCTCGCTGCGCCTGGAATCTTCTGAATCCTCCACCGGAAGTCCCGCACTCCAGCTCTTGTCCGGTCATTAGCATATATTGTCCGGTCATTAGCATTTCTTGTCCATCGCTGAGCTCTTCTTTGTTCTCGCGTTCCTTGTCTCTTCTCCTGACGTCATCCGGGGGGTGTGGCCTATCGCTGCTCTCGTGAGCGAGCATGACTCCTGCCGCCGTCCTGCTTTACCTTGTGCTTCTCCTCGCGAACCGCTCTTCCTCTCTCTGTCAGGACGCTGCGCGCTCCTCGCTTGTCTCCGCCCCCTTTTGAGCCGCGCGCGCCCCCGCCTCGACACCGTCCCCTCCCGTCAACCCTCTCAGTAGAATTGCGCATGCGCAGTAGTGTCAGGTGAAGCGCCGCTCGTTCCCGATGCAAGCGGCGCTTCACCTAACTACTGCGCATGCGCGCGATTTTCAGCCAGCATAGGTCAAAGGATCTCTTCCTTTGGGACCAAATCTAAGATGGCGGCCAAAAATTTAAATTGTGGCGACGCGCCGAGGGAGCGTTTTTTTTTCTTTACATTGTTAATCGGGTTATGCTGCATTTTTTGTATATCTTCAAATAAAAAAAAAAAAAAGGGCTGGGTGTTGGTCCACTTTAATACCTCTTGTGGAGGCAGCTCAGCCCTATGTATAATCTATGAGACCGGCCCATGTATAGGGACGTACCTGAAATGAGCACATATTGAAATGGAGTACATGGCCTGATATTGGCCACAATTTTTCTCAATTTAATATAAGGTACCTGGGACTCTGTTGCAATCTCCCCGATATGGGGTCTTTCCCCCCAAGGTCGATAGATTAGTAAGATTATCATATACTTTGATGTGTTACCTTTTGGGGTCCCAGATAATGTGCAGTTGGAGCATGATCTGCTAGCCCCAAAAATTAAATAAAATAAAAATAAAATATTTAAAATATTTAAATGCCTAAATTAATAAACATTTTCACCAGCGATTGGTCGGCGTTGGGGGGAGAGACCCAATCAGTGGGAGCGAGCGTGTTCCGGGGAGGGAGGGGGGCGGGGCTGGGGCGGAGGTGGGGTGTGGTGTGGTCCCCTGCCGGTACACACACGTTAGTGAGGGGTGGGGGGGGAGGAGAGGGACCTGAGCCCGCCGCCTCTCCACTCACGTTAGCTATGCCGAGTGTCATCTTATTGACTTGCTTGGCTGTGTACCGCGGGCGGGGGGCGGTGGGTGTGATCGGCCTCTGTTTAGCCGTATCACAGGGGTCCCTCCCCTTCCCCCTCCTGCCGTCGCCTCCCTTTACCCTCAGGTGGGGGGGCGAGGTTTCGCTGGGGTTTGAGGTGGCGCATTGAATGCGTCCATACCTCCCCGGAAGGGGGCAGCGCCTCCTGAGCAATTGAGACAGCCTTAAATATATTCTAAGTATGTCACACACCCCACTTCAAACATTAATAATTACAATAGGGTTAACTCACCGCTAGGTGGCAGCATTGCAGAGAATCTCCAAAAATTCAACAGGCCCCTCCCGGTCTATACATACCTGGTACCTCCCAACAATCACCCAGTGTTGTTCTCTGCAAGGTGGCGACAAGACAGAAGAAAGAAGTCTCCTGCTTGCAGGTAGCCGGGGTATCCCCCCGCCCCCCCCCCCCCCCCGTGGTCTATTTCTGCCCGGCTCTTGTTTTGTAGCATACTTGTTAACTGGCAGCCTCCCAGCTTCGGCTGTAGGCCGGGCAAAAGGTAGCCGGCACCTTTGGTGCCTAGGAGATTAGCTCCTCCGCTCGACCCTTCATTGCGGGGCATAGCGGGATTCCCGGAGTGGTGATCCGGATGTGGGATGCCCCCATTTAATTAGTGGAAGTTAGCGGTTCAGGATGTGTCTAGCCCTGGGACAGTAGTTATTTCTCACTCCGGGGTGTGTGGCGCTCCTTGGGACCGGTGACATGGTTGTGTGAGTGTGGCTGCTGAGCTGGGATTTTGTGAGGGCTCCTGCGCTGTTTACTGTGGCGGTTTTTTGTCTGGATCTGCCTTGTGTGTGTGTCTTTTACTTCAGCTGCTGCTTGTGTGAGTTGGCGTTTCTCCCCTCAGGAGCCGGGGGGGCGGGGCCTCGCGGCGCGCTGCGCCGCGGTCCCGCCTGTGGCTGAGCGCCGTGCTCGGCGCTTGCAGCCTGGCGTGTCCGGCCTGCACAGGGGTGAGAGAGGGAGATGAGCGTGTGTGTGTGTGTTGCGCACTTGGGACCGGCAGGTTGCTCCGCCGGTCCCGTCTTGGAGGCTGAGCGCGGTTCGCTGGTCTGGCTTGCGATGACGCTGCAGGGGGGCGGGCCGCGCGCTGATTGGCCGTTTTGGAGGGGCGGGGCTTTCTCGGCTCCCGCGCTCCCGGGGCTCGTCTTCCCCTCCCTCACTGTCACGGAGCCTTGCGTCCCCTCCTTCTCCCTCCTCCTCGCTCCCGCACGTCTTTTTAAGGTGCTGGCTGTATATATTAACCATCTCCTTTTGTCTATGGTTAATGAGGGGGGGGGGGGGGTTGTATGATATTCTTGTATGTTTGTATAGGTATTATTGTGCCTGGATTGACTGTTGTCCCTGTTCTTTTGTGTCTTTCAGATCCTGGGATCCCGTCTGGCAGGGCTCTCCCGGTCTTATATACCTGGCTTGTGGGGGGTTGTTTTATAAAAATATATATAAGGTTTTTTATGCTATTCCCCTGGGTCAGGATTTTTAGACAATTTTTAGACAATTTTTAGGTAATTAGGGGGCATCCCGGGTCGCGTACTGCATAAATCCCTGGGTTCTGCGAATACCATAAATTTCACCACATGGAGGCTGCCTCAGATACCGGGAATGGTTCTTCGGGACAATCCAAGGTGTGCGGGGGTTGTGGGACTCCGCTCCAGGGAGATGATGTCATTTTGTGTATCCCATGTGCACAGCAGAACATTGCACGGCAGTCCAGTACTCCGGTGCCTAGCACTTCGTCGGCCGCGCCATCTCCCTCTCCCCCTCGCTTATTCCGGACCCCGTGTGACGTTGTCCTGGGCGGGGATTCGCAGTCTGAGGTATGTGCCCGTTTGACCAGCCTTGAGAAAAGGTTTTCTGCAATGGCCGCTCAGAAGGCTCCAGCTAAGCGGAAGCATCTGTCTCCGCCTCCGCCGGATTCAGATGAGGAAGTTGTTGGAGATCTGGATTGGTCGGATCGTCCCCGTGAAGATGGTGAGCTCATTGAGGAAGAAGGTTCTGATGTTCAGCAGTTGCTGGGTACTGAGGGGGATCAGGCTGAGGGCCTTCCTCTCGATTCCTCTACCATTCTGACCCAGATGTTTGAGGTTTTGGATTTGGATCCTCCGGTGGTTGCTCCTAGGCCTAAGGGTCAGCTTTTTGGGGTGTCCAAGCAGCGCTTGGAGTTTCCCAGCCAACAGCATTTTGAAGAAATTGTTTTCAAGCAATGGGAGCAACCTACACGTCTCGTTGGTGTGCCGTCTAGCTGGGATAGGAAGTATCCCTTTCCGGCGGAATTGATGAAGCGTTGGTCTGTCCCCCCTGAGGTAGATACTCCGGTCTTGGGACTGTCCAACACGGCGGCCGTGCATTCCCCTGACACGACTTCGCTCAGGGACGGCGAGGATCGCCGGATTGATCAGCTAGCCCGTCATGGTTTTGTATGTGCGGGTTCGGTGTTAAGGCCTGTCTGTGCTTCGGCTCTTTTGACTTTTGCGGTCAGGTCTATTGTCAGGGACTTGGGGGTGGATCTCGAGCCTACCTGTGATGAGTCTCTTGCGCTTAAGCGCTGTGATTCCTTCTTGTCCTTTATCCTGGCCGCTCAGGAGGATGCCATGTTGATGTGTGGCAGGGCTACTGCCTTGCTGGTGGCTATCCGGCGCTGTGTGTGGTTGAGACAGTGGACGGCTGATTTTAATTCTAAAAGATCGCTCACGGCTCTTCCCTTTTTGGGTTTGAGGCTTTTTGGTGAGAGGCTGGATTCTGTTGCCAAGGGAGGTAAGTTACCTCAGCGCAAGAAATTTCGCCGTTCCTTTCGGGGGACGGTCTCCTTCAATCCGTCCTTTCGGGGAGCCGGAGCCGGCAGGGGTGCGGGCTCCTTGGCCTCCAGGGGCGCCAGTTGGAATAGGGGTAGAGGCCGTGGCCGTCCCGCTCGCGTCTGGGTTGCCAAGCCCAAGCCAGTTGCCAAGCCCGCCCAGCAATGAGGGGGCGCCCTCACCCGTTCGGGTGGGGGGACGGTTGCAACTTTTCTCCCGGGTGTGGGACCAGGAGGTCTCGGACAGATGGATCCGGGAGGTGGTTTCGGCCGGTTACAAGCTGGAGTTCGAGTCCCGTCCTCCTCCAAGGTTCTTCAGGTCTCGGGTGTCTTTGAATCCTTTGGCCGCGCAGGGGCTCCTGGCGGCGGTAAGGAATCTTCTAGACTTAGCTGTCGTTTGCCCGGTTCCTTCTTCAGAGGTAGGGCGCGGGTTTTACTCCAATCTCTTCACTGTCCCCAAAAAGGACGGGTCCTTCCGTCCTATTCTGGATTTGAAGTTTCTCAACAGGTTTATTCATCCCCGGAAGTTCCGCATGGAAACCCTGCGGTCTGCGATCGGTTCGCTTCGGCAGGGGGACTTTATGACGTCCATAGACATCAAGGATGCGTACCTGCACATTCCGATCTTTCCAGCTCATCAGCGGTTCCTTCGTTTCGTGGTGGAGGATCGGCACTTTCAGTTTGTGGCTCTTCCATTCGGCCTCACCTCTGCTCCGAGAGTGTTCACCAAGGTGTTGGCGGGGGTGATGGCCCTGCTCAGAGCTCAGGGGATTCGCATTGTGCCTTACCTGGACGATCTTCTCATCATGGCTCCTTCCTTCAGTCAAGCAGAGGGGGACACCAGCACGGTGGTGTCTATGTTGGAGAGGTTCGGCTGGGTGATCAATTACCCCAAGTCCTCGCTGGTTCCGGCCAGGGTGGTGACCTTTCTGGGGATGTCGTTGGACTCCTGCCAGCACAGAGTGTTTCTCCCTCAGGCCAAGGTTCTGATGATTCAGGAATTGGTCCAGTTGCTTCTCTCCCATCCTCATCCGTCCATTCGTCTGGGGATGAGACTGGTGGGGTTGATGGTGGCCTCGTTCGAGGCAGTTCCCTTTGCTCAGTTTCATACGAGGACTCTTCAACTTCATCTTTTGGTGTCTTGGGACCGGCGTCCGGGGTCGTTGGATCGGTCCTTCCGGTTGTCCCCTCGGGTTCGGCAGTCCCTTCTGTGGTGGTTGGTCTCGGACAACCTTCTGAAGGGCAGGTCGTTTCTGACCCCGCTTTGGGAAACTGTCACCACGGATGCCAGTTTGTCAGGCTGGGGAGGTTTTTGGAAGGATCTTCGGTTTCAGGGGCAGTGGGACCCTCAGGAGGCCCACTTGCCCATCAATGTTCTGGAATTGCGAGCCATCAGGTTGGTTCTGTCTCGCTTGACGCATCATTTACAAGGTCTGCCGGTTCAGGTTCGATCAGACAATCAGACGGCGGTTGCTTACATCAATCACCAAGGAGGGACTCGCAGTCTGGGTGCCCACAGGGAGGTGTCTCTGATTTTAGTCTGGGCGGAGACTCATGTCCCTTGCATCTCGGCAGTTTACATTCCGGGAGTGGAAAACACAGAGGCGGATTTTCTGAGCCGGTGTGCGTCCCGTCGGGGGGAGTGGTCTCTCCATCCCCAGGTGTTTCGGTCGCTTTGTCTCCGGTGGGGGACGCCGGAGGTGGATCTGTTTGCCTCTCGTCACAATCACAAGCTTCCGTCCTTTGTGTCCCTGTCCCGGGACCCTCTGGCTCTGGCGGTGGATGCCATGACTCTCAGCTGGAGGGACCTGGGGTTTCTTTATCTGTTTCCTCCGATTCCCATGCTAGGCAGGGTTCTGCGAAAGTTGGTTCTGGAGGGTGTTCCCGCCATTCTCGTGGCTCCAAGGTGGCCAAGGCGGGTGTGGTTCGCGGACATCGTTCGTCTGGCCGTAAATCAGTTCGATCTGCCTCTTCGGCCGGATCTTCTTACTCAGGGTCAACTTTGTTACCCCAGTTTACAAACGCTGGCTTTGACGGCTTGGCTGCTGAAACCTCCATCTTAAAAGAGGAGGGTCTTTCGGATGCGGTCATTCAGACTCTTATTAGTGCTAGGAAGAGATCTTCTTCTTCCATCTATTACAGGTATTGGAGATCTTATATTGATTGGTGTGAGGCTAGGTCTTTGCCTTGCCGGGTCTTTTCTGTGTCTAGGATTTTGGAGTTTCTTCAGTCGGGGCTGGACTCTGGTCTTCAGCTGAGTACCTTGAAGGGGCAGGTTTCTGCTTTGTCAATTTTTTTCCAGAAGTCTTTTGCTAGCCATTCCTTGGTCAAGACCTTTTTCCAGGGGGTTACGCATGTGCGGCCTCCTAGGAAGCCTTTGCTCCCAGTGTGGGATTTGAATTTGGTTCTTTCTGCTCTTAAGGCTCCTCCCTTTGAGCCTTTGCGGGATATTGCTCTGTCCACTCTTACTCAGAAGGTTGCTTTTCTGGTGGCCATCACTTCGGTTCGGCGTGTTTCAGAGTTGGCAGCTTTGTCTGTTCAGGCTCCTTATTTCGAGGATCATCAGGACAAAGTGGTTTTTCGTTTCAAGTCAGACTTTCTCCCTAAAGTGGTTTCTGCCTTTCATCTTAACCAGGACATTGTGCTTCCTTCCTTGTGTCCTAAGCCTAAGAATGTCAAGGAGAGTGCTTTGCACTGCTTGGATGTTGTACGTTGTGTTAGGTACTATCTACGTGCTACGTCTTCTTTTCGTAAGACTGATGCCTTTTTCGTTGTGCCCTGTGGGCCTAGGAAGGGTTTGGCTCCGGCTAAGTCTTCCATTAGTAAATGGATTCGTCAGGCCATTGTTGGAGCTTATTCGGCTAAGGGGAAGGTTCCTCCTTTTCGCGTTACTGCTCATTCTACTCGTGCGGTTGGTGCGTCCTGGGCTTTTCAGCACCAGGCTTCGGTTGAACAAGTGTGTAAGGCTGCAACTTGGTCTTCTGTTCATACTTTTTCTAAGTTCTATAAGGTTGATGTGCGGGCCTCAGCGGATGCTGTTTTTGGCCGCAAGGTTTTGCAGGCTGCAGTGGTTTGAGTTTTTTCTGCGTTATTGCCTGATTCGGATACCCACCCTTTTCTGGACACTGCTGTTGGATGTCCCTATTGTAATTATTAATGTTTGAAGTGGGGTGTGTGACATACTTAGAATAATACCATTTTGTGAATACTCACCTGTAAAATGGGTATTATAAGTATGTCACACACCCCACTTCACCCGCCCTTTTTGGTATCCTGGCTCTTTATATGGTGAAGTTTAGTTCGTTACGTTGAGGGTTACATTTTTGTTCCTGGTACCTTGTCTTACTGCTGTTCTAATACTGGGTGATTGTTGGGAGGTACCAGGTATGTATAGACCGGGAGGGGCCTGTTGAATTTTTGGAGATTCTCTGCAATGCTGCCACCTAGCGGTGAGTTAACCCTATTGTAATTATTAATGTTTGAAGTGGGGTGTGTGACATACTTATAATACCCATTTTACAGGTGAGTATTCACAAAATGGTATTTTTTGGTGTGTCTCAATGCACGTCACGCCCGGGCCATCCACGTGCAAGGAGGGGGAAACAGTGATTCGGACGGAGTCACTTCAGCCGCTCCACATCCTCCGACCAGGCGGCGAGGATTGGCGGGAAACATCACTCCCTGCACAAGGCCATTGATACAACACAGCCCAGTAAGTACAGATAATGGTTGAATTTATGCCATTTCTTTGTAAACCAGCCAAATGACTCTCGGGTATATCATGTTTATCATTGTAGATGGACAATAATATATCAGCGGTACAATCTGCTTTCTAAATTTTATGTTGAGCACACAGTTGGCTCACATGAGGAACAACTAACTTTCAGGTACCTTCACACATACAATGATCAGTTATAGTATTATACTAAAGAAATGTACTTTTCTCTTGTTCTTTTATGTTTCATATGCATGACCTAGGCTGTTACTCAGACATGAAATATACATTTGAAAATGAATTGGTCAAAATTGTATGTCAACCATAAAGGTGTAGATTGGTGCGGAAGAAGCCCCGAGGGGCGAAACTAGTCCACCATCACCTTACGCATGAGAATTATCAATCAAGTGAACATATGTTAATAACAATCATGTCAAATATTCAAGCACATTGCTTATATATGCTGTAGAAAATGGATTAATAAATTGATGATTTTCTATGCTTTGTGAAATTTTGTACAATTATTGTTTTTAAAGCTTATATATAAGAGGGTACAGAGACCAAAGGGTTTTCCCTCTATATATATATTTTATAATCATCTATGACATAATAAAGTAAATAATGATATTTGTGATTATGGTATGATCATTGAATTTTGTATGGCGCGGTCACACCATGAGTTCTTAAAAATCTGGGTTTTCCTATACCCAGGAAATTGCATCTTTTGAGCCTGTCCCCTGTAACATGGAGGAAGCCTGAGCCCGTCCCCTGTAACATGGCAGAAGCCTGAGCCCATCCCCTGTAACATGGAGGAAGCCTGAGCCCATCCCCTGTAACATGGAGGAAGCCTGAGCCCGTCCCCTGTAACATGGCAGAAGCCTGAGCCCGACCCCTGTAACATGGCAGAAGCCTGAGCCCATCCCCTGTAACACGGAGGAAGCCTGATCCCATCCCCTGTAACATCGAGGAAGCCTGAGCCCATCCCCTGTAACATGGAGGAAGCCTGAGCCCATCCCCTGTAACATGGAGGAAGCCTGAGCCCGTCCCCTGTAACATGGCAGAAGCCTGAGCCCGTCCCCTGTAACATGGCAGAAGCCTGAGCCCATCCCCTGTAACACGGAGGAAGCCTGATCCCGTCCCCTGTAACATGGAGGAAGCCTGATCCCATCCCCTGTAACATGGAGGAAGCCTGATCCCGTCCCCTGTAACATGGAGGAAGCCTGAGACCGTCCCCTGTAACATGGAGGAAGCCTGATCCCGTCCCCTGTAACATGGAGGAAGCCTGATCCCGTCCCCTGTAACATGGAGGAAGCCTGATCCCATCCCCTGTAACATGGAGGAAGCCTGATCCCATCCCCTGTAACATGGAGGAAGCCTGATCCCATCCCCTGTAACATGGAGGAAGCCTGATCCCATCCCCTGTAACATGGAGGAAGCCTGATCCCATCCCCTGTAACATGGAGGAAGCCTGATCCCATCCCCTGTAACATGGAGGAAGCCTGATCCCATCCCCTGTAACATGGAGGAAGCCTGAGACCGTCCCCTGTAACATGGAGGGAGCCTGAGACTGTCCCCTGTAACATGGAGGAAGCTTGATCCCATCCCCTGTAACATGGAGGAAGCCTGAGCCCGTCCCCTGTAACATGGAGGAAGCCTGATCCCATCCCCTGTAACATGGAGGAAGCCTGATCCAATCCCCTGTAACATGGAGGAAGCCTGATCCAATCCCCTGTAACATGGAGGAAGCCTGATCCAATCCCCTGTAACAAGGTGGAAGCCTGAGCTCGTCCCCTGGCCAGGCTCCTCCCATCTCCTCCCCTTATTCCTCTAGATTGCAAGCTCCTATGGTTCAATGAAGAGCACACCATGACACCATTGTGTGGAATGAAATTATTTATTGTCACAACGTTGCATTGTGAGGTCAGTGAGCGAGATGTCAGTCACATGACAGGGTGATGACATCACAGGGATCATTGGAGTCTCTATGGGAAACTGCCCAGCATGCTGGAAAATCTCATGGAAAACACAAACCCCGCCCACATACCCGGAGTGACCACCGAGCTGCCCCTCCAGACCCTGCCCTTACCCCACAGCTCCTAATCATCCTGCCTGACCCTTCTCTTACTCCTCCTCACCCCCCCATGTTTCCCTTACTCCTCCTCACCTCCCCCATGTTTCCCTTATTCCTCCTCACCTCCCCCATGTTTCCCTTACTCCCCCTCACCTCCCTTCATGTTTCCCTTACTTCTCCTCACCCCCCCATGTTTCCCTTACTCCTCCTCCTCACCTCCCCCATGTTTCCCTTACTCCTCCTCACCTCTCCCATGTTTCCCTTACTCCCCCTCACCTCCCCCCATGTTTCCCTTACTCCTCCTCACCTCCCCCATGTTTCCCTTACTCCTCCTCACCTCCCCCATGTTTCCCTTACTCCTTCTCACCTCCGCCATGTTTCCCTTACTCCTCCTCACCTCTCCCATGTTTCCCTTACTCCTCCTCACCTCCCCCATGTTTCCCTTACTTCTCCTCACCCCCCCATGTTTCCCTTACTCCCCCTCACCTCCCCCATGTTTCCCTTACTCCTCCTCACCTCCCCCATGTTTCCCTTACTCCTCCTCACCTCTCCCATGTTTCCCTTACTCCTTCTCACCTCCGCCATGTTTCCCTTACTCCTCCTCACCTCTCCCATGTTTCCCTTACTCCTCCTCACCTCCCCCATGTTTCCCTTACTCCTCCTCACCCCCCATGTTTCCCTTACTCCTCCTCACCTCTCCCATGTTTCCCTTACTCCTCCTCACCTCCCCCATGTTTCCCTTACTTCTCCTCACCCCCCCATGTTTCCCTTACTCCCCCTCACCTCCCCCATGTTCCCTTACTCCTCCTCACCTCCCCCATGTTTCCCTTACTCCTCCTCACCTCTCCCATGTTTCCCTTACTCCTCCTCACCTCCCCCATGTTTCCCTTACTCCTCCTCACCTCCCCCATGTTTCCCTTACTCCTCCTCACCCCCCCATGTTTCCCTTACTCCTCCTCACCTCCCCCATGTTTCCCTTACTCCTCCTCACCTCTCCCATGTTTCCCTTACTCCTCCTCACCCCCCCCCCATGTTTCCCTTACTCCTCCTCACCTCCCCCATGTTTCCCTTACTCCTCCTCACCCCCCCATGTTTCCCTTACTCCTCCTCACCTCCCCCATGTTTCCCTTACTCCTCCTCTCACCCCCATGTTTCCCTTACTCCTCCTCTACCTCCCCATGTTTCCCTTACTCCTCCTCACCTCCCCCATGTTTCCCTTACTCCTCCTCACCCCTCCCCCATGTTTCCCTTACTCCTCCTCACCCCCCCCCATGTTTTCCCTTATCTCCTCCTCACCTCCCCCATGTTTCCCTTACTCCTCCTCACCCCCCCATGTTTCCCTTACTCCTCCTCACCTCCCCCATGTTTCCCTTACTCCTCCTCACCCCCCCATGTTTCCCTTACTCCTCCTCACCCCCCCATGTTTCCCTTACTCTCTCCTCACCTCCTCCCATGTTTCCCTTACTTCTCCTCACCTCTCCCCATGTTTCCCTTACTTCTCCTCACCTCTCCCATGTTCCCTTACTTCTCCTCACCTCCTGTTTCCCTTACTTCTCCTCACCTCTCCCATGTTTCCCTTACTTCTCCTCACCTCTCCCATGTTTCCCCTTACTCCTCCTCACCTCCCCCCATGTTTCCTTCTCCTCACCCCCCCATGTTTCCCTTACTCCCCCTCCTCACCTCCCCCATGTTTCCCTTACTCCTCCTCACCTCCCCCATGTTTCCCTTACTCCTCCTCACCTCCCATGTTTCCTTACTCCTCCTCACCCCCCCATGTTTCCCTTACTCCTCCTCAACCTCTCCCATGTTTCCCTTACTCCTCCTCACCTCCCCCATGTTTCCCTTACTCCTCCTCACCCCCCCATGTTTCCCTTACTCTCCTCACCCTCCCCCATGTTTCCCCTTACTCCTCTCACCTCCCTCCATGTTTCCCTTACTCCTCCTCACCCCCCCATGTTTCCCTTACTCCTCCTCACCTCCCTCCATGTTTCCCTTACTCCTCCTCACCTCCCCCATGTTTCCCTTACTCCTCCTCTCCCCCCCATGTTTCCCTTACTCCTCCTCACCCCCCCCCATGTTTCCCTTACTCCTCCTCACCTCTCCCATGTTTCCCTTACTCCTCCTCACCCCTCCCATGTTTCCCTTACTCCTCCTCACCTCCCTCCATGTTTCCCTTACTCCTCCTCACCTCCCCCCATGTTTCCCTTACTCCCCCTTACCTCCCCCATGTTTCCCTTACTCCTCCTCACCTCCCCATGTTTCCCTTACTCCTCCTCACCTCTCCCATGTTTCCCTTACTCCTCCTCACTCCCCCATGTTTCCCTTACTCCTCCTCACCTCCCCCATGTTTCCCTTACTCCTCCTCACCTCTCCCATGTTTCCCTTACTCCTCCTCACCCCCCATGTTTCCCTTACTCCTCCTCACCTCCCCCGTTTCCCTACTCCTCCTCACCTCCCCCATGTTTCCCTTACTCCTCCTCACCTCCCCCATGTTTCCTTACTCCTCCTCACCTCCCTCCATGTTTCCCTTACTCCCTCCTCACCCTCCCCCATGTTTCCCTTACTCCTCCTCACCTCCCCCATGTTTCCCCTTGCTCCTCCTCCTCACCTCTCCCCATGTTTCCCTGCTCCTCCTCCTCACCTCCCCATGTTTCCCTTACTCCTCTCCTCACCTCCCCCATGTTTCCCTTACTCCTCCTCACCTCCCTCCATGTTTCCCTTACTCCCCCTCACCTCCCCCATGTTTCCCTTACTCCTCCTCACCTCCTCCCATGTTTCCCTTACTCCTCCTCACCCTCCCCCATGTTTTCCCTTACTCCCCCCTCACCTCCCTCCATGTTTCCTTACTCCCCTCACCTCCCTCCATGTTTCCCTTACTCCCCCTCACCTCCCCCATGTTTCCCTTACTCCTCCTCACCTCCCCCATGTTTTCCCTTACTCCTCCTCACCTCTCCCATGTTTCCCTTATCTCCTCCTGTCTACCTCCCTCCATGTTTCCCTTACTCTCCCCTCACCTCCCCCATGTTTCCCTTACTCCCCCTCACCTCCTCTCCATGTTTCCTTACTCCCCTCTCACCTCCCTCCATGTTCCCCTTACTCTCCCCTCACCTCCCCCATGTTTCCCTTACTCCTCCTCACCTCCCCCATGTTTCCCTTACTCCTCCTCACCTCTCCCATGTTTCCCTTACTCCTCCTCACCTCCCTCCATGTTCCCTTACTCCCCTCACCTCCCCCATGTTTCCCTTACTCCTCCTCACCCCCCATGTTTCCCTTACTCCTCCTCACCTCCCCATGTTTCCCTTACTCCTCCTCACCTCCCCCATGTTTCCCTTGCTCCTTCCTCCTCACCTCCTCCCATGTTTCCCTTGCTCCTCCTCACCTCCCCCCATGTTTCCCTTGCTCCTCCTCCTCACCTCCCCCATGTTTCCCTTACTCCTCCTCACCTCCCTCCTTGTTTCCCTTACTCCTCCTCCTCACCTCCCCCATGTTTCCTTGCTCCTCCTCACCTCCCCCATGTTTCCCTTACTCTCTCCTCACCTCCCTCCATGTTTCCCTTACTCCTCCTCCTCACCTCCCCCATGTTTCCCTTACTCCTCCCTCACCTCCTCCCATGTTTCCCTTACTCCTCCTCACCTCCTCCCATGTTTCCCTTACTCCTCCTCACCTTCCCCATGTTTCCCTTACTCCTCCTCACCTCCCCCATGTTTCCTTACTCCTCCTCCTCACCTCCCCATGTTTCCCTTACTCCTCCTCACCTCCCCCATGTTTCCCTTACTCCTCCGTCACCTCCTCCCATGTTTCCCTTACTCCTCCTCACCTTCCCCATGTTTCCCTTACTCCTCCTCACCTCCTCCATGTTTCCCTTACTCCTCCTCCTCACCTCCCCCATGTTTCCCTTACTCCTCCTCACCTCCCCCATGTTTCCCTTACTCCTCCTCACCTCCTCCATGTTTCCCTTACTCCTCCTCACCTTCCCCATGTTTCCTTTACTCCTCCTCACCTCCCCCCATGTTTCCCTTACTCCTCCTCACCTCTCCCATGTTTCCCTTACTCCTCCTCACCTTCCCCATGTTTCTCCTTACTCCTCCTCACCTTCCCCATGTTTCCTTTACTCCTTCCTCACCTCCCCCATGTTTCCCTTACTCCTCCTCACCTCCTCCCATGTTGTCCCTCTCATCCTCTCCTCCCCATGTTTCCCTACTCCTCCTCACCTTCCCCATGTTTCCTTTACTCTTCCTCACCTCCCCCATGTTTCCCTTACTCCTCCTCACCTTCCCCATGTTTCTCCTTACTCATCCTCACCTCCCCCATGTTTCCCTTACTCCTCCCTCACCTCCCCCATGTTTCCTTACTCCTCCTCACCTCCCCCATGTTTCCCTTACTCCTCCTCACCTCCCCCATGTTTCCTTACTCCTCCTCACCTTCCCCATGTTCCCTTACTCCTCCTCACCTTCCCCATGTTTCCTTTACTCTTCCTCACCTCCCCCATGTTTCCCTTACTCCTCCTCACCTCCCCCATGTTTCCCTTACTCCTCCTCACCTCCCCCATGTTTCCCTTACTCTCCTCACCTCCCCCATGTTTCCCTTACTCCCTCCTCACCTCCCCAAGTTTCCCTTACTCCTCCTCACCTCTCCCATGTTTCCCTTACTCCTCATCACCCCCCCCATGTTTCCTTACTCCTCCTCACCTCCCCCCATGTTTCCCTTACTCCTCCTCACCTCCTCCCATGTTTCCCTTACTCCTCCTCACCTTCCCCATGTTTCCCTTACTCCTCCTCACCTTCCCCATGTTTCCTTTACTCTTCCTCACCTCCCCATGTTTCCCTACTCCTCCTCACCTTCCCCATGTTTCCCTTACTCATCCTCACCTCCCCCATGTTTCCCTTACTCCTCCTCACCTCCCCCCATGTTTCCCTTACTCCTCCTCACCTCCCCCATGTTTCCTTTACTCCTCCTCACCTTCCCATGTTTCCCTTACTCCTCCTCACCTTCCCCATGTTTCCTTTACTCTTCCTCACCTCCCCCATGTTTCCCTTACTCCTCCTCACCTCCCCCATGTTTCCTTACTCCTCCTCACCTCCCCCCATGTTCCCTTACTCCCCCTCACCTCCCCCATGTTTCCCTTACTCCTCCTCACCTCCCCCATGTTTCCCTTACTCCTCCTCACCTCCCCCATGTTTCCTTTACTCCTCCTCACCTTCCCCATGTTTCCCTTACTCCTCCTCACCTTCCCCATGTTTCCTTTACTCTTCCTCACCTCCCCCATGTTTCCCTTACTCCTCCTCACCTCCCCCATGTTTCCCTTACTCCTCCTCACCTCCCCCATGTTTCCCTTACTCCCCCTCACCTCCCCCCATGTTTCCCTTACTCCTCCTCACCTCCCCCAAGTTTCCCTTACTCCTCCTCACCTCTCCCATGTTTCCCTTACTCCTCATCACCCCCCCCATGTTTCCTTTAGTCCTCCTCACCTCCCCCCATGTTTCCCTTACTCCTCCTCACCTCCTCCCATGTTTCCCTTACTCCTCCTCACCTTCCCCATGTTTCCCTTACTCCTCCTCACCTTCCCCATGTTTCCTTTACTCTTCCTCACCTCCCCCATGTTTCCCTTACTCCTCCTCACCTTCCCCATGTTTCCCTTACTCATCCTCACCTCCCCCATGTTTCCCTTACTCCTCCTCACCTCCCCCATGTTTCCCTTACTCCTCCTCACCTCCCCCATGTTTCCCTTACTCCTCCTCACCTTCCCCATGTTTCCCTTACTCCTCCTCACCTTCCCCATGTTTCCTTTACTCTTCCTCACCTCCCCCATGTTTCCCTTACTCCTCCTCACCTCCCCCATGTTTCCCTTACTCCTCCTCACCTCCCCCATGTTTCCCTTACTCCCCCTCACCTCCCCCCATGTTTCCCTTACTCCTCCTCACCTCCCCCAAGTTTCCCTTACTCCTCCTCACCTCTCCCATGTTTCCCTTACTCCTCATCACCCCCCCCCATGTTTCCCTTACTCCTCCTTACCTCCCCCCATGTTTCCCTTACTCCTCCTCACCTCCCCCATGTTTCCCTTATTCAACCTCACCTCCCCCATGTTTCCTTTACTCCTCCTCACCTCCCCCGTTTCCCTTACTCCTCCTCCTCACGTCCCCCATGTTTCCCTTACTCCTCCTCACGTCCCCCATGTTTCCCTTACTCCTCCTCACCTCCCCCCATGTTTCCCTTACTCCTCCTCACCTCCCTTATGTTTCCCTTACTCCTCCTCACCTCCCCCATTGTTCCCTTACTCCTCCTCGCCTCCCCCATGTTTCCCTTACTCCTCCTCACCTCCCCCATGTTTCCCTTACTCCTCCTCACCTCCCCCATGTTTCCCTTACTCCTCCTCACCTCCCCCATGTTTCCCTTACTCCCCCTCACCTCCCCCATGTTTCCCTTACTCCTCCTCACCTCCCTTATGTTTCCCTTACTCCTCCTCGCCTCCCCCATGTTTCCCTTACTCCTCCTCACCTCCCCCATGTTTCCCTTACTCCTCCTCGCCTCCCCCATGTTTCCCTTACTCCTCCTCACCTCCCCCATGTTTCCCTTACTCCTCCTCACCTCCCCCATGTTTCCCTTACTCCTCCTCACCTCCCCCATGTTTCCCTTACTCCCCCTCACCTCCCCCATGTTTCCCTTACTCCTCCTCACCTCCCTTATGTTTCCCTTACTCCTCCTCGCCTCCCCCATGTTTCCCTTACTCCTCCTCACCTCCCCCCATGTTTCCCTTACTCCACCTCACGTCCCCCATGTTTCCCTTACTCCTCCTCACGTCCCCCATGTTTCCCTTACTCCTCCTCACGTCCCCCATGTTTCCCTTACTCCTCCTCACCTCCCCCCATGTTTCCCTTACTCCTCCTCACCTCCCCCCATGTTTCCCTTACTCCTCCTCACCTCCCTTATGTTTCCCTTACTCCTCCTCACCTCCCCCATTGTTCCCTTACTCCTCCTCGTTTCCCCCATGTTTCCCTTACTCCTCCTCACCTCCCCCATGTTTCCCTTACTCCCCCTCACCTCCCCCATGTTTCCCTTACTCCTCCTCACCTCCCTTATGTTTCCCTTACTCCTCCTCGCCTCCCCCCATGTTTCCCTTACTCCTAGTCACCTCCCCCCATTTTTCCTGTGCTGCACACAGTGCGCCCGCCGGAGGATAAATTAGAGGGCCAATGAGGCCAAGGTGGTGTGGGGCAAATACGCCCCTTGTACTGAGTTTGGGGCCAATGAGCCAAAAGGAGGTTTTGGGCTAAACGCCCTTTTTGTATTCAGAACCAATAAAAGTTAGGATTCTGGATGCACCAATCACGCACTCACTTCTCCACCTCCAATCATATCTGGAATCCTATAAAGGCTTCACCTTGTCAGTTACTCAGTGCCTGTGATAGAGCCTTGCTGGACCTAGCTTATCTGTTGAATTATTCTCTGTTTGATTCCCGTTGCCGACCCTTGCCTGAACCGACTACTCTCCGATTGATTCCTATTGCCGACCCTTGCCTGAACCGAGTACTCTCCGATTGATCTCTGCTGTTGACCCTTGCCTGAACCAACTACTCTCCGATTGATTCCCATTGCCGACCCTTGCCTGAACCGACTACTCTCCGATTGATTCCTATTGCTGACCCTTGCCTGAACCGACTACTCTCCGATTGATTCCTATTGCCGACCCTTGCCTGAACCGACTACTTTCCGATTGATTCCCGTTGCCGACCCTTGCCTGAACCGACTACTTTCCGATTGATTCCCGTTGCCGACCCTTGCCTGAACCGACTACTTTCCGATTGATTCCCGTTGCCGACCCTTGCCTGAACCGACTACTACTCTCCGATTGATCTCTGCTGCCGAACCTTACTATCCACGACCATCTTGACCACTGCCAGCCTTGTGACCCCTGCTTCGTACCTTGACCTCGAGCTGCCTTATCCAACTGTATTGCCGGTGTTGACCTCTGGCCTGTCTTGGACTTCCTAGTAATTCTGTAGTAAGCTCTCATCCTTTGAGTCATTGAAGTCCTGGGGACAACCGATCCCGGGCAGGCGTGTACTGCGTCCCGGCAAGCGGGGGCTCCTACAGGTGAAGCTGGCTGCGGAGATTGGGGGTTGAGGGCTTACCTGGAGGGCTGGAGTTACCTGAGCGTGACATTATCACAGGCCCCACCATGGATGACCTGGTACAGCAAGTGCAGGCCATGGCCACTGCTATAAATCAACTTGCTCAAAGAGTGGCCACGCAAGAAACCAGACAGATTCCAGTGTCTTCTGTGCCACCTCATGTGTCCGAGCCGAAGGTCCCGCTACCGGAGAAATTTTATGGAGACTGTGCCAAGTTCTCCAATTTCAAAAACTCATGTGAACTTTATTTCAAGTTGAGACCCGTATCTTCGGGCACTGAGGCCCAGCAGGTGGGTTTGGTAATCTCCCTGTTACAAGGAGACCCTCAGTCTTGGACATTCAGTTTGCCCCCCAATGATGCCGCCCTGCATTCAGTTACGGCTTTTTTTTTTTAGCTATGGGCGTGTTATATGCTGACCCGGACCAACAGTCTACAACCGAGAACAGGCTCCGGGCCCTGAAGCAAGGGCGGAATACGGAGGAAGACTATAGCGCTGAGTTCTGCCGGTAGAGTCCAGGTGGAATGACCCTGCCCTGTGTAACCAATACCGAATGGGCCTGTTTGAGAGCATCAAAGATGCACTAGTGAATTTCCCTCCATCTTCAGATCTAGACCAATGCAGGTCACCATCAAGATAGACCGTCGCCTTAGGGAGAGAGCTAGGGCTCCCACGTCCCTTAGACCCTTCCAAAACCCTAACCCGCCGCCTTCTCTTAGGGAAAATACACCTTCTTCCTCTCAGGAGGAACCCATGCAGGTTGGGAAAACTCACCTTTCCCTAGATGAGAAGCAGCGTAGGCGCTCCATGGGGTTATGTTTATATTGTGGGAACCCGGGACATGTTGCTAGATCCTGTCCTAACAAGGGGAGCTCGGTGGGAAACTTTCACGCCTAGATCAGGGGGAGAGTGCTGGTCTAGGTGAGTCTGTTTGCTACTCTCGCTTGAATAAAATGTTAATCCCTGTAGATCATTCCTGGGGCTCTTCCAGTAAGTCGGTTTCTGCTTTTATAGATAGTGGAGCTGCAGGCAACTTCCTGGATAGAAGAATGGTCTCCACCTTGGGAATTCCATTGGTGCCCCTTGAGAAATCTCTTCAGGTCCTGGCCATTAATGGGGAGGCCATTCAGGGGGGCCCGGTCAATTCTAAGACCCCACCTCTTAAACTAGTCGTCGGGTCCTCCCACTCTGAGTTCATTGAATTCTTCGTCTTTGATTGGCCCGAAACACCAGTGGTTTTGGGATATCCTTGGTTGAAACTCCACAACCCCATTTTAGACTGGCAGGCTGGGGAACTAGTTAAATGGAGTAACTTCTGTATGAGTCATTGTTTTTCCACTGCCCTCAGAAGTTTCCAGATGTTACCCCAAGGGTTACCTCAGCCGTACGTTGATTGGGCTGACGTCTTTTCCGAACGTTCTGCTGACCCTCTCCCCCCACATAGGGCCTATGATTGCCCCATTGACTTGCTCCCAGGAACCATTCCACCTAGAGGTAAAATCTACAACCTTACCCGGCCTGAGGAGCAAGCAATGAGGGATTACATCTCTGAGAATTTGAGTAAGGGGTTTATCCGCCCCTCAACATCGCCTGCGGGGGCTGGGTTCTTTTTTGTGGAAAAAAAGATGGCGGTTTGAGATCTTGTATAGATTACAGGGCCTTGAACAAAATCACTATAAAGAACCGGTATCCCTTATCCTTGATTGAGGATTTATTTAATCAAGTTGTTGGCGCTCGGATTTTCTCCAAATTAGATTTAAAAGGGAAGACGGCATTTAACGTGAAAGACGGCCATTATGAATACCTGGTTATGCCCTTTGGCCTTTGTAACGCTCCAGCCATCTTCCAAGACTTCGTAAACGATGTTTTACGAGATTATTTAGGTAGATCCGTGGTCATTTACTTAGACGATATCCTAATTTTTTCGGATTCATTGTCTGAGCATAGGCATCATGTAAAGTTGGTTCTTCAAAAATTAAGAGAGAATAATTTGTATGCCAAGATTTCTAAATGCATGTTTGAGGTCACCACTGTTCCCTTCTTGGGATATGTAATATCTAACCAGGGTCTGGAGATGGATGCTGTTAAGATTTCGGCAGTGCGGGATTGGGTTCAACCCAAGACATTGAGTTACAGCGTTTCTTAGGCTTCGCAAATTTCTATTAACGCTTTATCAGGGGTTTCTCCCATATTGTGGCACCTCTTACTAACCTTACCCGTAAGGGCTCCTTTACTGAAAACTGGTCACCGTCCATCAATAAGGCCTTCTTGACTTTGAAACAGGCTTTTACCTCAGCGCCTGTTTTAATTCACCCTGACGTAAACAAGCCCTTTGTCATTGAAGTAGATGCTTCCGAGTTAGGCGTGGGGCGGTTTTATCACAATACTCTGGCCATCCTGAGCGTTTGCACCCCTGCGCCTAATTCTCGCGGAAGTTTAGCGCCGCTGAGCACAACTACGATGTGGGTAACAGAGAATTATTGGCAGTAAAACTGGCCTTTGATGAATGGCGTCACTGGCTGGAGGGTTCATTGCATCCAATCACGGTCTATACCGATCACATGAACCTTGAATACATCAGCTCAGCAAAAAGACTAAACTCTCGCCAGGCGTGTTGGGCATTATTTTTCTCGCGGTTCAACTTCATAATCACATTTAAGCCAGGAGCTAAAAATACTAAGGCAGACGCCCTGTCTCGCATGTTCGGGGAATGTAAAGATAGGAGTGATATGGGTGAACCAATTTTGCCTCTTAGTTGCGTGGTGGGGTCATTACTTCCTGATCTATCAGATACTTTGGCGCCATTCCAGAATGAATCTCCTGTAGATGTACCTTTGGGGAGTCTGTTTGTTCCGCCGCACCTGCGTACCGACGTTATCCGCGAGTTTCATGATGCTAAAACTGCCGGTCACCTGGGAAATCCGAAAACTTTTACTCTAGCCCGACGCCATGTATGGTGGCCTACTATGCGGCGCGATATATCTACCTTTATCAATGCATGTTCTGTGTGTGCGCGAAGTAAAGGGGTACACAAGGCCCCTAGTGGGTGTTTGGTTCCATTAGAGATTCCTAAAGAACCATGGAAGCATATCTCTATGGACTTCATAGTTGATTTGCCACAATCACATGGGAACACTGTTTTTGGGTGGTCGTCAACCGTTTTAGTAAGATGGCACATTTTATTCCTTTACCTAAACTCCCTTCGGCTCCTGAGCTTTCGCGACTATTTATTTCACATATTTTCCGTATCCATGGCATACCGTCTAATATAGTCTCCGATCGAGGCGTACAATTCACCTCGCGTTTCTGGAAGAACTTCTGTTTGCGGTTGGGCATTCAGATATCTTTGTCGTCTGCTTACCATCCTCAAACCAATGGGCAGACTGAAAGAACCAAGAACCAAAGTCTTGAAAAGTACTTACAGTGTTACATTTCTGACGCTCAAGAACAGTGGTCGGAATTCGTTGACTTTGCGGAATTTGCATACAATAATGCGCCGAGTGAGAGTACCAAAGTGTCCCCGTTTTTCTGCAATTTTGGGAAAAATCCCAGAGGTTCTTCTCTCTCAGGGGCTCCTTACGATTTACCGGCATTGGAAAAGTGGCTCCAAGAGCGGAAGAACATCTGGGCCTGCGTCCAAGAGACTCTGAAAATACCATTTTGTGATTACTCACCTGTAAAATGGGTATTATAAGTATGTCACACACCCCGCTTCCACTATTCATGACATATGGGTAATGACCAGTAGAGGGCGAACTTTGCAGAGATGACAAGAAAAAAGGAGCCCCTCCCGGTCCATAAATACCTGGGACCTCCCACACATTCCCCAGTATAGGATAGCAGTAAGGGGACCAGGAAGAACCAAACATAACAATCAGAACACTAAAAGGTACACCATATAAAGTATCCAGAATACCAAAAGGGCGGGATGACATACTTATAATACCCATTTTACAGGTGAGTAATCACAAAATGGTATTATTCCAAGTATGTCACACACACATTCATTACATGTGGGACATCCAATAGCAGTGTCCGTCATGGGTGGGGATCCAAATACAGCAAAAAATGCACAAATTTAAACCACTGCAGCTTGCAGAACCTGCAGACGCCCGCACATCAACCTTATAAAACTTGGAAAAAGTATGAACGGAAGACCAAGTATCAGCCTTACAAACCTGTTCAACAGAAGCCTGGTGCTGAAAAGCCCAGGATGCAGCGACCGCACGAGTAGAGTGCGCAGTGACCATAAAAGGAGGAGTCTTCCCCTTAGCAGAATAGGCCCCAACAATGGCGTATCCATTACTAATGGTAGACTTGGCGGGCGCCTTACGAAAAAGGAGAAGTAGCCACCAAATAGTACTTCACACAACGAACCACATCCAAAGAGTGCAAAACCCTCTCCTTGTCATTGCTAGGCCTAGGACACAAGGAAGGGAGAACCACATCCTGATTGAGATGGAAAGCGGAAACCCCCTTAGGAAGGAAATCTGGCTTAAAGCGAAAAACCACCTTGTCCTGGCGTCTCCAAAAGTAAGGGGCCTGAATGAACAGAGCCGGAAACAGGGGCAGCCTGTACTGATCTACCACCAGCCTAATGACGTCTGCGAACCAAACCCATCTAGGCCACCTTGGGGCCACCAGAATTGCTGGCGCACCTCTAGAGCCAGCTTGCGCACCACCTTGCCTACCATTGGGAAGGGGGGAAACAGGTACAGGAACCCCAGGCAAGAGACATGGCGTCCGCTGCCAGGGCCAGAGGATCCTGAGAAAGAGACACAAACGTTGGGATCTTGTGATTGCCGGAATCCCTCACTTGTGACAGAGGCACCGGAATATCTTGTGGTTGAGAGACCATTCCCCTCGGCGAGAGGATCTCCTGCTCAGGGAGTCCGCCTCCGTGTTTTCCACTCGAATTTACACTGCTGAGATGCATGGAATATTGCTCTCTACCCATGCAAGAATCAGAGAAACTTCCCTGAGGGCACTCCTGCTGCGAGTCCCTCCTTGGTGATTGATGTAAGCGACCGCAGATCGATTGTCTGATCGAACCTGAACGGGTAAGCCCCGTAGGTGATGCGTCAAGCATGACAGAACCAACCGAACAGCTCTCAGCTCCAAGACATTGATGGGGGTGTGAGCCTCCTGAGGACCCCACAGCCCCTAGAACAGATGTTTCTTCCAAAAACCTCCCCAGCCCGACAGGCTGGCGTCCGTGGTAACCGTCTCCCAACAAGGGGTCAGAAAGGATCTGCCCCTCATCAGATTGCTTGGTTCCAGCCACCACTGAAGGGACTGCCGAACCCGGGGGACATCAGGAATGACTGATCCAATGACTGCGGACGTCTGTCCCAGGCCAACAATAAATGGAGCTGGAGCGACCTCATGTGGAACTGAGCAAAGGGAACCGCCTCGAAGGAAGCCACCATCAATCCCACCAGTCTCATCCCTAGCCGGATAGAAGGACGAGGATTGGACAGTAGAAGACGTATCAGATCCTGAACCATCTGCACCTTGGACTGAGGTAGAAACACCCTGGTCTGAATGCTATCCAGATTCATGCCCAGAAATGCAACCTCCCTTGAGGGGGAGAGAGAAGACTTGGGATGGTTGATCACTCAGCCGAACCTCTCCAGCGTCGCCACCACCAACCTGGTGTCCAGCTGCGCCTGACTGGGAGAGGATGCCGTAATGAGGAGGTCGTCCAAATACGGCACAATGCGAATGCCCTGGGCTCTGAGAAGGGCCATTATGCCCGCCAGCACCTTGGTGAACACCCTTGGTGCCGAAGTCAACCCGAAAGGGAGGGCCACAAACTGAAAATGCTGATCTCCCACCACAAACCTGAGAAATCTCTGGTGTGCTGGGAAGATTGGTACATGAAGGTAAGCATCCTTGATGTCTATGGACTCGACGGCTGAGCGCAGAGTCTCCATGCGGAACTTCCTGGTGCTGATGAACCTGTAGAGAAGCTTCAAATCCAGAATGGGTCTTATGGAGCCATCCTTTTTGGGAACCGTGAAGAGGTTGGAATAGCCCCGGCCTCTCTCTGAGAAAGGCACCGGGCATATGACTTCCATGTCCAGAAGATTCTTTACGGCCAACAGGAGCCCCTGCGCAGCCCGGGGATCCGAGGGCAACCGAGACCTTGGGAATCTGGGAGGAGGCCGGTACCCAAACTCCAGCTTGTACCCGGAAGAGACCACTTCCAAAATCCACTTGTCTGTGACCTCCCGGGCCCAGACTTGGAAGAAGTGCCGCAGCCGTCCCCCCACCCGCAAGGGTGAGGGCATCCCCTCATTGCTGAGCTGTCTTGGCAGCGGGCTTGGGCTTGGAACCCCAGTTAAGGCCTGGACGAGCGCGTCCTCTGCCTCTGTTCCAGGAATCACCTCTGAAATTAGAGTAGGCAAAGCCTCTGCCTGCTCTGGCACCGCGAAAGGAAAGATTGAAGGAGCCTGCCCCCCAAAAGGAGCGACGCTGCTACTTTCCACCTTTCGCCACTGAATCCAATTTATCCCCGAACAGCTGCATACCCAGGAAGGGTAGCGCTGTGAGTGATATCTTAGCCGCAACGTCAGCCGCCCACTGGCGTAGCCAGACCGATCGGCGAATAGCCACCAGCAAAGCCGAGGTCTACTACACATAATAATCACGTCATCCATAGCAGATAAAACAAAGGACATAAATAATTTGCACTGCTTAAGGGCTGTGAATTCATCACTGGCCGGGTTAAGCTGGGAACCACTCAACAGGTCCCTAACCACAGACCTGGTAGCCACAGCCGCGAGCGCCGAGGCACAAACAGGCCGCAAGGCTGAACCCACACTGGCAAAGGCATGGCAGGCCATCTGATCAATGCGTTTGTCCTCACCATTTTTAAGAGTGGTGGCGTCTGAAGAACGTACAACGGAGGTGTTGGACAACCCCAGAACATCGGGAGGGGATGACCAGCGCTTCACCGCGTCCACTGGGAAGGGATACCTTCAATCCCATCCCTGAGGAACACCAGGGAGCCGGCTAGGCCTCTCCCATTCCTTAAGAATCATGCTTTCAAAATGATTCTGATTTGGGAACTCCAAGCGAGGCTTAGAAGTCCCAAAGAATTCCCCCTTCTGCGGAGGGGACTCTGCTGGCGGAGAAATAGCCAGTACCTCAAATAGATGGGCAGGACTTTGGGGGGATCCACGGCATCCCCCAGCGCCCGCCCAGCATCAGTATAAAAAAACTGCTGATCCTCAGCATCAGATTCCTCAAACAATTCCCCCTCCTCAAGTGGGGAATAATCAGACCAGTCAAGGGAATCATAGTCACCAACTTCAATAACCGGCGCAGCCGGAGACGTGTGCCTTCTCTTAACCGGGGCCGACCTGGCTGCAGAGCTAGAAATCATTCTCTCGATGTTGGCCAGCCTAGCACATACATCAGATTGCGACTAATGACAATGTCACTCGAGGAACGGATCAGGCGGTGTGGAGTAGGTGATGAGGCCGGCGGCACTGACCCAGACGCCTGGGACCCCAACTGCTGCGTTATGGCCTGCTGAGCACATGGTATGCAAATCAGTACATTATCCCCCGTAAGGGATACCCCACCGCCCACACACTGCCGGGATTGCCCCGAAGGGAGCCGGAGCCCGGTATCCTGGGAAGCCTCCATATGGTGATTTTATGGGAGTCGCACTGACCAGAGGGAATTACGCTGTTAAAGCAACCCGGGATGCCCCTATAAGTCCCGAGTGGGAGGATTTGAGTGATACCCCAATTTAACACCAAGGGACCCTAGAACCGGGAGAACCCCCCTTTTACACACTTGCTAGGGGATCCTCCTGAAATTAAAAGGGGGCCCATAAGCGCAGTCATACACAAGCACAGTCAGAAAGTCAAAAGGGGGACATATAATACAATATATATATATATATATATATATATATATATATAATTATATAGTATATAATGGCAATAACATGTAAAGGCCTGGGACGCTGTCCCCAGTGCAAGAAAAACATAACAAACGGTGAAAGAAGGAGCCTACAGGGCACTTACTGAGACCAAGAAATGGCGTCCAGCCAACCGCAAGCCACAAGCAAGAGGAAGGGCGGGCCAGCGCAGGACGCGCGCCGTGCCTGGCGCCGCCCCCCCTCCCTCAGAAGATGAAGACGCGGCTCCCAGCCACTGACTGGGCTCCACGCTGGCACCAAGAGCGGGGGGGGGGGGCGGCTGCGCGAGGGCGCCGAGTGCCTGGCCCCGCCCCCTCTCCTCCTCTGAGGAGAAAACGAGCCTGAGGGGAAGAAGCTCCCCCGCAGCAATGGCCGACAAGTGCGGCCAGCGCAATAATACTGGAGTAAAAAAAAAAACACAAGTATGCACCAACAGCAGAAGCACACACACACACAACGTGCACAGTCACCGAGAAAAACTATAGGTAGGGACAGCGCCCCCCCCAGAAGGACACGGGGAGGCCTGGAAGGGGGGAGAATCCGCACCACAAAGTGGAGGGGAAAGGCTAGGAACGGGGCATCCCAAACCGGGGTCACCATCCCGGATACCGCCTACCCCGTAATATGGGGTCTCACGGGGGAGCATGGCTCCCTGTATACACCTCGAAGGTATAGCCCACCTTCGCCCGGACCCACAGCCAAGGCTGGGAGGCATAGTAAGGGGTCAAAATAATAAGGTCCGGGTAGCAATAGGAACAATAGGCCGGGGTAGCCCGGCTACCTGCAAGGAGGAGATACAGCCATCTTCAGTTTGCTCGCCGTCTGCAGAGACGAAAACTGGGGAATGTGTGGGAGGTCCCAGGTATTTATGGACCGGGAGGGGCTTCCTTTTTTCCTGTCATCTCTGCAAAGTTCCCCCTCTACTGGCCATAACCCACATGTCATGAATATTGGAAGCGGGGTGTGTGACATACTTGGAATAGAAACTGTTTTGAAATACAAAAGATTTGCCGATCGGCGCAGGTCTCGAGAACCCGCACTTCAGGTTGGGGACCTCATTTGGGTTTCTACTAAAAACATTTCTCTCTGTCAACCTTCCAGTAAGTTGGGACCCAAGTTTATTGGCACTTTCCCTATTACTCAGAAATTAATCAATGTAACCTTTAAGGTCCAGCTTCCACAAACCATGAGAATCCCAAACTCATTTCATGTGTCGCTGCTAAAACCAGCTAAGAATGCTCCACTTCCGTCCTCGTCACCGATCCTAGTTGATAACGAACCGGAATATGAAATTAACAGGATTCTTGATTCGCGTAGGCTCCGTAATTAATTGCAATATTTGATTGACTGGGTGGGCTTCGGTCTGGAGGAGAGATGTTGGGTTGCGGCGAATGATGGGCATGCTAAAATTCTTATTAAGAAATTCCATCGCGACAATCCAGGGAAACCTGGTAAGGGTCCAGAGGGGGGAGGGGGGGGGGTAGTATCATGACTAACTCACCTGCGTCCCAGTCCTGCGCTGTCTCCGGGCGGCTGGTCTCGGGATTTCCTGCTCGGCGGCCGCGGACGTGGTGGCGTGTGCAGCGCCGAGCACGGCCGCTCTTCCTCCTCTCCTCTGCGTCCCCAACTCCTGTCTACGTGCTCGCGCGCGCGCTGCACACAGCGTGCCCGCCAGAGGATAAATTAGAGGGCCAATGAGGCCAAGGTGGTGTGGGGCGAATACGCCCCTTGTACTGGGTTTGGGGCCAATGAGCCCAAAGGAGGTTTTGGGCTAAACGCCCTTTTTGTATTCAGAACCAATAAAAGTTAGGATTCTGGATGCACCAATCACGCACTCACTTCTCCACCTCCAATCATATCTGGAATCCTATAAAGGCTTCACCTTGTCAGTTACTCAGTGCCTGTGATAGAGCCTTGTTGGACCTAGCTTATCTGTTGAATTATTCTCTGTTTGATTCCCGTTGCCGACCCTTGCCTGAACCGACTACTCTCCGATTGATTCCCGTTGCCGACCCTTGCCTGAACCGACTACTCTCCGATTGATTCCCGTTGCTGACCCTTGCCTGAACCGACTACTCTCCGATTGATTCCCGTTGCTGACCCTTGCCTGAACCGACTACTCTCCGATTGATCTCTGCTGCCGACCCTTACTATCCACGACCATCTTGACCGCTGTCAGCCTTGACCCCCTGCTTCGTACCTTGACTTCGAGCTGCCTTATCCAACTGTATTGTCGTAATCTCAGCTTACCCGGTGTTGACCTCTGGCCTGTCTTGGACTTCCTAGTAATTCCTACTTCATCTCTGGGACTCGCTCTGATTCCGCTCTTCGTTATCGGTTCTCCAGACCTCCACCCAGTAAGCTCTCATCCTTTGAGCCATTGAAGTCCTGGAGGCAACCGATCCCGGGCAGGCGTATACTGCGTCCCGGCAAGCGGGGGCTCCTACAGGTGAAGATGGCTGCGGAGATTGGGGGTTGAGGGCTTACCTGGAGGGCTGGAGTTACCTGAGCGTGACACTCACCTCCCTTATATTCCCTTACTCCTCCTCACCTCCCCCATGTTTCCCTTACTCCTCCTCCTCACCTCCCCCCATGTTTCCCTTACTCCTCCTCCTCCTCACCTCCCCCCATGTTTCCCTTACTCCTCCTCACCTCACCCCATGTTTCCATTACTCCTCCTCCTCACCCCCCCATGTTTCCCTTACGCCTCCTCCTCACCTCCCCCCATGTTTCCCTTACTCCTCCTCACCTCCCCCCATGTTTCCCTTACTCCTCCTCACCTCCCCCATGTTTCCCTTACTCCTCCTCCTCACCTCCCCCCATGTTTCCCTTACTCCTCCTCCTCACCTCCCTCCATGTTTCCCTTACTCCTCCTCACCTCCCCCACGTTTCCCTTACTCCTCCTCCTCACCTCCCCCATGTTTCCCTTACTCCTCCTCACCTCACCCCATGTTTCCCTTACTCCTCCTCACCTCACCCCATGTTTCCCTTACTCCTCCTCACCTCCCCCCATGTTTCCCTTACTCCTCCTCACCTCACCCCATGTTTCCCTTACTCCTCCTCACCTCCCCCATGTTTCCCTTAATCCTCCTCCTCACCTCCCCCATGTTTCCCTTACTCCTCCTCCTCCTCACCTCCCCCATGTTTCCCTTACTCCTCCTCACCTCACCCCATGTTTCCCTTACTCCTCCTCACCTCCCCCCATGTTTCCCTTACTCCTCCTCACCTCCCCCCATGTTTCCCTTACTCCTCCTCACCTCCTCCATGTTTCCCTTACTCCTCCTCACCTCCTCCATGTTTCCCTTACTCCTCCTCACCTCCTCCATGTTTCCCTTACTCCTCCTCACCTCCCCCATGTTTCCCTTACTCCTCCTCACCTCCCCCCATGTTTCCCTTACTCCTCCTCACCTCCCCCATGTTTCCCTTACTCCTCCTCACCTCCCCCATGTTTCCCTTACTCCTCCTCACCTCCCCCCATGTTTCCCTTAGTCCTCCTCACCTCCCCCATGTTTCCCTTACTCCTCCTCACCTCCCCCATGTTTCCCTTACTCCTCCTCACCTCCTCCATGTTTCCCTTACTCCTCCTCACGTCCTCCATGTTTCCCTTACTCCTCCTCACCTCCCCCCATGTTTCCCTTACTCCTCCTCACCTCCCCCATGTTTCCCTTACTCCTCCTCACCTCCCCCCATGTTTCCCTTAGTTCTCCTCACCTCCCCCATGTTTCCCTTACTCCTCCTCACCTCCTCCATGTTTCCCTTACTCCTCCTCACCTCCTCCATGTTTCCCTTACTCCTCCTCACCTCCCCCATGTTTCCCTTACTCCTCCTCACCTCCCCCCATGTTTCCCTTACTCCTCCTCACCTCCCCCATGTTTCCCTTACTCCTCCTCACCTCCCCCATGTTTCCCTTACTCCTCCTCACCTCCCCCCATGTTTCCCTTAGTCCTCCTCACCTCCCCCATGTTTCCCTTACTCCTCCTCACCTCCCCCATGTTTCCCTTACTCCTCCTCACCTCCTCCATGTTTCCCTTACTCCTCCTCACGTCCTCCATGTTTCCCTTACTCCTCCTCACCTCCCCCCATGTTTCCCTTACTCCTCCTCACCTCCCCCATGTTTCCCTTACTCCTCCTCACCTCCCCCCATGTTTCCCTTACTCCTCCTCACCTCCCCCATGTTTCCCTTACTCCTCCTCACCTCCCCCATGTTTCCCTTACTCCTCCTCACCTCCCCCCATGTTTCCCTTAGTTCTCCTCACCTCCCCCATGTTTCCCTTACTCCTCCTCACCTCCCCCCATGTTTCCCTTACTCCTCCTCACCTCCCCCATGTTTCCCTTACTCCTCCTCACCTCCCCCATGTTTCCCTTACTCCTCCTCACCTCCCCCCATGTTTCCCTTACTCCTCCTCCTCACCTCCCCCATGTTTCCCTTACTCCTCCTCACCTCCCCCATGTTTCCCTTACTCCTCCTCACCTCCCCCATGTTTCCCTTACCCCCCCTCATTTCCCCCCATGTTTCCCTTACTCCTCCTCACCTCACCCCATGTTTCCCTTACTCCTCCTCACCTCACCCCATGTTTCCCTTACTCCTCCTCACCTCCCCCATGTTTCCCTTACTCCTCCTCACCTCCCCCCATGTTTCCCTTACTCCTCCTCACCTCCCCCAAGTTTCCCTTACTCCTCCTCACCTCCCCCATGTTTCCCTTACTCCTCCTCACCTCCCCCAAGTTTCCCTTACTCCTCCTCACCTCCCCCATGTTTCCCTTACTCCTCCTCACCCCCCATGTTTCCCTTACTCCTCCTCACCCCCCCATGTTTCCCTTACTCCTCCTCAGCCCCCCATGTTTCCCTTACTCCTCCTCACCTCCCCCATGTTTCCCTTACTCCTCCTCACCTCCCCCATGTTTCCCTTACTCCTCCTCACCTCCCTCATGTTTCCCTTACTTCTTCTCACCTCCCCCATGTTCCCCCCTCCGGGTGTCTGAAGCAGGAGCTCAGGTAGCAGTAAGTGGGAGTCTTGCCGTTTAGGGTGGAGCAGCTGTGACAGGAAGTGGATGAGATTTCTCCAGCAGGTCATGTGATTAGTCACTTCCTTTATTATGGATGCTCCGCCCTCAGACACAGGAGTCACTGGAAGGACGGGATTGGCTATTTACAGCGGCCATTAGAAAATACACACGGTGCCCCAGCACAGCTCCTCCTCCATCACCCTGCCGGATCCTCAAACCGTAGCCAATCAGGAGCGGCTCCATCCGAGGCCACGCCCCCGCGATGCACGCCCGCTCAGGCCTCCTCCAATCACAAGCTTCCTTTGTGCCGTATTCCAGAAGGTGCTTCGGGTGGCGGCGCACTTAGTTCAGAGGGGAGCGCTGCTTGATCAGAGCTTCCTCCAGGAAGTTGGCCATCCTCTGGCAGTCGTCCTACAAAAAGGAGAGACAATGAGGACCTAAATGTGATGGCCACGCCCCCCTGAGCTGCACATAGCGCCCCCCATCAGGCACCACAATGCCCAGCAATCCTGTCTCACCATACAGCACAAACATTGTGTCACCATATAGATAGAACAGGTGTATCTACACCCAACACTCACCTCACTGATGAAGCCGTAATGGACCAACTCCGAGGCCAGCGTCTGCGAACTCTCATCTGCCGAGAAAATACAATTCTGTGAAACTCACCTGTAGAATTGTTTTTGAATATATCCAGTCCAGGTCGTCCCAGTGATGACATGTGGGTATTCCGCCCCCAGGGGGCGCTCGACTGCAAGATCAAAAGCTGTCGCTCCTCCCGTCCCCCTATAAAGGCAGGTGTCCCTCTATCATTCCCCAGTGGTTAAAAAGCAGTAAAAGAGGAGACAGGCCGGGAGGTCAAGAAACCATGTTACTTCACATAGCTTCAGCTTGTACTCTCTCCAAACAAGACTCAAGTCCAAGAACAAATGGTAATCACCATAACAGGCAAACAAGGGATAATGAACAAGGGAGGGGTGGGAAGACCTGGACTGGATATAATCAAAAACAATTCTACAGGTGAGTTTCACAGAATTGTATTTTTCCCTATATCCAGTCCAGGTCGTCCCAGTGATGACATGTGGAACATCCAAAAGCAGTGTCCATTAGGGCGGGATCCCCAGTGCAGAACAGCATGGAGTTCATCTCACTACCGCCTGAAGCACCTTTCGGCCAAAGACAGGGTCAGCTGAGGCCCTAACATCAACCTTGTAAAACTTGGTAAAGGTATGAACAGAAGACCAAGTGGCGGCCTTACAAACTTGTTCAACAGAAGCCTGGTGCTGAAAAGCCCAAGAGGCACCAATAGCACGAGTAGAATGAGCAGTGATACGAAAAGGGGGAACCTTCCCCTTGGCAGAATATGCTTGCACCACCGCCTGTCTGATCCACCTACTGAGAGTGGACTTGGCTGGTGGCAAACCTTTCCTAGAGCCTTCTGTTAGGACAAAGAGCAAATCCGATTTCCTGAAGGATTCAGTCGCAGCCAGGTAATACTTAAAGTGGACCAACACCCAGATTCCCGGGCCGATCACCTCCCTCATCGCGGGTCATCCGAGATCGGGATGTCCCGCGGGGTGAAACCCCCCCAAAACCCCCAAAAAACCTTACCTTATCCTCCCGCGCGCCCCTCTAGACGTGTGCGCGCCCGCGCCGGCCATTCACAAACAGCCCTGTAAGAGTGACGTGCAGGAGGCGGTGGCGGACGCGCTGTCTTGTCCGTCGCTGTCACCCGCTTGTCCGTCGGCGGTCACGTGGGAGCGTGGTGAGGTGAGTTTTTGGGGCTTTCTGGGGGGTTTCACACAATCGGGGTGCCCCCCCCGAAGTGGACCAAAACCCAGGATAGTCAAAATCCTGGGTGTTGGTCCACTTTAATGGCTCTGACCACATCCAAGGCATGGAGGGTCCTTTCCTTAGAATTAGTCGGCGCTGGACACAAGGAAGGTAAGACAACTTCCTCATTAAGGTGAAAAGGAGAAACAACCTTAGGCACAAAATCAGGTTTAAAGCGAAAAACCACCTTATCCTTATGCCGCTCAAAATAAGGAGGCTTCATACAAAGCGCGGCCAGCTCTGACACGTGACGCACCAAGGTGATCGCTACCAAAAAGACCACCTTTAGGGTCAAAATAGGCAATGCAGCATCGCGCAACGGCTCGAAGGGAGGACCCTGAAGAGCAGACAGTACCAAATTCAAGTACCACACCGGTATTACTGACTTACGCGGTGGACGGACATGGGTGACTCCCTGGAAGAAGGTCTTGATCAACCTATGATTGGCAATGGATCTCTGGAAAAAGATGGCTAAAGCCGAGAACTGGCCCTTGAGGGTGCTCAGCTGGAGACCCAAGTCTAAGCCTTGTAAAAACTCCAGAATCCTGGAGATAGAGAATGTGCAGCAAGGGAGACTCTTGGACTCGCACCAAGCAATATAAGCGTGCCAAACTCTGTAGTATATCATGGAGGAAGACTTCTTCCGTGCCTGAATCATGGTACGCACAACCGTGGTCGACAGCCCCTTTTCCATCAGGATCGTCAAAGCCAGCGTGTGTAAATTGGGGTGTCGCAGCGACCCCTGTGTGAGAAGCCCTGGGTCGTCGGGCATGATGTAGCGATCTACTGACATCTGAACTATGTCCGCGAACCAACTCCTTCTCGGCCAGCGAGGAGCCACCAGGATGCTTAAAAAAAGGATTTTTTGTCCCGCACTGCTAAATTAAGTATGCTAATCTATGTAAATGCTGGTGCTGGCTGATAAAGGGACATCGAAATGTACACAAACAGAAAAGTGGTGGGGTGGGGCACATCACTTCCGCCCAAAAATTGCATAGGCTGGACCATGTAATGTTAAAACGCTGATGCGTGCGAACGCGCGGCCCCGACCCCCGGCGCGCAGGCGCACTCCCCTGCAGTGGTATTTGTTGTATAAGACCCATAAATTAAGTCCCCCTTTTCCAACACCTTTTTTGATGTTTTTTTTTACTTTTGTCAGTCTTGTATATGTATATGTTTTCAATAAAGGCATGGTATATGAATTTTTAAACTATTGAGTGTAGCTCACATTGATAAAGGCTTTTGGGACTGTGCTGGCAGCTCCACCACCTTTCTGTTTGAGCCACCAGGATGGTTGGGCAGCACTCGGCCCAGAAGAGGAAACGAAGGGAATGCATAAAGGAGCCTGAACTCCATGTAAGGAATTGCCAAAGCATCTGTGGAAAAGGCCAGAGGATCTCTTGACAGGGAGACGAACCTTGGGAGATTGTGATTGTGTCTGGACACAAACAGGTCCACGTCCGGATGACCCCAGCGGAGAAACAGAACGTGAAAGGTCTTGTTGCTGAGAGACCATTCCCCCAGACGAGAAGTCCCCCTGCTCAGGGAGTCTGCCTCCTGGTTCTCTACCCCGGGGATGTAAACCGCTGAGATGCAGGGAACATTCTCCTCTGCCCAAGTCAGAATCTGGGTCACCTCCTTGAGGGATCTCTTGCTCCGAGTCCTGCCCTGGTGATTGATGTAGGCGACGGCCGTCTGATTGTCCGAGCGAACCTGGATCGCACGACCCCTTAAATGTGGAGTCAAGCGAAGAAGCACCAACCAAATCGCTCTCAGCTCCAAGAGGTTTATGGGTAAGCGGTTCTCCTGCGGACCCCACTGACCCTGACAGGCATTCTCAGGCCCTGTGCCTTCAATGGGTTTAGGGATATCCGAGAATGAAGAAATCTTGAGGGCGGCCTGACTGTCAGCTCTATTTTGTATCCGGAGGACACCACCTCCTGAATCCACCGATCCGAGACGCGCTGTCTCCAGATATGAGCAAATAGCAGAAGCCGGATGGGTGAGGGCGCCCCCTCATGCCTGAGAAGACTGGGCAAAACCGTGCGAGCGGTGTCACCCCCCCCCCCACAGCATATGTGATTAGCAAGATGGAGGGGAGAGAGAGACAGCCCGAGAGGAACCGCGAGGGAGGTAAGGATGAAGCTCAAGAGCAGCAAAGTAAAGTTGCACAAAGCACAGCACAAAAAATAAAGCTTGTGGGATGGGAAGGGATATAAGGCACATCTAGCCCCCTATAGGCTCCCCATCAGCCTATGGCCGGCTACCCATTAATCAGGGTCTGCGGCCCAGAGCCAAGCTCTGCCAAAAAACGCCTGACCCCGGCGTTATCCCTACCGTCACAATCCCGAGGCAAGAGTGGGTCTCACGGGATCAGTGGTAATAGGGTCCGCAAAATTCCAAGAGAGAGTAGCCAACGATCTTCAGCAGCCAGACTGCAAGATGAACACTGGGATATGATAGAGAGACACCTGCTTTTATAGGGGGCCGGGAGGAGCGACAGTCGAGCGCCCCCTGGGGGGGGGGGGAGACCCACATGTCATCACTGGGACGAACTGGACTGGATATAGGGAAAAAGAGGACCCACGTGACTGGCGGCAGCCAATCAGGACGCTCCTCCAGCTGCTATCACATGAGATTGTAAGCTCCTATGGCCAGGCTCCTCCCCCTCTCATCTCCTCCCCTTATTCCTCTAGAGTGTAAGCTCCTATGGCCAGGCTCCTCCCCTCTCATCTTCTCCCCTTATTCCTCTAGAGTGTAAGCTCCTATGGCCAGGCTCCTCCCCTTATTCTTGTAGAGTGTAAGCTCCTATGGCCAGGCTCCTCCCCCTCTCATCTCGTCCCCTTATTCCTCTAGAGTGTAAGCTCCTATGGCCAGGCTCCTCCCCTACTCATCTCCTCCCCTTATTCCTCTAGAGTGTAAGCTCCTATGGCCAGGCTCCTCCCCCACTCATCTCCTCCCCTTATTCCTCTAGAGTGTAAGCTCCTATGGCCAGGCACCTCCCCCTCTGATCTCCTCCCCTTATTCCTCTAGAGTGTAAGCTCCTATGGCCAGGCTCCTCCCCCTCTGATCTCCTCCCCTTATTCCTCTAGAGTGTAAGCTCCTATGGCCAGGCTCCTCCCCCTCTCATCTCCTCCCCTTATTCCTGTAGAGTGTAAGCTCCTATGGCCAGGCTCCTCCCCCTCTCATCTCCTCCCCTTATTCCTCTAGAGTGTAAGCTCCTATGGCCAGACTCCTCCCCCTCTCGTCTCCTCCCCTTATTCCTCTAGAGTGTAAGCTCCTATGGCCAGGCTCCTCCCCCTCTCATCTCCTCCCCTTATTCCTCTAGAGTGTAAGCTCCTATGGCCAGGCTCCTCCCCTCTCATCTTCTCCCCTTATTCCTCTAGAGTGTAAGCTCCTATGGCCAGGCTCCTTCCCTTATTCTTGTAGAGTGTAAGCTCCTATGGCCAGGCCCCTCCCCCTCTGATCTCCTCCCCTTATTCCTCTAGAGTGTAAGCTCCTATGGCCAGGCTCCTCCCCCACTCATCTCCTCCCCTTATTCCTCTAGAGTGTAAGCTCATATGGCCAGGCTCCTCCCCCTCTCATCTCCTCCCCTTATTCCTGTAGAGTGTAAGCTCCTATGGCCAGGCTCCTCCCCCTCTCATCTCCTCCCCTTATTCCTCTAGAGTGTAAGCTCCTATGGCCAGGCTCCTCCCCCTCTCATCTCCTCCCCTTATTCCTGTAGAGTGTAAGCTCCTATGGCCAGGCTCCTCCCCCTCTCATCTCCTCCCCTTATTCCTCTAGAGTGTAAGCTCCTATGGCCAGGCTCCTCCCCCTCTCATCTCCTCCCCTTATTCCTCTAGAGTGTAAGCTCCTATGGCCAGGCTCCTCCCCCTCTCATCTCCTCCCCTTATTCCTCTAGAGTGTAAGCTCCTATGACCAGGCTCCTCCCCCTCTCATCTCCTCCCCTTATTCCTCTAGAGTGTAAGCTCCTATGGCCAGGCTCCTCCCCCTCTGATCTCCTCCCCTTATTCCTCTAGAGTGTAAGCTCCTATGGCCAGGCTCCTCCCCCACTCATCTCCTCCCCTTATTCCTCTAGAGTGTAAGCTCATATGGCCAGGCTCCTCCCCCTCTCATCTCCTCCCCTTATTCCTGTAGAGTGTAAGCTCCTATGGCCAGGCTCCTCCCCCTCTCATCTCCTCCCCTTATTCCTCTAGAGTGTAAGCTCCTATGGCCAGGCTCCTCCCCCTCTCATCTCCTCCCCTTATTCCTGTAGAGTGTAAGCTCCTATGGCCAGGCTCCTCCCCCTCTCATCTCCTCCCCTTATTCCTCTAGAGTGTAAGCTCCTATGGCCAGGCTCCTCCCCCTCT